>CAJGYO010000015.1:7107565-7427754 GCA_904845875.1 Miscanthus lutarioriparius
CCTGCGTAGTACTAGTACGCGGACTAGTGTATGTGCAGGAAAAAACAACAAATTCGCGCTTATTCTATTCGAAAATCATCAAGCTATGATTTGATGCGCGCGAGCCTCCGGACTGCATCTGCATGCAGCTGCAGCCATCGTTCCGAGGCCTTGTTTAGATTATCTCAAAATTCCAATTTTTTTCACTCTCTCTCTATCACATTAATTTTTAGACGTATATATGGAGTATTAAATATAGGTAAAAAAAATAACTAATTATACGGTTTGGTTGTAAATCACGAGACAAATCTTTTGAGCCTAGTTAGTCCATAATCTGACAAAGTTTGTCAAATACAAACAAAACGTACTACAGTGTCCAGATTACAAAAATTTACAATCTAAACGAAGCCTGACTTCTGAAATCTGAACCCCTGTGGGGTTGAGATGCGTGCTATAACTCATTCATAGAAAAATCATGTGCCGCAGAGACTGATTAGCTCCTTCCATAAACAAGAATATAATTCTAGATTTGAGCTAAATTATCTTTCTGTTAAATTTGACTAATTTTATACAAAATGGTATCACTACTTATATCTTCAAAAAGCTTGTTATAGAAATACTTTATAAAATCATATGATATTTATTTGGTATCATCAACTTTAATGTATTTTTTGCAAATCTGATTAAAACTTCATACCATTTGAAAATTTTACCTTTTTTTACGAAGAGGGTAGTATTTTTTTTTGTATTTTGGCACGTGATGCTACTCCATGTTTGTAATTTAAAAAAAACAATGTGTTTTTATCAGGTTGGAGTGACTATTTCTCCATGTTTGGGTGAATACTAAAAAATCACATAGATTACGGTGACGATCTTATCAAAACCGCTTCTCCATTTATATTCGAAGCTATAAAAAATCCACTTCTTATCACTATTTATTCAATCCCCATTAGAAGCACTTCACGCCTGCTTCCCCACAAAAATGACTCTTAGGTTGTTGAAACTAAGAATCAAGAAATGGAGCTCTATCAAATAGTCCATTCACTTTGCGCATTTGGCGTTAAGAAACACTTAAGTATGTCAAGTTAACCAGCTGACATACTGATGATTTTGTTTGCTCTTTCAACAAAAAAAAAAGAAACAATTATGTTTTCTCATCCCGACAGAATCATGCTTATGCATGGTTCTAACTAGCTAGCTATACCACTACACAAAACTTAACCGCGGCGGCCGCCTCGGACAAAAGGTTACGGTAAATGGGGTATTTTTCGAGGCGGTTGAATGCCCGCCTCGGTTAATCAAATAAAAAAGAAAAAGAAAAAGAAAAATCCATGGATAAGCCCGGCGAGCCCATCCATGCGCCGCCGCCGTCGCAGCTGCTCGCCGGTGACGCATCCTCGCCGGACCGCCGGGATCCGCTCGCCCGCCACCGGATTCGGCCTCCAGCCGCCAGGATCCGGGCGCACGTCGCCTGCTCTGGCCGCAGGCCGCCCGTCGTCGGATCTGGAGAAAGGGCGCGGCTGCGGCCCCCAGCCACTGCGTCGCCGCCGGGAGAGGAGGGGAGGAGCGCCGCCGCTACCGCTGCCGCGACCACTCACCGGATCCGCTGCCGCGGCACGAGCATCGCCGGATCTGCGTGGAGGAGCTGCTCATGCCGGATCTACATGGAGGAGGCACAGGATCCACAGTGGTTGAGGTGGTTGTTGGTGTTTATTAATGTGTCACTTATTTTAAGTAGTCACCCTATGTTGTTTACATTCCTTAGCATCTTTTACTAGGTTGTCATCCCTAGTGTTGGTGCCAGAAATGCTTGTTGGTAACACCTAATGCCACTTCTAGAATGACACTAAGAAGTACTTTAATATTTCACGTGACTAGAAAGAATATATATAAATGAAAGGAATATGCAAGCGCACAGATAATTATATCATTGTAGCACTTTACCCGGGAGTATTTTAGGTATCATTATTTATATTTTTACCACAGTGAAGGTCTGGCACGGACATGTATTGATAACTTATGCTATTGATGAAGAAGTAAACCATAACCAATATTCTACTCACAACAGGGGGAAGTCATAGGATAAAATATGTATATGATAAGTATAGATTAATGATAAATCACTCAGAGTACTTCTTTCTATGGCATTAGCATGGTTAAGTAGAATATTAGAGGAATAATTCCTAAGTCATTCTTAATTACAAATCAAAGCACACATTGATTAGTGCAATTACACCTAATAGTCATGGCTAAGGTCATCCTTATATCTACACATAAGGGATATTACTAAGAAAGATTAAGAACAGAGCTTGTTCTTCCTTCATAACTGGACCCTACTTGCACCTATATTCGAGGAGTGGACTACAAAGGACTCAACGGGAGTGTCACATCTGTGATCTACCACATGACCCGGAATATAGGGTGTATCCGCAGGTAAACAACGTATAAGCACCACGCTTACACAATGCCGACCACTCACCCCGTGCACACCAGAGCGAGCGCTATACGAACTTATGCATAAATATAATGATAAACTAGCTATACTAAGTATATAATCAAAACAGACGATGAACATTAACTAAGAACATGAATATTGTGAATACCAATGTTGTCATAACAATTATAGCGAACATATAAAACTAATGAGAGATACAAAAGAGATGGGTACAAAGATTATACCAAACAACGCTCTTGACAAGATCAGAAATCCAAGCGAAGTCTGCTTGCCTCCCTCTAGACCTAGCCTAACTAGCTATGCCCTAAAATATGGTGGAGCTCTAAGAATGATTATGATTTCTATCTTCTCAAATGACTTATTCAATGCCTCAGGGGGTGGCAGGGGCTGGTATATATAGACCAGAGCATCAATCCTGAGCCGTTGGATCAAATCGACTTAAAGGACAGCGTATATGTGAAAGGACCTAGGATGTCGCCTAGAGGGGGGGTGAATAGGCGTTTATGAAAATTAACACCTTTAAATGCGGAATTGATTAGTAAAGGGAGTTTCCAAAATGAAAACTCCAAATAAAAGGTAATACCACCCCTCACAAGTTAAACACAGGGTATACAAGGTATAAAAAATATATATAGAAGCTACAACCCTGTAACACAAAGTTAAAACAGAGAATGAATATATTCAGCGCAGGCAGGAAATACCGAACGTGTCCAGTATACACGATCTCTGCAGAGCAGCCCCGAACTTACTCCTTTCGATTTCTATCTTCAAACCAAACTGCAGGCACCTACTAGAGATGACAATATACATAGAGAACCTGCATAAGAGCTGGAGCAACACAAATATCAAATGAAATGCGAATTGAGACACGATATTTGTTTTACCAAAGTTCGGACTCGTTCGAGTCCTACTCTCCGTTGAGGGGGCTACGGGCGACCCAGCGAAGGTTAGCCCTAGAGGGTACCATGAAGCTGACTCTAGCCGGAGTCTTTGCCAACTCCTTTTCCTCCTTCCATCAGTTGATTCCGAGGCAGCGGAATCGACCATTACAAACTTTCTGAGGCACACCACAATATCTTGAGTGCTCTCCAGCTATGCCTAACCGTCTAGGACCGAAGAGTCCAAGAGTAACAAATGCGAATCACGAGATTGACAATATGCACAAGTGCTTAAGTGGTTGAATTGCTCTCTTTTTGAATTTCTCTCAACCCACTAATTGATTTGGCAATTTGGATCACACACTCACTAAGAGAGGGTTTGAGAGAGTTGGCAAGGCTCAAAAATGTGTGTAGCAACTAGCAAAATCAGCAGCCTCCAAATGTGGAGGCTTGGGGGTATTTATAGCCCCCTTGAAAAACTAGCCGTTTTATAGCCGTTGCCATACCGGACACGTCCGGTATGACTTACACTGCGCCAACGGTAACTGAGTTACAATAACGTTGTGAGGCGTCGGAACTCTCGATGAATGCCAGAACATCCGACCGTCGGAACTCCCGACTCACATCGGAACTCCCGACCCTCAGCATATTTGAAAACCATGGTAACTGAATTAAGGTGTGTGAGGTATCAGAACTCCCGACGCATGCCGGAATCCCAACTCACGTCGGAACTCCCGACCCTCAAGGCTTTTGAAAACTAGCCATTGGCCTCTGGCCGTACATACCGAACACGTCTGGTATAAATATCGGACACGTCCGGTATGACCACCACAGTGAACCCTCCATGTCAGTTAAGCGCGAGACGTCGAAACTCCCGACCATTGTCGGAACTCCCGACGAACCAACCTGTCGGGGACCTAATACCGGGGTACCCCAAAGAGGAGGAATCAATGAACCATCGAACGGTAAAAACTCCTGAAAGCGTGGTTACGTCTCTTGCCCAACCAAACGGAAGTCTTGTTACGCCTCCGCCCGCGCGCCCATGTGCCCTTGGGACCCGCTCTACCTCGCCTTAAGCGGTGAAGGGCGACTCACTTCTCGATGGTGGAGGGCGACTCACTCGCCTCGACGGCCGGGCTCGGCTTCACCCGACCCCGAAGTGCGCTCCGCCTCGCTCAACCCCCGAGGGCTGGGCTCGGCTCCGTTCGACGGCCAGGGGATGACTCAGCTTCACCTGACGAGTAAAAACTAGGTTTTACCTCATCCAAACGGCCAATGATGAATCTCGCCTGATATCCGATATCCGGCCGGCCCAGTCTCACCGACGAACCGCGCCTTTGTACCCTCATGACGGCGATTGCGGGGTAAGACAAGGCGTTCGGGTCAACCACGGCGTTAGACGCCATGCCACGCACCCTGCGGTAATACCGTCGAGATGTGACCAGAGCGGCGCTTGGACCCCTCCCATGGCGTGGCGAGCTGAAACGGTGTTGCGGGCGCTTTGCTCTCATCCTACAATGTTGTAGGCGCCACCCTTAGCCATGTAGGCGAAAGAACCCGGCGTGAGACATCGACAACCACTACGTTCTAAGGACAAACCAACAATCACCGCGCCTCCCGACCCCCACGGGGTCGGGGCTCGGCAAATCCTGTCCGACACACCGCCCGCAGGGGCGGGATGGGACGTACCCACTTGCTAAGCGGTGGCCATGGCGTGGCCCACGATGGTCCACAATCGCCTCAATCGACCACGATCCGCCATGATGGGCGATCGGCGTGGGAAGAAGGAAGGACCAGTTCCTCGAAGGACCTTCTATGCTCTTAGTGTTTTCTTCTTCCCCATCTGTAAAAAACCCCGCTTCCCTTGATCTATAAAAAGGGGCGGGGCTCCCCACTAAGGGACCGATTACGAAACAGTTAGCACACACACACACGCACCACACGTCCAAGCGCCAACAGAGCTCTTGGCGTCCTTCCAATCACTCCATCGTGGGACTTGGGGTCTCTCCCTCTCCCAACCGTTTGTACCCCTACTACGAACCTCATTCGGTGCTAATAACATGAGCGAAGAACAGATCGGGCGTAGGGATATTCAGCCGAACCAAGATAACCCTTGTGTCCTTTAGCGCACCATCCGGGCCTAACGCGCATCAATTACAAATTTACTCGCCGGTGTTTGTTGAAACACCGAGCGGTTAGCAGCGCCGGTAGGGGCCCTTTATGCGCGTTCAAACCGAGCCACGGATGGCTAACCACGACATTAGCTTTGGGTCCCGAGCGCTACGTGCGTTTGAGCCTGGATTTCATCGTCGCGGGGGGAGGAGAGTTGCCATGGTCGCACGCCGCCATCCAATCTCTTCCCTCCAACGGCCTTTACCATGAGAGGCTTGGGCGTCAGCTCGACGTCTCCCATGGACCATGGGAGTCTAGGGAGAAGCAGCATCGCCTCGCCATCGCCAACGGCGATAGCATGGCGCGACCTTCTGGAGAGACATCTCTCGGAGCGACACGTCTGGGCGCCCGGCGGCGCTTCCGTTTGGTCTCCGCAACACTGCGGCGACCGCGAGCCATCTTCTGGCACTATGCATGGTTCTAACGCCCACGGACAACGAGTTCGTGGGGGTGATTGAACATGACACGGAGTCTCTCCACAAACTCCTCACCAAAGAGCTAGAGTCATCCTCTAGCTCCGACTCCAGTAGGGGGAGCCATCGTCCTTCCCAGGGATGCTTTGTGACGCAAACCCCCGAGGGACACGTCGAAAGCGTCTTCGGGGAGGAGACTACCCCCGCATTCGACCCCGCTGGGGCAACCCAAAGAGGAGCAGCCGCCCCGCCCCACGTGGGGGTGGAGCAGCTAAGAGCCCAAAGGGAGGAGATCGCTGAAGCCGGGCAACAGCTTGCCCGGGAATACGAGAAAGTCAATAAGGAGATCAGACGCCACGGAGATGGTGGGCGCGCACGCACCACTGCTCGGGCTATATACCAAAGGATCCTCACTGACGATGGGGCTCTCCCACACTTCGCTCGGGTGAGCCAAAACATCGCCGCCGCAACGGCCTTCACGGTCTCCTAGAGGCCGCGACGTCCGAGGATCGCCGGGCCCGCCGAGAAATCCGCACATTGCTCGAACGTGCGGCGGCACAGCAGGCAGAGAGCTCGTTGTCTCGGCGACGCGAGCTCGACACCAGCCAGCACACGCCCTCGGTGCGTCCCGCCAAAGATGCATCAGTTCACCAAACGCCACCAGACGGTAGGCGAGACGCTACAGTCCCAGTGCATGGACGCCTCGGCCACAACCGCGATGCGCGCAGCACCATCGACGCCCGCAGACGCGCCTACCACGACTCAAGAGAAGGAGCTAGACATGGCTACCACCCTCGGCGCAGCGGACGCTACGACAGCGGCGAGGACTGGAGTCCGAGCCCCGGCCTCCCAGGACCTCAAGCCTTCGGTCGACACATCCTCAATGCCGCTTTCCCATCAAGGTATCGACCGCCCACCAACGTTCCTAAATATTCCGGTGAAACTAACCCAGGCTCTGGCTCGAAGACTATCGGCTTGCCTGTCAAGCCGGTGGCGCAAATGATGACCACTTCATTATTCGCAACCTCCCACTATTCTTGGCCAATTCGGCGCAAGCATGGTTGGAGCACCTACCGTCCAACACCATACACAGTTGGGCGGATTTGAGGGAAATCTTTGTGGGAAATTTCCAGGGCACATACAAACGCCCCGGGAACCCATGGGACCTTAAGAACTACCGTCAGAAGGCTAGTGAGACTCTCCGCGAGTACATCTGGTGCTTCTCACGGTAGTGCAACGAGCTTCCCAACGTCGCCGACGCCGACATGATAGGAGCCTTCCTATCGGGGACGACCTGCGAGTCTTTAGTTCACAAACTGGGACGCAGGAGCCCGCGAACAACCAAGGAACTCCTGGACATCGTGACCAGTCATGCCTCAGGGGAGGAGGCAGTCGGAGCGATCTTCGATCGCCTCGACGACAAGGCCAAGCGGGACGAGGACGCCGGCGAAGGCGCCTCCAACCGTTCCGCCAAAAAGAAGAACAAGAAGCAACGGCGCGACGATTCGCTCACAGCCGCTGCCGACCGCAAGGGTAGTCGGAAGCCCGGGAGGGCACTCCGAACCACTTCGAAAAGATGCTCGAGGGGTTGTGTCCGAACCATGCCTTCCCTGTGAAACACTTGCTCAAAAACTACGGTCTCATGCGCAAGTTCTTACTCAGGAGCACCAACAAAGGGGAGTAGGGGAAGGCGCCTGCCCCCGCCGCAGACGATGAGGAGGAGAAGGACGAAACCTTCCCAACGCCGAGCGGCGCCCTTATGATCTTCGGAGGATCAACGGCCTGCGACTCCAAGCGGCGTCAGAAGGTCGCGCGCCGCAAGGTCTATACAGCCGGACCGGCCACGTCGGCCTTCCTCCAGTGGTCGGAATCCACCATAACCTTCGACCGAACCGACCATCCGGATACCGTCCCACACCCGGGAAGGTACCTGCTTGTTGTTGACTCGATCGTTGGTCCAAAGCGACTCACAAAGGTACTGATGGACGGGGGCAGCGGCCTCAACATCATGTACGCCAAAACACTCGACGAGATGGGTGTTGACCGGACGAACCTCCGCCCCATCCGAGCGCCTTTCCATGGCGTCGTACCTGGCAAACAGGCCATACCACTCGGGTAGATCGATCTGTCCGTCACTTTTGGGGATCGGTCCAATTACAGGACTGAAACCCTCACCTTTGACGTGGTAGGGTTCCCCGGAACTTTCCATGCCATCTTAAGACGACCATGCTACGCGAAGTTCATGGCCATTCCCAACTATACGTATCTCAAACTAAAGCTGCCGGGACCCCACGGGATTATCACCGTCGGCACCTCCTTCCAGCGGGCCTACGAATGCGAGGTCGAATGCTGCGGCCATGCAACAGCAATCGTCGCCTCCGGGGAACTCGCTGCCCTCAGGGAAAAGGTCACCAAAGAGGCACCCGACGCCAAGAAAGTAACCAGGTCATTCAAATCAGCAGAGGGCTCCAAAGAGGTCATCATAGACCCCGGTAGCTCCGAGGGAAAAACGGTGCGCATCGGCACCACGCTCTCCCTCGAATAGGAAAGCGCGCTCATCGACTTCCTCCATGACAACAGAGACGTCTTTGCGTGGAAACCCTCGGATATGCCAGGCATTCCAAGGGAGGTCACCGAGCACACCCTAAAAATCCATCCAGGCTCTAAGCCGGTGAAACAACGCCTACGCCGCTTCGACGAGGAAAAGCGCAGGGCCATTGGCGAAGAGATAGCCAAACTATTGACCGCCGGATTCATCAAGGAGGTACACCACCCGGAGTGGCTAGCAAACCCCGTCCTTGTTCGAAAGAAAAACGGGAAATGGAGGATGTGTGTTGATTACACCGGTCTCAACAAAGCCTGCCCGAAGGATCCGTTTCCTTTGCCATGCATAGATCAAATAATCGATTCCACCGCGGGGTGCGAAACCCTCTGCTTCCTTGATGCATACTCCGGCTACCATCAAATTGCGATGAAGGAATCTGACCAACTCGCGACCTCTTTCATCACTCCCTTTGGGCCGTTCTGCTACATTTCAATGCCGTTTGGCTTGAAAAACGCTGGGGCAATGTACCAGTGATGTATGCTCAGATGCTTCGGAGACCTCATCGGGTGAACTGTTGAGGCCTACGTCGACGACATCGTGGTGAAGTCCAAGCGGGCTGACCACCTCGTTACTAATCTCGAGCAGATCTTTGCGAAACTCCGAGCAAACGGTATCAAGCTCAACCCCGAGAAATGCGTTTTCGGGGTCCCGAGGGGCATGCTGCTCGGCTTCATCGTCTCCGAGCGCGGCATTGAGGCCAGCCCGGACAAGATTTCGGCCATCACGAGCATGGGCCCAATCCCAAACGTAAAGGGGGTACAGCAGATCACCGAGTGCCTTACCGCCCTCAGCCGATTCATCTCACGCCTCGGCGAACGAGGTCTCCCCCTTTACCGCCTTTTGAAAAAAGCCGACCGCTTCAAGTGGGCGGACTTGAGGCCAGGAGGCACTTGACATGGTCAAGCCGCCCGACAAAGCCCCGATCCTCGTCCCCCAAGCAGCGGAGAGCACTCCTGCTATACATAGCGGCCACCACACGTGTGGTTAGTGCATACAGTAGTAGTAGAGCGGGAAAAAGAGGGGCACGCACTCAAGGTACAGCGTCCCGTGTATTTCATCAGCGAAGTACTATCCGACTCCAAAACCCACTACTCCTAGATCTAGAAACTCTTGTACGCCGTCCTCATCACCAAGAGGAAACTACGTCACTACTTCGAGTCACACCCCGTGACAGTCGTAACATCGTTTCCCCTCGGCGAAGTCGTCTGGAGCCAGGACACCACAGGAAGAACCACGAAGTGGGCACTCGAGCTGATGGATCAAGGCATAACATATGCCCCACGAACGGCTATCAAATCCCAAGTATTGGCTGACTTCATCGCAGAATGGACCGAGATCTAAATGCCACCGGCGATCGTCGTCGATCGAGAGTCTTGGACAATGTACTTCGACGGGTCACTAATGAAGAAAGCGCCGCCGGTAGCAGGGCTGGTCTTCATATCACCCCTCGGGGTCCGAATGAGGTATATGGTCCGTCTCCATTTCCCCTCGTCAAATAATGTTGCTGAGTATGAAGCTCTCGTCAATGGCCTACGAATCGCCATCGAGTTGGGCATCCGACGCCTCGATGTTCGGGGCGACTCCCAGTTGATCGTCAATCAAGTCATGAAGGAATCAAGCTGCCACGACGCCAAGATGGCCGCGTACTGCCAAGAGGTCCGATGGCTGGAGGACAAGTTCGACGGCTTGGAACTCAATCACATCCCGAGACGCCTCAACGAGGCAACCGACACGCTTCTTGCAGCGGCATCTGGCCGAGCCGGTCCCCATGGGAGTTTTCGCCAGGTGACCAAAGACAAACCCTCGATGCGCTACGAAGGGTCGGGGCGGCCGACGACGGCCCATCCGATCCTACCGGGGTCGACCAACCAAAGCAGCTCCACCCGACCCCGAGGTCATGGAGCTTGAAGAAGGCACAACGCCGACCCTCCGAGCGGCGGAGAACGCTCTACCTCGACTATCTTCTCCACGACACTTTACCCGGCGGATAAGGCGGAAGGCCGAGGGCTCGCGCCGCCAAGAAGTCCTTCGTTCTTGTAGAAGGCGAACTCTACAAACGAGGCCACACCGGGATCTTGCAGCAATGCATTCCCACCGAACAGGGCAAGCTTCTGTTGAGCGACATCCACGGTGGGGTCTGCGGTCACCACGCCGCACCAAGAACTCTGGTTGAAGCGCACTCCGGCGGGGCTTCTCACAGCCCACTGCTGAGAGGCGACGCCAAGCAAATCGTACGCACCTGCGAAGGGTGCCAGTACTACGCTCGGCAGACTCACCTCCCGACCCAGGCACTCCAGATGATCCCCATCACGTGGCCCTTCGTGGTCTAGGGGCTCGATCTAGTTGGACCTCTTAAAAAGGCACCCGGGGGCTTCACCCACCTACTTGTCACCATAGAAAAGTTCACCAAATGGATCGAAGCTCGGCCGATCTCTACGATCAAATCCAAGCAAGCCATGCTGTTCTTCCTCGACATTATCCATCGTTTTGGAATACCAAACTCCATCATCACGGACAACGTCACGCAATTCACCGGCAGGAAATTCATTCGATTCTGTGATGAGCAACACATCCGGATCGATTGGGCAGCCGTCGCACACCCCCGGACGAACGGGCAGGTCGAGCGCGCTAACGGCATGCTCCTACAGGGCCTCAAACCCAGGATCTTCAACCGGTTGAACAAATTCGGCGCACGATGGGTCACCGAGCTCCCCGCTGTGCTCTGGAGCCTGAGAACAACTCCCGGTCGGGCCACCGGCTACACGCCCTTTTTATGGTCTATGGTGCCGAGGCCGTCCTCTCGACGGACCTTGACTACGGAGCACCAAGGGTCAAAGCATACAACGAAGAAGGAGCCGAGGCATCCCACCAAGACGCCATGGACCAGCTGGATGAAGCCCGCGACACCGCCCTCCTCCATTCGGCCAAGTACCAGCAGGCATTGCGACGGTACCACGGACGACGGGTACGGGACCGAGCCTTCAACGTCGGGGACCTTGTCCTCCGCCTCGTACAGAGCAACAAGGACCGCCACAAGCTCTCCCCGCCCTGGGAAGGGCCGTATGTCATCGCGGAAACACTCCGCCCAGGCGCCTACAAGCTAAAAACCATCGACGGCAAGGTCTTCACCAACGCCTGGAACATTGAACAGCTACGTCGCTTTTACCCCTAAATAAACGCATACTTTTCCTTATCAATCTTCTGTCTTTACAAAATCCCCGAACTTTAAGTGACGTCCGACCCCCAAAACACAAAGGGTCCGACCTCACTCAGGGGCTGATACAAACTGGTACAAATCGACTACGACTACTACTACGGTCTCCGTGCCAATCTCGTCAGGCACAAGCACCAGAAGGAGCTCTTCGTCGCCATCGAGGGCGTGTACACGGGCCAGTACGTCTAGTGCGGCCGCTGCGCCACGCTCTCCATCGGCGACGTCCTACCGCGCCACAGGATCCTCGAGGACGCCGTCGTCCGCAACGTCGAGCATCACGACCGGCGACTGTGGTGTCCCTCCACCAAGGCACCCGGGGACTACGCCATCGTCATCAGCCACAACACCGACAACGGTGCCTGAACGAGGGGCGCCCCCAGCCGGAGGAAGGCCACAACGAACCACGGCAAGGTCAACAATGCTCGACACCCTCCGGCGCCCCCCCCTCCTTCGGCGGCGGCGGCAACCTCTCCTCGGTGAAGGCGGCCCGCACCATCTCATCTACGTTGGATGACCTCCAGCTCGACATCACGCTCCTGACTCACCGACGAAACTATGAGTATCTCCCTCTAGCATTACCCCCTCTCTCACCCAGGATCCGCCGCGACACACGAGCGTATTCAGTGGAGAAGAAAAGGGAGAAGAGATAGCGGCTCAGGGGCAGAATGAGAAGCGGACGAGAACCCCCTCCCTCTCCCTATTTAAGGAAGAGGACCAACAGATAAGGAAAGGTGAAAGGCGGGACCGAAAAACTCTCTGCCTTCCCCCCTATTCAATACAGGTGGCAAATCAATGCGGACAGGAACCCGATGGGGCCTACTGGGGACCGACGGGACGCCGCGCAATTAATGAGACGCCGCCTGACCAAGCGGGCATGGCCCACCACCACCCACCGGGCGCGAGGGACAGCACGCACCACTGGCGACTCTCTGTTCCCCAGGCGGGACCGTGAGGCGACCCAACAACGAAACCTCTCGCCCGGAGGGAGCCCAATGAGCCTCACGGGCCGATCGGACGACCCAGGTAACACAACGGAGAAACGACCATTTGAAAGATAAGTACCTCTGCTTACTTACTTTAAGCAATAATTTCTTCACCGAGCCACCACCGACCCCAAAGAACGGCTGGCACGGACATTACTCGAGGGGGTCATTTGAAGAAGCGTCTATTTGTTTAGACACTCTCTTTGCCCGACCCCTTATTGCAACTAAAACCAGGGAACACAGTGTGTGGGTATAAAAACTTTGAAAACAACTAGACGAACCATCAGACCCCACGCCTCGATGGCTACGGTGTTTTTTTTGTTCACCAGCATAAATCGAACTCATAGTTCCCCGCACCACTAGCCTCGGCTCTCACCTTCCCGAGAGGGGTTTGAGGGTCCCCTGTAGAGCCTCCTTCGCGGAGAGTCTGTCAGGGACGACTAAGTCAATCGGGCGGCTCGAATCGCCACCGAGAGATGAAACAAAAATTACGATGCTCGTGCGAGTCCGCCAACCCCGTTGTAAACAACGGACTCGAAATCGCTGTGGACACATCGATAGGAGCTTCACGTCGCTCACACCACCGAGGTAACATTAACGAACCCCGCTTTCGTTTCAAATTTATCGATATTAAACTCATGCAAGCGCCGCATCGCAACACTTCATGTCGCATCATGAAGTGGCGATCCTTCGTCCTATCTGAGCAACGAATCGACCGAGGGTTAAGTGGGCCGGGCTCGCAAAAGGGCTCGAGCCGCCTCGCGTCAAAAGAGCTAGGGAGAAATAATCGAGACGAGCCCCAGTGACCTGCTTTCGACCCGCTTCGAGAAGCGGGGCGAGGCGTCTCCTTTTCTCATTCGAATCTAACCCCGAGCCAAACCCACGAGAATCTCCACCGAGGAGAGGCATATGGGCCCCCTGAGCCCATTGAAACGGCTCAGGCATCTACCGGGAGGCGGGTTGGAAAAAAGTGAAATGCCACCAGCGGGCTCTACCGACCCCCATCAGCAAATGATGGACCCAGATTTCACACGAACGTACCCGTTAGCGAGCTCATTGAGCGCGACACTCGAGCCGTCGAGGCAAGTGTCGTCAACTCAACCCCTCTGGTTGCGAAAACCGAGGATGGGGTGACGCACGAAACATGGCCGACCCCTATCAGACCCCAACAGGGCTCGAGGACTCAAGCCGCTCGATCCGACATCGAGAGACCGAGGTTCGTAGGTCGGCCCGCGAAGGGCTCAAGGCCGCCTCGCGTCAAACAAGAGCCAGGGGAGAAAACGTAGATGAGCCTCAAACGGCCTTCGCCCATCCCGCATTAAGGCGGACAGGGTCATCTCAACCTTCTAAAAAGTTCGACCCAAACCCCCTGCCGAGCCCATAGGATCCCCGTCAGAGGGGGAATCTGTTGGAAGGCAGGCCAAGGGGTAATGAAACCCCGCTCGGGGGCTTTGTCGCAAAGCAGCCGGACCAGGTTTTTTCGTCCGAACACCCCCGTTAGTAAGCTCAACGGGCACGTCATTCGAGCCACCGAGGCAAATAACGCCGCCCCAATCCCTCCAAACGTGAAGAAAGATGGGCGGAACGAACACCACAAAATGAGCCGGCCCGTCTCCAGTAACATCCGACCCCCACAAAAACAAGGGGTCAGATCTCACTCGGGGGCTGGTAAAGGTACGAATACCTCCTCTCTCTTACCGAAATAAGTCTCTTTTTTGCCAAAAGGAAAGAAGGTAAGATCAAACAAAACGAAATCACGAAGCAAAATCATAAAACTGTTTCCAAACATGACAGTACCGACATTAAGTTCACATATTAAATATAACTACTCATCAAATTTATTTAACTAACTACTTCCGCGAAGAAAGAGCCATCTCTTTCAATCTGTCCGCCAGGTCCCGCGCAAAAGGCGCCACCGCCTTCTCCATCTCGTCCAGCTCATGATCTTCATAAATAGGCGCGAAGCCTTGGCTCATCACCTTCAGGTTAATCTCCTTATCATAATGAGAATGGGCGACGGTAAAGGCTTGGGTGATCCCGCAAAAAAGCATTTTCCTCAAGTTGGCTCACTCATGCCCGTGATACCCATAACCACGGGCATGGCGGCGGCTGGTCTCCACCGGCTCCACCACTGCAGGGCTTCAAGGACTTCCCCAATGGTGATCTGCGGAAGGTCGTGCCCGTCGCTTTCAGCCTGAAGCACCCCTCGCATCTGGGTGAGCTCCCTTTTTAGTCCGGCGGAGACATTCTCGGCAGCCTGCTTCCGGGTCATCGCGGTTTCGAGATCCACACGAAGGGAGTCCGCCACCCGACGCGCCTCGTCGTGCTCCCTGATGACCCGGTCGTGCTCCTCGTGAGCCGCGCTGCCCTCTGAGCGAAATCTCTCCACGGTGGATGCCAGCGCCTTGTCCTCGCTCCCAGCAGACGATCGATCGGCATAGCGCGTCGTCCACCTTCTTCTCGAAGGGCCACGGCCTCGCTCTCGGCCTTCCTTCTGAGGTTCCGCTCCGTCTCCAGGCTCGTTACGGGCCTCGGCAACCCGCCCTCTTGGCTGAGCATCCTTCTCGAGCAGCTTGTCCCGCTCCTTGAGTCTCAGCGCTTTCTTCCTCTTCAAGCTTCGACCTCGCCTTGGGTCCTCGAACATCCGTGAATCTCCTCCGCATCCCGACACGCCTCGGCCTCCGCTCTGGCGGCAAAAGAAGTCTGCAGCCATATCTGCTGCCGCAAGCCGGGACCTCTTCGCTAAAGGCGGTCCCACTCCACCTTTTGCTCATGGAGGAAACGGGATTTATCCCGGCTACGAGCAGCGATAATCTGCAAAAGGAAACCAATATCAGAAGTTCGAAAAACACAAAAACATATGAAGAAAGAAGAAAACAACGAGGAAGATCAAGCCGATACCCGGGTCGTGGGAACAAAGACCCCGCGCAGGACTTCTCCGGCCTGGTTCAGAGCCTCCATCATGCTCGAGATACCGAAGTCAAGGCTCTCCCGCTCCATGCTCTCGGCATGATCGTCAAGCGAGAGGGCAACCGACGAGGGATCCCGAGGGGACATCCACTGGAGCGGTGGCTCCCCCCGCGCAGGGGAGTGCATGCCTCCCGATAAGGGGGTCGGGGGCGGCTCCCTCCTGGTCCTATGCGCCACCACCACGACGCCCAACGACCCTCCGGCGGTGTCCACCTCTATCCGGCCCGCCTCATCCACTACTACCAGGGCCGCCGGTGGCACCGACTGCTCCATCCCCTCGGACGCCAATGCAGCAACGTCCAGCCCCACCGGGCTTGGAGTGGTCGTGGCCATCTCCACTTGGATCTTCGGTGGCGCGAGCTCTGCTCCTCCCCCCAACACCACCTCCGCCGGCGGCATCGGGCCCATGGCCGGCTGTACCGCGCCCGTCTCGGAAGATACCGCTGGCTCGACAACCGCCGAGGGCGCAGGCTCCACCATAGGCACCGTCGGATCAGCCAGCACGGCCTCAACATCGACGCTGTTCCTGCCCGAAATAGGGGCGACGTCGGGCAGCACCATTCGTCCCGCCTGAATGGCGAGACTCTTCTTGGGCGCCAGCCCCAGGGAGTGGCCCATCCGCAAAAACCTACACAAAGGTAAGAGGCGTCAGGTCAAAATAGAAAGGTAAAAGGATGAAAAATGGGGGAATCAGCGGCTTACGCGGACGCCTTCGGCCGTCGGGAGTGCTTTGGGGACGAACCCCTAGGACCTTGCCCCAACTCATCGGGACGGGGCCTTTTCGAGCCTGCCCCCTGCTCCGAGGCAGGGGGGCTCATCTCCCTTACTGCAGGGGGCACGACACCAGAGCTGCTCCTCTCCACCATCACCACAGGGTCGGCGGCGGTAGGCCCGCCTTCCTCCGTCCACCGATCTTCGCCCAGAACGCCGTGCGAAGCGGCGGACTCCCCGGCTTCCACCAACTCGCTTCCCTCCGCATGGAATGTGAAGGGTCCCTGCGTGGACGGGTGGGCATCTGTCAGCATGCCCTCATCCTCTAGGATGTCCCAATCCACGCCAATGGCTACCTCGTCGTCGTCGTCGTCATCATCATCATCATCGCTGCTCACGTCTTCCCCTCGATCCCGTGCTTCTTGCTTCCGTCGCATCTCCTTCTTCTTCTGCTCCATTGTCTTCTTATCCAGTTCAGCCGTGAGGTGATTCCCCGCCGCCAGGGCCTTATTCTTTGGCAGCGGAACCAGACTGTCTTTAAAGGCTAGCCTCCTCGGCTGGTCCCAACATCACAAAAACAAATATCAGAACCAGGGAGATTCAGGAAAAAGGAAAGTCACGGGGAGATAAGGCTTACAAATTCAAAGAACCTAGGTTCCAGCCGCATTGGGGGATGTCCGGGCACCGGATACACAATGTCTAGGACGTCACCAGCAGAATCCTTCATCGGCTCCGTCGCCTCCTTAACGCGCTGCGCCACTTCGGAATAAGGGAGCGCCTCGTCGACAAGTACCGTCCCCTCGAACGACATCTCGGGCATCATCCGATACAGGGGAAGCGCGCGCGCCATCAGCGGCGCCACCCTCCTCGCGTGGTAGGCGCCAATGATCCCCGCCCCCTTTACACCCCGTTCCTTCAGAGCTTGGAGACCGGCAAGAAGGTCGGCAAGGTGCTTCTTGTCTTTAAGCTAGACGCCCCAAGTCCACGACCTCGGAGCCTCTTCGATCAAGCGCCCGGTGTACTTAGGCAGGGTAGCACTCGGGTCATCCCTGACGTAAAACCACTACGAGTGCCATCCCTTGTTCGAGGTCGCCAGATGCATGAGCGGGTAATCCCTCGACCAGGTATGGCGCAGATGAATGCTGGCACATCCCATCGGCACATTCACCTCCTTCCCCCCGACCCACCTCTTCGACAAACTGATGGTGAAGAAGTATCGCCACAAATCAAAGTGGGGATCGATACCCAGGAAACCCTCGCACAGGGCAACAAACGCCGCTGTATGTTGAACCCCATTGGGAGTTAGATGCTGCAGCTCCACATCATAATAATCCAACAGCCCCCGAAGGAATCTATGCGTAGGTATGGCAAAACCCCGCTCATGGAAAATGGCAAAAGACACAACATACCCTTCGGGTGGCATCGGCTCAGCCTCGTCACTAGGCAGCAGCCACTCCTGGACGGCGAACAGCGGACAGAGAAGGCCGCGGTGGACAAGGCCCTCCAAACGTCGGGGGGTGATGCCGGATTTACCCCATAACTCCATCGAGGCGATTGGGAGAAAGGGGGGCTCGAGCTCGACGGCGGCGGTGGGGGAGCAGGAGGCTGAAGGCGAACTAGCGATGGAGATCCCAGATGCGAAGATGAGAAGGCGGGGTACAGGACCCTGGGGGCGAACCCCGTGGTTTTATAGGGGCGACGGGTGCGAGAAGGGCAACCGCCCGCCTCGATCTCTGGGCCTGCCACGCGCGCCGTCCCGTCACGCCGCGGGACACGCGCCCGTAGTTCCTATCTTCTCCCACCATAAACCACGGCGGACGGCTCGACTTCCCCAGGCGAATCTGGACTCTCTTCCCATCCGGGGAAGCACGGGTCATAAAGATTTGTTCTCTCTCTTTGGCCCGCCTAGGGCCCGGAGGCTCGGCGGCCGGCCCAACCAAGGACGGGTCCGCGAACGACCCAAAATCAAGGGCGTAAGCATTACTGAGGTCTCGATCCGCGGTCAAGCCCCAGTTAGGCAAGTCTTGAATAAAATCCCCGCGAACGGGATGCCACGATCCAGCTAATAAGAAAACCTAAATCTTACGATCTTACCCGCGGTGGGCCCACACAAGGGCTCGGGGACTACACCCACCGGTTGCGCTCGCGCGCACCCTCTGGAAAGGTAACTCCGACGAGATCGAAGAAACCCCCCGGATGATTCAACCCGAATCACCCAAGGGCTCGGGGACTACTATCGGGGACCTAATACCAGGGTACCCCAAAGAGGAGGAATCAATGAACCATCGAACGGTAAAAACTCCCGAAAGCGCGGTTACGTCTCTTGCCCAACCAAACGGAAGTCATGTTCCGCCTCGCCCAAGCGCCCATGTGCCCTTGGGACTCGCTCTACCTCGCTCGACGGCTGAAGGGCGACTCCGCCTCGCCCGACGGCTGGAGGGCGACTCTGCCTCGCCCGACGGCTAGGCTCGGCTTCACCCGACCCCCAGGGGGTGCGCTCCGCCTCGCTCAACCCCCGAGGGCTGGGCTCGGCTCCGTTCGACGGCCAGGGGATGACTCCGCTTCACCCGACGGGTAAAAACTAGGTTTTTACCTCATCCAAATGGCCACTGACGAATCTCGCCTCACCCAATATCTAGAGGCTGGCCCAGTCTCACCTGACGAACCACGCCCTGTACCCTCATGATGACGATTGCAGGGTAAGACAAGACGTTCGGGTCAACCGTAGCGTTAGACGCCATGCCCTGCACCCCTGTAGGGAAGTACCGTCAGGATGTGACCAGGTGAGTGCTTGGACCCCTCCGGGCATGGCGAGCCTGAACAGTGTTGCGAGCGCCTGCTCTCCGTCCTACAGTGTTGTAGGCGCCGCCCTCAGCCTCCAGACGAAGAACCCGACGCAGACATACGACAACCACTATGTTCCAAGGACAAACCAACAGTCACCGCGCCTCCCGACCCCCACGGGGTCGGGGCTCGGCAAATCCTGTCCGACACGCCGCCCGCAGGGGCGGGATGGGACGTACCCACTTGCTAAACAGTGGCTGTGGCGTGGCCCACGACGGTCCACAATCGCCTCAAACCTAACACGATCTGCCATGATGGGCAGATCAGGCGTGGGGAAGAAGGAAGGACCGGGTTCCTCGAAGGACCTTCTATGCTCTTAGTGTTTTCTTCTTCCCCGTCTGTAAAAAACCCTGCTTCCCCTTGATCTATAAAAAGGGAGGCAGGGCTCCCCACTAAGGGACCGATTCTGAACAGGTTAGCACACACACGCACCACACGGCCAAGCGCCAACAGAGCTCTTGGCGTCCTTCCAATCACTCCATCAGGGACTTGGGGTCTCTCCCTCTCCCAACCGTTTGTACCCCCTACTACAAACCTCATTCGGTGCTAATAACACGAGCAGCAACAGACTGGACGTAGGGACATTCAGCCCGAACCAGTATAACCCTTGTGTCCTTTAGCGCACCATCCGGGCCTAACGCGCATCAATTACAAATTTACTCGCCGGTGTTTGTTCGAAACACCGACACAACCCGAGAACAACAATTTTACCATTGCTGGGCAAATACTGGTCCACACTTAGCAAACGGGTTAGACCTTTAATCACGTTGTCATTAAATCATCCAAAACCCACTAAAGGGCTAGATGCACTTTCAATCTCCCCCTTTTTTGTGATTGATGACAACTTGATTAAAGCTTCCAAAAGAATATAAACATTTAAGCTTTTGGGTTCAATGATTTATGAGAGGCTCCCCCTTAATATGTGCTTATGATTAGAATTCATAAAATAACCTCAAATGTCAATTGCACATACTAAAATATATAGGAGACTCCCCCTAAATCATTGCATCCGTGGGGTGCATGTGTGTGTGACAAAATAAAATCATGATGCATATGACAAGATATATTACACAAGAATAAATATATAAAGACATCACATCAAATATTTTCATTCTAGCATGCATAGTCCTTATGAAAATAAATACAACACATGTATGTCACACATAGCACTCATTACACATTTTATCAAGTCCACAAGCCACTAATATAGTATAAATAAAGATCATGTCTCAAGAGATACATAAGTAAGTCTCATCTCAAATTCAAGATACATCAATGAAGCTTAGAAACTAAAAGAAGCTCAAGAAACTACGGCTTGCAGTACATATCTTCAGGTACAACAATAAGCAAATAAAACAAATATCCTGAAGCTTTAATCAGTCTCTCTCCCCCTTTGTCATCTATCACCACAAAGGTCCAATAATGACATACTAAGGACAAAGGGGCTGCAAGCTATCTTTGAAAGCTGAGATCACTCATCATCATCTTCATCTACATCCTCATCATCTGAGCGTGGAGTACCGACTGGACGAGAACCACCTGCACCAGACGGGTCATAGCCACCAGACCCGTAGTGGTCGAAACCACCCGTGAGGTCACTCCACCAGTCTAAAGCATACTCGTCTACAGCACTAGGATGTGGCTGAGAGTAAGTAGGCACACGAGCCTGTAGTGGTAAAGTGTCAGGGTGCTCTGGTGCCTGCTGCTGTCGCTAAAGGAACTCAGCAAACTCTGTGTCGTACCTGCCCTGCTGCTGCTCCTCAGTCTCAGGCTCACTAGCTATCTCATCTGATAGTGGAGACCTAGGAGGATCAAGCTCAAGTCTAGCAGCAATTTGCTTCAAAGTCTGAGTATCCTTCCTCCTAACCTCCCTCTCCTTCTGCTGACAGGTCCGTATGTCCTTACACATCCCAAAGATAGCACTGAACATCTTGCGAGTTGGAGAAGGAGGACTACGGCGACGTGAAGAAGAACGTGAAGGAGCATGTGGTAGAGGGGAAGCTCGTCCTACTGCTGCACCACCTACAGGTGCATCTGCCTCTGGTGCTGTTGCTGCTCCTCCTGGTCCTGCTGGAGGTACCCCAACCTTCGGCAAGTCTGCAACAATCTTTAGAGCCTTATGTACCTTGTCATATTCAAAGGTGTGCCCTGTGACCTGCTCAATCATGTGCATGATGTAGGGAGCAAAACCACAGCCCTTGAGGGGCCTCTCGCCAATGCTCCTGATCTCACACCAAATGAAGTCAAAGACACTAAAAGGTCATGCATCAGGTGCCATCCTGTGGAGCAGGTTCCTAGAGTAATCTGCAATGTTTCCCTTATCTCCACCCTTGCAATCAATTGTCTTCCTGAACATCCTGTCTAGGTATTTGTAAGTAGGGTGAAGACCTAGAACATTCCCAACTACTCCTCTCTCACCCCCTGGTGGGTACATGTAAGCCAGCTGCTCTGGAGGAAGTACATGCTCTGTATGGATCCTGTCCCTCTGAAGATCCTCCTCTAAAAAATCAAGCAAGGCGGCGAAAGCATCATAATCCACACTGTACCACTGGCCCTCTAGCATCTAGTGCATACACCTCTCATCCTCCTCAACATATAGGGTGGCATAGAATTGAGCTACCACCTCTGTGTTCCAGTCATGCTAGAACTCCATAATCTCATAAACCTCTGTATGCTCACAAATGGCAATAGTGTGATCAATGGAGGCCTTCTGCAAGTCTCTGATGTACTGCCAGTCAATCCACTGAGACCTGGCAATCACTGGGTTCCTGGTGAGGATCACACTGGTGTAGTAGTCTATATGAAAGGCTGTCTGAAATTGATGATCAAACTGAATCCTAGGCAAGCCCCTTGGATCAATTCTCCTCTCATCTCTGGCTCTCCTGGTCATGCCTTTCCCTCGATAGTCAACTTTGGACACATAAGAGGGTACACTAGGTGGATGTGTCTCAAGTAAACCATAGTGCATACTCTGACCTGGCTGGTGCTGAGCCAGAGGTACTGCCTGCTCCTCCCCAATCTCTTGCTCAGCATCTAAGCTGCAACCATCTGAACCTCTATCAGTGCTCTTCCTCTTTCTAGTACTGGGATCCACTCTATACTCCTCTGTATCTATGTCAGAGGAAGAACTGTTGTCTCCCTCTTTGTACTGTGGAGCACCCCTAGTAGCCTTGGAGAGTCCCCTGCTGCTCCCCTGCTCCTACTGACTGTATCTGGGATACATTTCTTGTCTTGCCTTCTTGTATTTTTCTAGTACTGGATCATGCCTATGCTTGGACCTAGGCTCCTATCTTCCACTCATAGCTACTGTCCTATATCCAAAGATTTGCAAGGAATTTTAGATACAAGCCCAAACGATAGCTTATTTAAGTTGAAATATAGAAATAAGAATAATTGTCCTATGATTTGCAATCACCTCAATCAAACTAGGTCAAAAGGTTCACAAAACACAATAGACAATTAAACTTAGTCCTAAGAATCAACCACTAAGAAGATTGAAACAAGGGAACAAAACCTGCTCTGCTGTCCCATACCAGACAGTATGAGCGGACAGCAACCCTAACCAAAGTCATTTGCTCAATCTTCAACCAATCCAATCCAAACTCTGGGCATTGCTTTCAGACAGGTAATGTAGCATCTCTACCGAAGGGATTTCAAAATCATGCTCTAATCGCTTAGATCGGATGAGGTCCAATATTAGGGTACCTTGAGAGAGTGAATGAAGATGCAATTAGAAATCCAAGTCCTGGAGCCTTCGATCTTGATGCAAATCTCCTCCGATCCAATCTCCCTCTCTTCCTTTTCATGGTGGAAACTCGAAATCACCAATGAAGGGCGAGGAGAGGCGGCTGGGTTGGCTGGGAGGAGGAAGAACTAACTTGGCCGAAGGGGTACCGGTCGTTTTATAACCCTGCTCATACCGCTGGACATGTCCGGTATTTGTGGGCTGGCTGTTCTTGTTCCAAATTTCATTCACTTAATTCCAATCCCCTTCTCTATCATTTCTTGATCCAAAAATATGTATGTCCTTGATCCAAATAAGGTGTACTTACTTTTCTTATCCAAATGCCATGAGTATCACTTCTCTTTTCTAAATATTTGGCATATATAGATTTTGATTACTTGAGAGAGATATAGTGAGACATAGTAGATTGTGGACTGAAGAAAGCCATGTCAGGTGTAATTAGCCAATCAAACAGTCAAGGAGAGCTATAATTATTACATGACAAGGCTAGGTCACAAAGACCAAGATTCAAATAGTTTTCAAATTCACACCATCTACACATGCTAGTTATGGGTTTTGAAAAACATCTCTCCTATGTCACACAAATGCATATTCTAACATATAAAGGGCCTTAGATTCACTTACAATGCATGTATATAAATACATACCTTTGCCTTGAGCCCACAAGAATACCACTAAGAAGATACATAGCATGATAATCTTTATGTTGACCTTAATTGCCAAATAATCATGCTAGATACATTTCCATCCAAAGGACTATAAAGAATGCTAGATAAATTTGTTAGTCCATAAATGTGCAAAATAGAAACTGATCTCCCCCTAAATAAGTGCTTTAAGTAATTTGAATGACTTTCAACTAGCACTTTATTCTATTAAGAATTTGGGAGTCAATTTTCTATTTTGAACCATAACCAAATAATTTGTCATATTTAAATTAAAGTTCAAGAGAAGCTCACAATCCACTTAGATTTGGTAAACCACAAGCTTCTGAGTAAATTGAGAATATATGAAAATATATGGATCAAAGACTTAGTTGCAATCCTATTTGTGTTCTAGTTCTTGCAATACCGGACACGCCCGGTAGTATACCGGATACGTCCGGAATACGCAGAACAGAAACACATTCTTTCTATCCCTGGCCATACCGGACACGTCTGATAGTAGTACCGGACATGTCCGATAGGTGCAGGACAGAAACAAATAACCCGCTGCTTGTGATTCTTCATTTTAGCTATAGTATTTATTTTATGCCCTACATCTCAACAAATAAATTGCTCTACTAGAGAGCTATTAAAAACATATTATGGCAAAATAAAATACTTTTCAATTGAATCTAATTAGTCACTTTCAATATTTCACAAATAGACCTATTTGTGAGCCGTTGAGCACAAAATATATAAAGTGGCTATCCTACAAGGTTTTAGGTACTTGTTATCGATTGTGAGGATGAAGTAGATGATATATTCATTAACTTATCTTCGGGTCAACCATATAGGAGATTATGATAAGAATTAATTGATAGATTGAGTGAATATTTTCAATTTACTTGCTCGACCACCCTGAAGCCTTCATCTCATCACCAAGTACCTACATCATTAACCTAAGCACATGTTGGTACCCAACTCTTGTTGGATCCTTTTGGGTTAGTCAACAAGTGCTTAGACACCCAAATGGCTTTAGCACTAGTTTGTGGTGAACACATCACCTTGCTAGTGCTAACTCCATTTGTGGTATTCCTAAGCATATCATTATAAACAAATGTGTTCGGCTTAGGAGCGTTACCATTTGGGCATTCATAGCTTAGATGCCCTTTCTTCTACAAGCATAGCATATACGGCCTTTGTTTGCTCTATGTTTATTTTGCTTGTATGGGCATCTATCAACCTTGTTCCCCATCTCATTGTATCCATAGCATCTTCTTGTTGTAACTTGGGCTTCCTTTCTTGCCTCTTTGTACATTGGGCATTTCTTGGTAGTATACCCCAATTTCTTGCTCATGAGACAAGTGCTTTGTCCATCACTTTTCTTTTGGTTGGCCAACTTGTTTGAGGACTTTTGTTCGGCCGCTTCACACTTGTCGGCCCAACTCTTGTGTGGACACATAGCCCACTCATGTCCATACAATCCATAACCATAGCACACCCTTTTTTCGTGTTTCTTGCTCTTGGTTGTGTTGGCCTTGCTTGAAATGTGATTCTTTTGTTGTGCTTTCTCCTTACCCTTCAACTGAATCATATCTTTCTTTAATCTTTTCACCTCTTCTTTGAGCTCTAAGTTTTCTATGAAATTTAGCTCAATCAAAGATTGACTTGCTTGAGGAGCATATTCATTAGTACAAGAAATATTTGATTGAGATGGTGTACTAGTGAATGAATGTGTGAGAGGTTGAGAAAATTTTACCGATGTGATCACAACCTCATGAGCCACCTCAAGCATGATGCTTGATTCTACTACTTCATCATGAGAGCACTTTAGATGAACATAGTTTGCTTGTAGCACATTATACTTGCTTGATAGTTCATCTAGCCTTACCTTGAGCTCAATATTTTCCTTCTCTAGTTGTGAAATACTAGAAGAGGAGTTAGTAACTAAAGTATGCTCAAGTGATAATTTTTCATACCTTTCACTTAGAGCCTTTAGTTCTTCCATCTTGGAGATGAGAAACAATTCTTGCTTTTGAAGTGATTGCTCTTGCTTCTCAATCTCTTCTTCAAGCTCATCATTCTTTTCAACTATCTTCATGATGATGAACTTGTCTTTGTAGTTGAGATGATCAAGGTTGTAGTTGTCTTCAACTTCAACATCACTCTCATCTTGATCATCTACCTGTGCTTTCTTCTTTTCTTGATCTTTCTTGTTACTCTTCTTCTTGTTTTTCTTGGCCATGAGACACAAGTGATGAGTATCATGAGATACTGAGGTTGACTCATCACTTGGTCGCCACCAGGCTTGAGCATCGTTGCAAACAGCTGCTTGCTGTTCTGCTGCCTCGGCCATACCGGACACGTTCGGTAGGCATACCGAACACGTCCAGTAAGTGCAGGCAGACAGCAGGTCATGCGCTGCTTGCACTTCTTGCTCCGGCTCGGCGCTCTTGAGGTCTTGTGAGGCTTCTTCGTTGTATGAAGACACAATGGACATACTTTTCATTGACTCAATCTCAAGTGCATCATCACATTTGGATTTTCCATATAAATCAAAAAGTCTAGTCCAAATGAGATGAGCACTCTCTGGAGGTGGTTGTCCATTGAAGATTGCATCGTCTTGAACCTCTGCACTCAATGTACTCAACATGATATTAATAGCTTGAGCATTGAGTTGCACACATCTCTTCCTCTTTAGACAAATTTTTGTAGTTGCTCCAATCAACTATAGGAAGAGGTATGCTTGCATCCACAATATGCTCAACAAGAGGACTAATATCCCTAAAAACATTGAGTACATGAATTGACCAAGGTAGAAAGTTTGAACCATCATTTTGGAGAAGCATCGGCTCCAACTCGATAGGCGTCGACATCCTTTTCTCACGGCGGTGAAGCTTTAGGTGAGAACCTTGCTCTGATACCAATTGAAAGGACCTAGGATGCCGTCTAGAGGGGGGGGTGAATAGGCGTTTATGAAAATTAACACCTTTAAATGCGGAATTGATTAGTAAAGGGAGTTTCCAAAATGGAAACTCCAAATAAAAGATAATACCACCCTCATAAGTTAGACACAGGGTATACAAGGTATAAAATATATATATATAAGCTACAACCCTGCAACACAAAGTTAGAACAGAGAATGAATATATTCAGCGTAGGCAAGAAATACCGGATGTGTCCGGTATGATACACGATCTCTGCAGAGCAGCCCCGAACTTGCTCCTTTTGATTTCTATCTTCAAACATAACTGCAGGCACCTACTAAAGATGACAATATACACAGAGAACCTGCACAAGAGCTGGAGCAACACAAATATCAAATGGAATGCGAATTGAGACATGATATTTGTTTTACCGAAGTTCAGACTCGTTCGAGTCCTACTCTCCGTTGAGGGGGCTGTGGGCGACCCAGCGAAGGTCAGCCCTAGAGGGTACCACGAAAGTGACTCTAGCCAGAGTCTTTTCCAACTCCTTTTCCTCCTTCCACCAGTTGATTCCGAGGCGGCGGAATCTACTGTTACAAACTTTCCGAGGCACACCACAATCTCTCAGGTGCTCTCCGACGACGCCTAACCATCTAGGACCGAAGAGTCCAAGAGTAACAAATGCGAATCACGAGATTGACAATATGCACAAGTGCTCAAGTGGTTGAATTGCTCTCTTTTTGAATTTCTCTCAACCCACTAATTGATTTGGCAATTTGGATCACACACTCACTAAGAGAGGGTTTGGGAGAGTTGGCAAGGCTCAAAAACATGTGTAGCAACCAGCAGAATCAGCAGCCTCCAAATGTGGAGGCTTGGGGGTATTTATAACCCCCTTGAAAACTAGCCATTTTATAGCCGTTGCCACGTCCGGTATGACTTACACTGCGCCAACGGTAACTGAGTTACAGTAACGTTGTGAGGCGTCTAAACTCCCGATGAATGCTGAAACTTCCGACCGTCGGAACTCCCGACCCTCAGCATATTTGAAAACCATGGTAACTGAGTTAAGGTGTGTGAGGTGTCAGAACTCCCGACTCACGTCGAAACTCCCGACCCTCAAGGCTTTTGAAAACTAGCCATTGGCCTCTAGCCGTACATACCGTCCGGTATGAATACCGGACACGTCCGGTTTGACCACCACAGTGAACCCTCCATGTCAGTTAAGCGCGAGACGTCGGAACCCCCGACCATTGCTGGAACTCCCGACCGTCGGAACTCCTGACTTATAACAGAACTTCCGACGAACCAACCCGAGAACAACAATTTTACCATTGTTGGGCAAATACCGGACACGTCCGGTATTGCCAGACCAATAAAAATCAGATTAGCTCTTTTATCTCTCAAACACTCAAAACTCACATGGGTTGGCTTGAGCACTTATGAAACATTATCTATCAACATGATACATCCCTCTTAATAGTACGGCATTCCTATTAACTCAAATTTAAAAGAGTATAACGAATTTAAGCCTCTTGAGTTGATCTCTTTCAACCAAAGCCGTGTATTCCAATCTTCATCAAGTGAGGGTGTCAACATGTTGATATTGAACTTTTTACTTGAGCATAGTCATCTTGAGCACATGACTTGATTCCATTCATCAAATATGAATAACTCCAAATGCATCAAGTCACTTCAAACACTTTGTCCAATATAGATTTGATCCTCCACATCAATATAACCATCGTAGCTTGATTAGTACCTCAACTAAATGCAAATACTTCCTTCTTCACCCTAGCTAGGTTCTTCGACCACCAAGCCGTCGCTTGCCCTTCACCCTTGCTTAGTACCTCGAAGCCTTTCCTTGCTATCTTCACCATCTCAAGCCATCAAGTCACATCTTGTATTGAATCATCTATTCATTTGTATTGTTATCTTTTTCAATTCAATTTAGCAAGCATCAAATATGAGACCATTCCATATGCAATCCCCCAAGTCACATTAATTAAATCTTACGAGCTTGCTTTCTCATAGTACATGGAAATCCCACAATAAATGAGCCTTTGCATGAATTTCATTTGTATTATTATCTTGTGCTTGAACTAGATTATTTATACAACAACACATCATTTTGTCTTTCATTAAGTGCTTGTGAGATAACCTATTACCTGTCCACACTTAGCAAACGGGTTAGACCTTTAATCACGTTGTCATTAAATCATCCAAAACCTACTAAAGGGCTAGATGCACTTTCAATATGCAACCTAAGAGGCGGTGGAGAACCAACATTACGACGGGGGATGACATGTGGGCCCCAGGAGGCCGGGTGACCTACAGGTGGAGCCACTCAGGCCCCACCTGGCAGCCACTCAGGCTCCGCCTCGGTGTGGAGTCCCCTCGAGTCTTCTAGAGTCTTCTGGTGTCCATTTCGCTGCGGATAAGCGCGATTTATTCCGACATGTAGGTCCACCTTGATGGTTTTCTGGATAAACCCTGCAGAAAATACAGATTCACCAAAACCCATGAAATTTGTTAGTTTAACCCCATAGACCTTTGTTGGTGATCATATTTATGTCCTCATGCATGCTTTATTGACGGTTTATAATGGTTGTTAACTACCGTCAACAGTGGTGGCACCGGATCAACCGTCGGGGAAGGCCGCCGCGTGCTTGCAACCCGAGATCCACCGCCGAGGAAGGCCACCGCGTGCTCACGATCCAGGATCCGCCACCGGGATCCACGAGCCGTGGAAGGACGCCGCGCGCGTAGAGTAGAGGGGAGGGAGGAGCATGGGGGAGGAAGGGAGGAGCGCGTGGAGGAGAGGAGAGGGAGGGAGGGAAGAGCGCGTGGAGTAGAGGGGAGGGAGGGAGGAGTGCGGTCACGTGGAGGAGGTGGTCGGGGCTACGGCTAAGGGGGTGAGGGAGTGACTTTAGGGTTTGTGAATTCATTTATATATTGGAGATGATAGTGGGCTTGTGGGCTGGGCCTGATTTACCGAGGCGGTTGAGTTAGAATGCCCGCCTCGGTTAAACATTAATGGAGGTGGGCCTCTTGCTTAACCGAGGCGGTTGCTGGCCCGGTTGTCAGGCCACGAATAACCGAGGCGGGCAACCAGGCTAACCGCCTCGGAGCCCCAAAGCGAAACGCCGTGCAAAAGAGTTTATGTAGTATATATCGTATCACTATAACTTTTTCATAGGGTCCGTTGCTACAATAGTGTCAAATTTTTCGCTATCATCTCTAATGATCCTTTAGTTCCGCTAATTACGGCTATTTGACTTGGCTACAAAATATCTTTAGCACCATTAATCTAGATCGAATATGCATTCTTTATTATGCATGACTATAACCCATATCTCTCTTATGTGTTTTTTAACTTAATAAATCATGTAATGGATGTTCAATGAATGAATATGCATGATCGTAGCCAAGAGTGTATTGGTTGATGTAACGAATTCTAAGTAATGGATACAGAAACATGATCTCCTTGAGCTATATATATATGTACATAGTTCATAAAAATCCGCTGATTACATGTTTATGTGCTCGCATTTTTCTGGATTTATTCCAGGATTTAACGGCGCTGTGCTTTCAGTGGTAGGCGACGCTCCCGTCGACAGCGAGGCGCCAGTGGTGACTTCGTGAATCTCGAGATCTGCCGACTCAGTCCTTCGGATGTGCTCATAGGGGTAGGGTTTGCGTGCATGTGTTCATAGAGGTGAGTGTGCGTACGTATTGTGGACGTCTGCGTTGTATTGTGTATCTTAAAAAAAGAAATATGTTATGTTATAGTAATAGTTACATATTGACGTATGGCTTAGCTTACTCTTTATTACTTTGCGCGCTTATGTCCTAGTGCTACTGGTACATTTAATGTTTGACCATTTGGCGTGCAACCTGGAATTGAAAAAAGTTCACCTCCACGCATTTTCAAACAAGATTATGCTCACATGCAACAATACTTTGTTCTAAATTATAGTCAAACTTCTCTTATTATTTTTTTTTTAAAAAAGTTCATAGAGAAATGCATTACCATCTACAATCCCAATGAATGCACTATTCCAAAGCGTCACAAGTTCTTTCTCTCTCGTTGGCAGCAAACTAAGTGCCATGTTTGGTTGTCTTACCAAAATATTGACTTGTACCTACACTTTTGGTTTGCCCTAAAATTAGCATAGAAAATAGTGATCTTCAACTTTATAGAAAGAAGATTAATCTTCCGCCGTAGAGAATACAGTTTACGGAGCTGTTGCATGCTGGTGCCCGTTTATTCGAATGAAATAATGAAGATGGGAAACCGCAAACCAACGATAGTTTCAACTTTTTTTTTTACAACAAACGATATATAGTTTCAACTTTGAAGCTAGGCCACGTGATGCTGATGGATATATGTATGCAACGCAAGCACGCATGGATGGAGCAGGGGATGGAATCTATCAGCACGTTCATTTCGGCTGGATTGGCTTATAAGCCATGGCTGAAAGTACTGCTGGCTGGTTTGGTGTGAGAGAAAAATACTATTGACTGGCTTATAACCCAGATACCTGCTGCCAAACAGGCTGTATATATATCGTAGGAGCAGGAGAAGCCGTACATTAATCCGTAACAGTATCCTTGTATAGTCTCTTGTGTCGCCACCAATGGATGAGTACGTAGTAGTATACCGCTATCACTATCATCAGAGGCCATGATGGCACTGGGCGCAGAGCATGCATGGCGTAATAAACAAGGGCGCCCCACCACACCACCCCGGCCACCCCCAGAGCCCGCCCCACTGCAGGTAAAAGCGGCAAGCCGTTGGAGGCGACAGCCGCACGGCAGGTCGGCGGGCAACCCCACCACGCCGGACGGCCGGACTCCGGCAGTCCGGGCGGGCGATGGGCGAGCAACCACGTTCCACGACGACGACGAGCGAGGAAGGCGCGTTGTCCCTCCTGCCGCCATTCGCTTTGGATTCCCCCTCTCCCTCTTCCTTGTCACACTCACACCATGCTGCACTGGGGCTGTGCCGTGCTGGTCCGTGCGTCGCGGCGGGCCGGCACCTCACGTGCCGCTTTTATTCCGTGCACACCGCGTCTCTGTCTGCTGCCCCTACCGCTACCGGCCATGCATAATGCATGGTACATAATACCTGTTCCGTGCAAACTTTTTTTTAATCTCAAAACATGTTTCCATAACAAATACATCATGGTATGAATTTGGTAATGATCTGTATAAACCTAGTGGAACTTATAAAAGTTTAGCTTCATGATATGTAGTTATTTCGAGTCGGACAGAGCACGTATGTGTAGTGTGTAGATAGTTGCTTGTCAACATGTACATGTGGCAGGTTCCGTGGTTCGCCATCTGTCCATGTCCATGTGGCAGGTTCCGACAGTTGGCCATCTGTCCTTTTGTTTAGCGGCTACGGTTCCTAATCCTGGCGAACTATTCAAGTTTTTTTTTCTCTCCCAATGGACCGGCAACCAATAGTGCATGTTTCTAATTGATAAAGAGAAAGGCCCCGTTCGTTTCGCTGAAAAAACGAGCCAAAACACTGTTCCGGCTGAAAAAATAAGTTGAAAAAGACGAATTATAAGAGAAGCGAACAAGGCCAAAGTGTTTAGGTTTTAGAGGCGGTTCTGTATAAACTCGTCCTGCTTTTCACATGATGTTCTTTGGGAGTGTCTTTCTCAAAAGACATGCGGTATATGAACTTGGTTGTGCCATCTTTTACATATCAAAGCATTACAACATTTCAGAAGGGTAAGATTTGTGTGTAACCGCTCACAAGCCAGCTTGGTGGAACCTATCGAGTTTTATCTGTATTTAATGGGTTGCTAAGCATTTCCAGTGACATGTCAATGTTTGTTAAGATGAGGATAGAGAAGAGGTTTCCTATAGATGAATCTCTTGGCTCAGATTTAAACTCTAGATAAGTCATAGAATTCAATGTATATGAAACAATAGAATGAAACTAAGGCATTAAAGATGATTGTTTCATCCATGTTCCATATTGCATTTTGTGCGGCATGATATTCTTGAAAACAATGCTAATTTTTTTCAATTGGCTTTGGAACACGGAGAATTTTTCTGTTTCCTTCTTGTTTCTATGAAAATGAGCTCAGTTTTAAAAAAATTCCTAATCTGCAAAACTCCTATTCCAAAGAGACCCTCGTGGTCTTTCCCTCTCCTCTTGATGATGATAGTGGTCTTGTTCGTTTGTCTTATAATCCGTATTTTTCATCTTGTTTTTTTTTCATTAACAACGATGTTTTCTCTCACAATAAATCACCAAGACAACGTTTCGGTTTGTTTTTCAGCAAAGCAAACGGACCAGTATTTATGACTGGGGTCCCCACTCCACTCTCACTAAAGAACAACCAGATGCGTTCAGACTTCAGAGTCCAAAATTCGACCGAGGGAGGGAGAGAGACCGTGATGATGACAAACGGCAGCCTTTGACAGAAAAAAATTAAAAAGAAAGCATAGTATAATTGAGTAGAGTACTGCGTGATTAAAGGCTTAACCACTACCGTCTCTTGCTCGCTTTTCGTTTATAACTAATAATAAACGTAGTAGTCTAGTGGAGTAGGGGATGCGTGAAGAGATGCCGTTGATTGCTCGCCCATGATCTCCCACAGATCCTTGTTGCTACAACTCCCGGTCATGGCCATATTAATCAACGAGGCAGGGCCGGTCCTTGATGTGGCCTCACATGGCCACTAGCTAGCACGTTTGGTCCCTTTCCCTCTCACACACACAGTCAGTCACCCGTGCTGGATCGCGTCCACGACGACGACGAGCCTGGTAGGAAGATGCCATTTTCGTCTATTTAAATTCATTTATATACATATATATAAATATACTCCTATTGATACATATTTCCCTTCATTTGTCCACCAACGGCATCATCGTTATTGTTATTAATTAATACAGTATGATCGTGGGGCCTCTGGGGATCGGACAGCTCACACATGGCTTGATATTCTCTCTTTGGCACCTCCCTTTTGTGGTCAAACTTGTATTATACTATTGAGGCCTACGTGCTAACAAAACCATAGATTATCGTTAACTACTAGATTAAGGCCTTGTAATTTTCAAATGGGTTTGATTTCGCTTTGTTTAGGGTCGCAACATCTAGCTCCTATGTTTGCTTGTCCACAACCCAATAGCATGTGCAAAGCCACGCCTTGTTAGATTCATATCAGAGGGCTTTGGGTGTGTGTGTGAGGGATATGTTCATGGCGGAGACGAGAAAACAAAGATATAGACTTATAACATCTCTTGCATAGATTCAAACTTGTTAGAGTATCCCACGTGCTAAGTCGACGCAATTCTAACACATCGGGTATATTATGTGATGGATACAGGGTGTTGCCGACCATCATATATGGCACCTGGAATCGCTCTATTATTAAGTGAAATCCGGAGTGTGGTTCCATCTATCCTTACGCCTTTATACACCATAGAGGAAAACATCCAATGGACATGAGTTGGTGATGACGGCGTCAATATGTTGTGACATCGACGATGCCAATTGCTTCACTAGTCGAGGGGTGAGGCGCCTACACCCAAACTTCTTCCGCTGACTCGCTATATCTATACTTTATTTCAAGCTCAATGGCTTTTGTGACCTTTATGTCTCTGTTTTCTCCCTTCAGTCGATCGTACCGCAGTATATTATGTAAGGGTAATATTAATCGTATTACTTTATTTGTTTTCATGGTCACGATTCAAGGAACATGATTAACGTCATGATATACGAATCCGACGGTCAGTCAACTTAATAATATAGATACATCGGTAACACACAAATACACTTTACTTGTTAAGTCATTCTACCAAATGTTCTCATTTCACATCAAACAATAGAAACCTTTTGTACACACATTTAGGTAATGGGAATAAATGAATAATGCAAAACCCATTTAAAAGGAGCATAGTACACCATTACTGGAAAAGCTAACTATTATTTCATTGCTAAACTTAGAAATAGTACCAGCTCAACAAGTTTACATCTATACGTATGACTCATTGCACGGAAGTTTACATAAATGTGAAAATACTTCTGTACAACATTGATTAACAATAGTAGTATGGAAGTAAAATAGAGCATTTTAAGGTAATCCAAACTATAGCGTGAGCCGTCCACTATTAGGTTATCCAAGTTTTGGCATCTCTATCACAAAAGAGGTGTTGGTACTATAACCACTCATTACTTCGTGTGCTATTAGACCCAAAATCAATTATTGCATAACAATCAAGCACTGCGATAAGTTTTAGTTGGCACATGCTGTTTTAGGGACTGCGGACAATAATAAGGCATGGAGGATTTGATTTGCTCCATGAAATTAAGGGGGTGTTTGGTTCTTTAGTCACTCCTAAAATTCATGTCACATCGAATGATTATATATTAATAAAGAGCATTAAATATAGATTAATTACAAAATCAATTACATAGATGGAGGCTAATTAATCTGTTATCAGCACATGTTTACTGTAGCACCACGTTGTCAAATCATGGACTAATTAGGCTTAAAAGATACGTCTCCCAAACTAGTCGCAAGTTGTGTAATTAGTTTCATAATTAGTCTATATTTAATACTCCATGCATGTGTCTAAATATTCGATGTGACAGGAATTTTAGGAGCGCCTGTAGAAACTAATCAGGGCCTAATATTCTTACTGGCCATTTATTTTTCTTAAAAGGTCATATCAAAATGCGTATAGCAATGGAAATGAGAACTAATAAACCAGGATGAAATTCTGATAATCTTCTGATCGTGGAGAAAATATGTGCAATATGCATGCCTGTTTTTTTAAGACTATCATGGAAAATTCGAACTTGTTTAGATATTTGAATTATGATGCATGGACTGGATATCTGAGTTTGCAGCACAGATATTTTCCTCCAACCACAACATTTCTTTTAGCATGTTATAAAACACATTTCTTTTAGCATGTTTAATCTCGTGTAAGTTGCATTTTGTTTGTTGGCATTTCTACTCTAAGAAATGTAGGACCAGATCGATGGGGTGTACGCTTGCTTGTTTTTGGTAGGCGAACTCCTGTGTCTACTACAGTACTACTACATCCATACTCATTTTTTTGACGAGAGCATACATGCAGGTAATTTCCCTGTACTAGTTCCCATAGAACAATAAGCAGGTTTCTACACACAATTTATTTCAGGAAAAATACCATGAGCAGTAGTGCAAAAGATTCCAATTTTTTTTAAATGCATAACAAATACACAAGGACTGCGCAAAGCCACCAGCCTGCAGCCTGTTCGCTTGCTCGTATACGATCGTGGATTATAAGCTGAAATAGTATTTTTCTCTCACACCAAACCAGCCAGCAGTAAATAATCCGCGAACGAACAGGCTGCTGAATTCTAGAAGACTGCACAAGGAACAAGAAACAAAGTCTCGGAGCCCGCGCGCTGGTTGGTTTCTGAGCTGATAAATCCGGCTGGTGCTGATTTGTTGTGAGAGAAAAACACTGTACCACGGCTGATAAGCTCTGGTTGAAATCAACAAACGAACGTGCTGAAAGAAAGGTGGGGGTGGAGTACAACAAATTCTTCCAAAATTTAAATGCCAACAGTATACCTGACGACCATCCTGAAACAAAAAAAAAAGTTTGGAGAAAAAAGAAACCCAAAAGACGCTACGAGGACCGGTTTGGAACGAAAGAAAGGGTCTGTGCTACAGTATTTCAGAGGAAAGGGTCTGTCCGATTCCTTCGATCCAAACACCCTGCTCATCTTCCTTTTCTACGTTTTTATTTTCTTTATTTTCCCTATAAAAATCCCGTGATCCAAACGACCCCTGACCGGGCACAAGATGAAAAGGACCCAGGCTCTTTTCAGCTGATAAACCGGCTGCCGGCTGAATCTGTTTCTGATAAGGTCATGTTCAGTTTGCGAAAAATTTTGGGTTTTTGTAACGGTAGCATTTTCGTTTGTATTTAGTAATTAGTGTCTAATCATGGATTAATTATGTTCGAAAGTTTTATCTCACGATTTCTCACCTAACTGTGTAATTAGTTTTTTTTCGTCTATATTTAATGCTCTATGTATACATCCAAAGATTCAATATAATGGACAAAAAAACAAATTTTTTTTGTAACTAAACGTGGCCAAAGTTCAAGCGAACGGCCCAATTTGCTAAGATCAGCAATCATGGCCACTGTGTTTTGCCGTGCAGGCCGAAAATAAATCACTTATTTGATCCTGTCCTGTCTCCCACCTGCTTTTGCTCAAACTGTTTCCCACATGCAACATTATTAAAAAAAATCAAATATATATATTCCACCTCCTTCTCCGTATATACATACACTAACAGTAGCATCCTTTTCAGTTGTGATATAAAAAAGAAAAACCAATAAAATAATGTCCCCTTGCGGGTAAGCTGTCTTCCCTCTGGTGTGGTTTGTGGTGCCCCATCATTTTCGGGCTATTTAAGGCACCCATTCCCCTCCATTCCTTCCTTCCTCCTCATCCAGCACAGGGCTCCACTCAAAGCTTTCTTGAGCTTTATTTTTTCTTGTTTTGTTTTATTTTCTTGGTAGGAGTAACAGTAGTTCCTGGCTGCCTTCTTCCTCTATCCTAGGAGGAGAGGAGAGAAATCCAGAGGCAAAGCTTCAGGTAAACATGGCACCCTCTCCCTCTCCCTGTGTTCCATCCCTTCTGAATAGCGGAGATCTGTTCTTGTTTGTTCTTGCACCAGTTCATCTTAGCTAGCAACATGCCTGTGCCTTGCTGCAAATCTCTCAAGGGTTTGATTTTTTTTTGTAAGGCCAGTGGTCAGATCTTCCCAACACTAGTTTCATGTCTAAATAACATGCTGCTTGCACAAATCTAATTCAAGATTCATCTTTTACGAGGAAAAATCCTTCATCAAGCTTCACCTCACCATATACTTCTCATAATTTTTTTCCTTGTCCTGTTTTCGCCCCTTCAAGCTTAGATCTGGCATACCTGTTGATGAAATATCTCATCTTTTTCTTCGTGGCCAACTGAACTCATGTAGCTGACTATTTCTTGCCATGTGTTTGTTCTTGCAGGGTTTGTATAAATTCTAGATCTAATCGACTAACCAGAAAAAACAAAAAGAAAGCGAGAAAGCATGAGTCACTTCGCCGCCGCCATGAAGAGCCCCCTTGCCGTCGCCGCGCCCGCCGCCACCGGCGACGCTAAGAGCCCGCTCTTCTGCCCCAAGCCGCGGCGCCCCGTGGCGCCCCTCCGGTGCCACCAGAGCGGCGGGTTCTCCGACGCCGGCATGGATCTGCTCGACCTCCTCCTGTCAAAGGTGGGATTTTTTTCCTCCTCGCTCGGTCGCTCCCGGATTTCCCCTCTTGTGTTTTTCTAGTAAAGCATACAAGGAGCTGACGTTTTCCTGTCCGAACGTTCTTCGGCAGGGAGAGGAGAGCGGTCTGTCGGCGGCGTCCCAGCAGCCGCCGCTGTTCTGCGGCTCGCCACCGCGTCGAGCGTCGAATCCGGTGGTCCACGACAGCCGGTTCGGCATGGACTGCCCGCCCGTGCCCATGCCCATGCCGGGGCTCCCGGTGGTGGCCGCCGCCCCGGTGGCCGTCCAGCGGCCGACCCCGCGTCCGTCGGTGGCGGCGCCGTCCATGTCGCCGCGCGGCGCGGCCGGGTGCGCCCGCGCCCGGTTCGCGTTCCAGCCCGCCGCGGTCCGCGTCGAGGGTTTTGACTGCCTCGACCGCAGCCGCGGCGGCCGCGGCCATGGCATCACCGCCATGGCCTAGATGCACATACAACACCCCAAGTAACCCAGAGAACCCTCCTCATCCTCCATCCATCCATGGCGCAAAAGAGCCATCTATCCTTTGCTACCACAAGCACTTGTTTGGAGGAGAGGGGAGGGGAGAAATTGAGAGGATCAATTCGTCCTTAATTTTAACCCCCCTAAAAACTACTACTTTTATATAAATCCGTCCCATCCATCCATCTTCCCACCCAACCAACCAATCCATCCCAACAATCATAATGAGTTTAGGTAATTTTACCACAGATCTTTTTTGTATGTAAATAAAGTTTCAGGTTCAGGACTTCAGGTTCGTCATCATGTAAATTCGGGAGCACTACTAGCTGGGGAAGGGAATGAAATTGGGTAGAAATCAGAGGGAGGAGCAGGGACAAAAAAGAAGAAGAATGCCCCTCTTGTATCCTCTTGTATTAATCAAGATTTCCTCATCTGTCCCTGCCCCTTCTCTGGGAGGAGGATTGGTTTAGTCATTGAATTAGGTGGGAGGGAGGTTGGGATTAGTTAGGTAATCTGTCGTAGTTCATCAATCAAGATGCTTTCAGTCTTTTTGGTTTTTGATGATGGAAATTGTTTTTGTCCGTCCGTCCATGCAACCAAGAAATTTCTTCCAAGGCCATGGGGAATCTGTACAAAAGAGTGGCTACCTACATGTGGAGAGAGTTGAGTTTGTCTGAGAGCAGCAGCAGCAGCAGCAGCAGCTAGGTTTAAGTCAGTCAGTGGATGAGCTGAGAGAGACATTCACATGCTGAGAGGGTTATTATTTGTGATATTTTCTTTTCTTTTCCTGATTTTGTATATTGTAATATCCTGCTGGATTTCCAATGAATCAACCTGTATAATAGTTATTATTATGAATCATGCTACATGAATGATTATCTTCACCACCAGCACCAGCACCACCCTGGAATTCAGACTTTTCTGTCCGTGTGCTGATGTGATTTCTCTAATGGTGGTTGAATGGTCCCATGTCAGTCATCAGTCGACACATGGTTTCCATGTGCCGAAGCAACACGGACTGAGGCGATAATGACGGTGACGTGTCAGTGGCTCCTGCTAACAAATACTACAATTAATCAGTAGCCGCTTGTTGGCTTTCCTTTCACGAGTCAGGTCCGCAGCTGACTCATGCAGAGAGGGATTTCAGGCCACGTTTAAGCAGCAGACGAGGGGATTAGCATGACAAAAAGCTCTCGCTGGATGGATGTCGTTGTCACCCTCTCTTAAATCTCTCGCCCCTGGTTTGGGCTCACTGATTTGGGCCTGGATGAGCTGAGGCTCATCTGCTGAAGTTTCAGTAGTTTTTCTTGTTTTCTATGTTTAGCCAGTCAATCAGTGTGCTGGTGAGAGAGACGGCCTGGCTGCTGGCTTTGCTTGGTGCGTGCTTGCTCGCAGAAATTCAGAGTTGAAATGGCAAGCGGAGGGAGAAGGAAAAAAGGACGGGTGAGGACATGTCTGTGCGTGTGGCGTGTTGTTGCAGCGTGGTGTTGCTGTCTCCTTGCGGCCAGGCCATGCCTGGAAAAGAGGTCAACCTGAGAGAGAGGCAGCAGACGCCATGGAAAGGTGCAAACTGCAAAAGGATGCTGCAACGGCTTGCGGGGTTGTTGCAGCATACTTTGCACTGTAGTTTGAGCTCACTTTGCACTGTAGAAGTACAAATCTAAAGGTTCAAATTCAAATTTGATGGATGAAGGAAGGAAAGAAAGGCAAATGGATTGTTGGCCTTTCCAATTACTCTAGCTCACTTAGGTTTTTTGCTTTGAAATATCAGTGAGGCTTTGTTTGGACTTTGGACATCCGCGCCAATCCACGCAGGGGCAGAAAAGGGAATTCGTAGAATGTACGCGGCGCCCCTGCCCCTTCACGTAGAGGATTCGGATCCAGACAGCGTGTTTGCGTCAACGGGCTCGCTCGGGGCAGCGTCGTCACTTCACTTGGCCGGAGCCGCTGGAGCGTGTAGCAGCTGAGCTGTCCACGCCAGTGGTGGTGGTGGGGCCCAGGCGTCACTAGATCCCATCTCATGCGAATGCGAGATGCGTCCGTCGGGGTGCGTGCGTAAGGTTGTTGGAGAGCAGCAGAGGCAGCAGGGGCCGTGAATTCAAAATATCGGTACGGCCACACGGTCACACTGTATCTGTATAAATATTCTATTCTCCTGCTGTCAGGACTAACGGCGCGTTTGAACGGAATACACAAATATTCTGTTCTTCGCATTTGACTTAGCCCGTGTTTAGCTGAGCGAATTTTGGAATTTGGGTTACCGTAGCACTTTCGTTTTTATTTAGCAATTAGTGTTCAATCATGGACTAATTAGGCTTAAAACGTTCATCTCGCAATTTCCAACTAAATTGTGCAATTTGTTTTTTTAGTCTACATTTAATGCTCTATGCACGTATCGCAAGATTCGATGTGATAGATACTGTAGCACTTTTTGAAAAAAGTTTTTGGAACTAAACATGGGCTTATAAGCCATGGCTTACCAGCCAATAAACAATATTTTTCTCTCCCACTAAACCAATTAACAGTACTTTCAGCCATAGCTTATAAGCTAAACCAGCCAAAACGAACAGGGCGTTGAAATCCGTTTGATTTTATGAAAAAACAGAGGGGGAAAATGGTCATTTGGATTTCATTTGAATTTGGCGTCGAATTTCATTTGAATTTGGTGTCGCAAGCATGCCTTGCGTCGAGCACTACTACTACTACCTGTTGTTGCGCTAGAAAACCGCAACTGCAAGGCTTGTTTGACCGTCTGCTCTGCTCCGAGAGGCACATGGTATTTTTGATATGATAAATTTATCTGTTATTCTGTTTCCTGGGGTTCCAATTCGTGTGAATGAAGGCTGTCTCCACGGTGGTGAGACTGAGATCCCAAGGAATTATATTCCAAGTGAAAAAAGAAGAAGAAAAAAAATTATATTCCAAGTGAAAAAAGAAATTCAAAAAGAGCTCCAGTCGTGTCGAGCGCAGAGCGTGCATGATCAATTCCAATATTCTACATAGGACATTTTGATAGATCTCTCAATATCTCGTGCCTGCTGCTACTTTCAGTATGGGATTCTTCTGGCTATGGCTATGCAGTAGTACAGACTACAGAGGCAGCACTACCTCGCAGCAGCTAATAGTTTTCTGCAAGTGTGCTATAACTGGACGGCACAAGATATCTCAGTAGCTTCCAAACAACTAAGACGCAGAGGATCAAGATCAACCAAGACGCCACAAACAAACCTGACCTGGAGCTCATCAACAAAAGTTTGACAACAAACCGCCACAACTCACCGCCAAAACAACCACCACCAACAACGATGACGACAGCCCTGTTCGCTTGTTGGTTTCAGCCAGCCCAAACCAGCCAGCCAACAGTGTTTTCCTCTCACAATAAACCAGCACCAGCCAGCCTAAACCAGCCTAGAAACCAACCAGCGAACAGGCCGAACGACAATATTCATTCATTCTGCATGCAAAGGATATGCACCTACCATTTACAATCTCACTCACGGCCACCACATTCTCGGCTGCAACAACCGCGCAGCCTGCATATAACCCCTATTATTATTCTTTCCAGAAATCTGACCGTTTCTCATTTTGGAGCTAAGGTGTAACAGAATCAGTATGCCAAAACTGAGGCCCAAGAGGAGTCATGGAAGTAGGTGCATGCGCTTATCGGGCGGTCCATGTCTACTCATTATTGTTGGCAGCTAGTCAGGGGTGTTCTATGGATTCAGTTTCCATACTTCACAGCCTTGCATGTAATGGTTGGGTTTAGGATATCGTCCTGGCTTTGGATCAACCGGATCTCTAAGCTGCTGGTTGATGGGTCGAAGCCAGCCATCTTATAGTCTTCCACAGTTCTTTTCAGAAGTGCCTGCATAAGTCGTAATAATATTATAAGTAAACTTTGAATAGCTATTACTGACAATAGTGGTGCCACAAACAGTCCAGTAGGACGTTTCCATTAAGAAGTGCATAAACTGGTCAAAACTGACTTGTTTTCTTTTACATTTTACACATGGAAACCTTATTAAAAGAACACGTACATGAGTTTGAATAGCACCTGAACAAAACCATGGCATGAGTGATATACTGAATTACTGATATGATATGAGAAGGGTAGGCCAGAAACAGAAAGTCAGCAGGAGGCTGTATAAGAAACTAAACAGAGGGAACTTTGCCCTACTTGTGACTTGAAATTTTTGTCTTAGTCTATATGTGAGGAAAACCCATGAAATACGTAACCGAATATCAATGGTGCTACTACACCATGCTGCCTGAATTCAGCATACAGAAGGCACAACAAACAGTGTTAAATTTCAGATCATAGTATAGAGCAGCATGACTGAGATACCTGCAAACTGGAAACTGCCAGTTCTGCCGCTTTCTCGAGGTTATCAGGATATTTCTGTGTAAATTACAAGCCAAGCAACCATGTTTTAGAAACAAGAAAACCATGACAAGATATGAATGTTAGTGGATGTTCTCCAGTACTTACATTACTCCATCCTAGTAGTAGAGCAGTCGTTAAATCTCCAGTTCCCTGCATAGCATTATGGAGCCAGGTGAAAAATTAATTTACACAAGTGATTGAATTATATAAACCAGTAATGATATAAACACCAATGAAGAAGGAAACTGGTCCGCATTTACTTCTTTTCTCTACCACTTCACTCAGAATTGGTTCATCCACTTCTCTAACATACTCCTATAATTAGGAGAAACAGACTACAGAGTACTTCACAAGCACACATTTTCATTGTGCACCTGAAACAGTTCATCTCAAATGTTGTGCACTTGATTGTGTGATTATCTCTATTATCTCTACCATCCTTAATGCCACCAATTTTAATGGCAATAATACTCTAGATAACTATCATTAGAAGCTTGTAACTCATTTTGTGTGCTAATTATATTTTGTAATTACCTTTTGTGGCATGAATTCAACTTCCATATGCTCACTGACTACTCAGTTTAAATGGTTAACACAAGAAACTCCTATAAGAATCAGTCTAAATAAAAAAAACAATCATCTTCCTTACTCCACACTCCAATCTAGAAGTTTCTAGCGAAAGGATAGAGAGATATGAGTATACCGTGAAATATGCAGGTATCTTTGGTATCTCAATCTTAAATTGTTCTGGCGGTTGTTCCTGAAGAAAATGATAAAGTCAATCTCCAGTATACATATAATATTACCATACCAAAACAAAAAAGAACATAAGTTTTGAACCAAATTACACGCATCTTCACTGCATCCATCTAAACAAGTAACCATCATAAGCTCGACCTGACTTATATTTTACATGCCAACCTTATAACTACTCAAAAGTGCAGCTTAGTTGGCCACTATTCCACATGAGTATATCACAGCCGTGAGACATCCTGCTGCATGGACTGGTAAGTAGTTCATAGCCAGCCAAAAAAATATCTCAGCAGATGACCTGGATGTATACAAGTTCTGTTATTATTATATTAAAGAAGTATACGGTTTCTGTAGGCTCTGGTGTGTACGTGTATCTGCACATACTGCTCATAAGTAGCATGTGGATGTCTAAGTAACCTTGTAGCCACATAATTTTGTTTAACAGCTTTGTTGGACAAATACAATTTCCATTTGCATCTCAAGTACATTGCTAGTAGCATGTAGATAGATGTCAGCTGCACGATTCTATTGAAAGTGTACCTCTGTTTTTTTGTGACTTCCGATAAGGAGCAGCTTGCCTTCAGTAAGTGCACTAGTTATAACCACCTGGAAGATAATAGCAACCAAACACATGCACACACAACTTCATTACCAGCCCTTTAAAAAGATGACACATGGAACAAAAGAAGCAAACCATAGAGATCATGAGTTATTGTACGTAGGTGTATCCCACTGAACACATTTCACGGTTGATTTATCAGTTGGATAAGGGGCAGCAAACCTTCTGTGGTCCGGCAGTGTGGAGGGTATTGCAAGCTGTCAAGCCATCTTGTTCGGAGGTGATCCTGTAAGTATATGTCAATTCAGGAAAAAGGTGCATGCAATCTACCAATATGATAAGTATGGTATGGAGACTCCTTTTTCTTCCATTTTTCAAAAGAAGAGCATGGCTACCTCAATCCAGTAAGTAGTTCAACTTCAAATTGGTTAGGTGTAAGCATTGAAGCAACTGGAACAACCTACAAATGGTTTGATGATAAAATGGTAAAATTAGGATGGCAAGATATATGGGGACTGCAAAGCACTATGCGTGTGCTGTGTGCCACAAGAATAAGAACTCAAAAATAGCAATTTTGAAATGAGATGCCTTAGCCAATTGTATTTCATTCCAAAGCAGAACAACAAAGGGAAAATAAACTAATAAGCCCAAGTTCTGATCTGAGTAGAAGGAAGAAAGGCACATAACTGTCTGTAGCCAGTTCTACAAGAGATATAGTATAAATAGTGTTCTATAAAATCAATTAACAGTCTAGTCTACAGAAGGGTCAAAAGGGAAAGTATAGAACCCGTGAGTGCCGCATGTTTGCATATAGTGAAAAAGCATGTATCTGTAATAAATAACAGCCTTGCCATTCTAAAAAGCATAAGGACAAGCAATTCCCATTATTTTGGTGTCATATGAGAAAAGCATAGAAGGCGAGAATGGGTTAAATCACCTTCTGTTGATAAACAGATATTAGCTCCTGAGGAACGTATAGTTTTCCTTCGTCACCTAGAACTGGGTCGCAAACTGCAGCATGTTTGCAGTTAGCAAACAGGAATTAACCATGTCTAGTCAGTCTCTAGCTATGATCTGATCGAAGTTGTCCCAGTTAAAATTAAATTTAGTAAAGAAGAAGCAAGCATACAAATAACGAAAGGTGAGAAAAGATTACCATATACAAGATCAGGATTGATTGATCGTAATTTGTCAACAACTTGTAGCACAGTTTCTAAAAAGGAAACTGAGCCTATATAACCTGAGAACCATAAACAGCATGTCACTTTGTGCGTGATGGACCATATTTTTGGCAGTAAAAAGGCACTGATTTTTTGCTTGCTATCATGGCGAAATATCATTAGTGACCAAGCAATTAATCAACTTTCTCTTTCCTGGACATGAAGGATGGACAGGTCTAGTTAGAAGAGGTTATGAAAGTTTCACCTGTTAATAAATGGGTATAATGAAGCAACTGATTTTCCTCCAGTCCTTCAATAAGATCCCAGAGCTGTTTGCCATCGAGAACCTGACCTCTAAATGTTGGGTATCCTGAGATAACAGGTAATGGGGATTGTTTAGGTGTCCCAAGCAAATTGCACATGAGCTTCTGTACATGTACGATATACCTTTACGGCTTTACCTGTATGATTAGAAAACTGTACAGAGTTTATTGGATCCACATCAAAGCCAAGGAGTTGCAGGGGAAAGACAGCCGATTTGTTGCCAACATACCCCTGAATTGGAGCAATCACAGATTGAAAAGAGCATACTATCAAATAAGGAAGTGAAAATGCATAATGATTCCTACTCTGAAACAAAATTCATGCAGATTATTTTGGCTGAACAAATCCCAAATGAAACACAAACTCGTGACCACCCGTCATACAAAAGACAAAGCAAGTCATAACCACTGATCCCTCACACAAACGATTGTGCCACCACTTAGTAAGCGACAATCACGCCGATGATGTGCGCACAAACGATTGTGCAACCACTTAGTAGCTAGGCGACAGTCATGCCGGCGATATGAGATCATGCGGAATGCATGGCTGCATCTTATATATACGGCATCAATCCATCAACACATCAAGGGAAGAGCCAACCTAAACCTACACGCAGAAACTCATATTCAGACTCCATAGAGCTGTGTTCTTAGCCTAGTCCACATGGTAGGGCATACAAAACCACTGCTTCGCCCCCGAATCTAAAACACAGCTCATGCACAGCGCATTCGCACATGAGAAGCGCAGCTACGCAAGGCCACATCCATGTGCGAATGCGCAAACCCATAGGCACGCGCAGAGCCCGACAGTCCGGGGTCCTCTATCATCGGGGGGAGCAAGCAGGAACCCAGGTAACAGATGGATGACAGGACGGGATCAGGCAGGGCAGCGGGCTGGACCTGGACGGTGTGGGACTGGATGCTGAGCACGCGGCCGGTGTCGGACGGCAGCGCGACGGACAGGATCGGCGGCTGCGCCATCTTCGGGTACACCGCCGCCGCCCTCCTCGTCCTCGTCCTTCGGCCCCTCCGCGTCAGCAGCTGCAGCGACCGCGAGCACCACCACCCAAACGCCTCCCTGCAGGCACAGCCACAGCCACGGCACAGCGCAGCAGACACGCTTTAAGCAAGAACCAATGCACTCCCGGTCTGCCAGGTTGACCAGTGACACGATTGCTTGTTCGATTTCGCTCTCGGAAAACAAAAATATCTATCTAACAATTATATTTATTTAAAATACTGTTGCTGCTGAAGCACGCTCTGCACGCGGCCTGTTGCGTCACGCACCTGGGGGAGCAGGAGCAGCGGGGCGCGGCGGCCCCCGCGAGGCGCGCGTGGGAGGGAGCTGCGGCGGCGGCGGCGGCAGTCATGCGACGCACGGACGGCGCGGGGCGGCGGAGCGGAGGGACTGGGAGGCGGCGGGCGAGGCGCGTCGCGCGGGCGGTGGAGTGATCCGCCGGTGCGGCGGATGGCGATGGGATCGTACGGTCGGGAGAGGCAGGTTGGTGGGATCTGGGCCGTCCGTTACGAAAGGGACGGGCCGGATCCTCGTCGTCCTCGTGGGGAAGCCACACGACCATACACACACACCACGGCGGCGGGCTCGACGAGTTGGGCCTTGGTCCTACGTTCCCGATTTAGGCCCGACAGAAAGAAGGAACAGGGGGCCTGCTTCTGTGGGCTCCTGAAAGGCCTTAGCCCACGCAGCGGGTGCTAGGCCTGGGCTCGTCACTAACCAATCAATATTGGACGGAATGCAATGGCGCCGGAGCATTAGCAGGCGTTGGGCCGGCACGTGAGTGTCAGAGCGTCACGAACTCACGCTGCTGGTGTCCTCGGCCCGGTAACAGCCCAGGCCCAGACACCGCTCACGTCACGTGTCTGCCGCCCGCCGACGACTCCTGTGGGCTGGGGCAGACGCGGTCGTCGCTGACTGACCGTGACGTCAGACGGCGGCATGTGCATGCTGCTACGTACGTACTGGTGGCCAGCGAGTAATCTCTCGTCTTTTTTTTTTTTATTTGGCACACTGGCATGGTATCATCTCATCTAGATCTAGTGTTGACCTCTCTCGATCTCACGCGCACAGGAGAAAAAAAAAACTTGAAAACGAGAGGTGCATATTAAGGCCTTGTTTGTTTCTCTCTTCTAAACTTTAGTCCCTATTATTTTAGATGTTGAACATATGTATAGAATATTAGAAATAGATTAAAAATAACTAATTGCACAGATTACGACTAAATTGCGAGATAAATTTTTTAAGCCTAATTAGTCCATAATTTGACAATGTGGTGCTACAATAACACATGTGCTAATGACGAATTAATTAGGCTCAATAAATTAATCTCGCGGATCAACGAGGACTTGTGTAATTTGTTTTATTATTACTATTTGAACACTTTCTTGCGCACAGCTTTAAAAGCTGAGACAGATTCGTACGATAACACGCACGTAAGAGGTTGTTTGGATTTAGGGCATAAAGTTTAAGAGGTGTCACATCAGATGTCATATGGGTATCGCATGGGGTGTTCGGATAGTAATAAAAAAATAAATTACAGAATCCGTCAGTAATCCACGAGACGAATTTATTAAGTCTAATTAATCTGTTATTAGTATATGTTTACTGTAGCACCAAATTGTTAAATCATAGACTAATTAGACTTAATAAATTTATCTCGCAAATTACTCTTAATCTGTACATTTAGTTTCGTAATTAGTCTATATTTAATACTCTATACATATATCGAAATGTCTAATAGGACAGCGACTAAAATTTAGAAGACGTAACCAGTCTATCACACCACATCAGTCTAGCTCGTTTTCCCTCACGGGGAGACGTTTCCTTTTCCATTCACGTGGAAATATGTGCTCATGATCGATACGATGGCTTTCGCTTCCCGATCGACTTGGTTTTGTTGCATGCATGACGGTTAATTTCTTGGCTCCTAATAATCAAATAAACTCAGAGACCTAATGATTTTATACTTTTGACTTTCAGATGATTCATTTTATCATACCCCATTTTATGTGCTGCAGCATCGTCATTGTCATATACTCCATCCGTTCAGAAAAAAATATAATTATGGAAAATGTGCTAGTCAAACTGGACCAACTTTGACTAAGTTTATAGTAATAGTATATGCATTTATGTCTCGAAATAAATTTATTATGAAAATATATTCTATAACTAATCTAATGATACTTATTTTGTCTCATGAGTGTTAATATATTTTCATATAATTTTAGTTAAAATTGAAACTGTTGACTTCTCGAAATGTGAGAATTGCATTCTTTTCTTTTTCAAAAAAAGACGACATGTTATTTTTATTATATATAAGAGGCTAAACCATCCCATGCCAATAAACAGCTTAAAAGTTATAGAGAGTGGTTCTGGACTCTGGTTATGGTACATGTATGTACTCTGCCCTCATGCATGTTAAGTAGTAAATGATGACACTGCTAATTAATGGCCCCGTTCGCGTGCCCTTAAACTCGGCTTGATCCGTTTATTTTTTTCAACCGGAATAGTGTTTTTCCCTCATAAATTCCTCCAGCATTCCTCCAAACCATCCAGATTCCTCCAAAATTCAAACAAGCGAACATGCCCAATGTTGCTTATGTGTTCGTTTGTATGCTCTGATATGGCAACCATAAATAAAAGTAATCTTGTGTATGTCATGCATCTCTATACATTCTACAACAAACATTAGGAGAACTTGCACACCCAATGTACCTATACATTCTACTACATTGAACACTCCAACATGTGAAGTAACAAAGCTATATATCTTACATATTCATGCATAAGGGGAACACCGAAAATGGTAATAAAATAAAATACACTAGAACAATTTTAGCTACCAAGAATCCGGTTTTACTCTTACGGTGATGCTTGACAATGATAGTTTGGCAGTGTCGCGATGCCATCCTTATCGATCCAAGCCTGTTACCGGTAGTTAAAAGGAAATCCCAATAGATGGCTGCCAAAAAATCTTACGAAGACTAACGCACAGTGTTTTGGGCGTTTCACCTGATACATTATTGCTCCAATATCTTTCTACCGATTTTTTTTCCTTCCGTACATGCTATACACTAGCCAATAGATGTCGCAAAAACCTACTAAGACAATAATAACTTTAGTCTTTGTAGGCTAAGAAAAACCATGGGCACATAATAAAAAATATAAACACAAAAACAATACCCCTAACAAAAAGAGGGAAGTAATCTACAACCACTCTAATGACACCAAAATACAGCAAACCAAAAGTTTATTCTTCCAAGGCCGTTACTTATAATAAGGGGAACTCTAATAGCTAGCTCCCAAAAAAATCTTACGAAAGCTAGCGCGGAGTGTCATTTAACATTTCACCTCATACATTATTTCTCCAAAATCTCTCGACTACATATTTGTTTTTTATGTATACGCAAATAAATGTTGTAAAACCTATTTCAATCATATTGTATCTTCAATCTTTTTATGGGGCAAACCATGGGCACACAAAAAATGTATAATATCTCTAATAAAAAGGAGAAAAATGATCTGCAACCGCTCTTAGTAAGAACAAATTAAAAGGATACAAAAGTTTACCTTTATTTGCAAGGCCGTTACAGAAAAGAGAATCCCGACAAATGTCTACCAAAAACTCTTATGGAAGCTAATGCAAAGCGTCATTAGACGCATTTCACCTAATACATTATTATTGCCCCAATATTTTTCTACTACTTATTAATCATTTTTCCTGTCATTGCTATACACTAAAATGAATTAATGCCGCAACACCCATTTTAGTTATAGACATAACTTCAATCTCTATATGTTCTATAGAAACCATGAGCACAAAAAAAACATAAAAACAAAATAAAAAGAGTATCTCTAGTGAAAAGGAAAAATGATCTGCAAACACCAACTAAAACAAACTACAGCAAAACAAAACAAAAGTTCATGCCCGACAGGAATGTAGGTCTAAGAAAACACCAGCACACAATTCCAAACACGTTTGGTTTTATTCGTCACACAAAAAGTGCCGCAAAAAGGTAAACAAAGAAAAAAGAAAAGAAAAAAAGGAATGGCGAAATAAATAAAACCACCTCTGCACCTTCATTGCCTTTCGTCCTTCGGCTTCTCTTGTCCCTCGATAAGCACGTAAAATAAATTTCATTTTTTTCCCCGTCGTCCTCCTCTGCTTCAACTCCCTTCTCCTCCACCTCCTCCGCCTCGGCGTCGTCGTGCGCTCCGTCCGATCTCTCCTCCCATTTCCACGCGGAGGGGAGGCGTCGGCGCAATAAAAGGCGGCGCCTTTGCTTCGCCCCTCCCCGTCCCCCCTGGCATGCGGAGCTAGCCTCGCGGCTGGGCCCCACGCCATGCAGACCACCGGGCCCGCATCGCCGGATAAGCCGCCGGCTTTGGAGCCGGAGGCCGAGGACAAGGTGGTGGAGGAGGGGGCGCAGGCGAAGGAGGAGGCGGTGAAGGCGGGCGACGAGGATGAGGAGGGGGAGCAGGAGGGGAGGGGAGGCAAGCGGCAGCGGTGCGGGCGACGCGGTGCGGCGGGGGACAGCGCCGTGGCCATGGTGAAGCGGGACCTGCTCGTGCGCTGCTTGACGTGCCCGCTCTGCGACCGCCTGCTCCGCAAGGCCACCACCATCTCCGAGTGCCTGCACACATGTGAGTCCATTCCTGCTCTGCCTTGCCTTGCCTGCTCCGCCGCCCCGCCGATCCCGGCGGGCTCCAACGCTTGCGTCTCTACGACGGTTCCGTCCGTTTCTCTGAGCGTTGCCCGCCACGGCGATTGGATTCGACGGTCGCGCCTCGTCCTTGGGGCTGCTCCGGATTTGGTCGCCCGGGGGGTCGGCGCCGTCAGGCTCGGCCGTTCCCGGTAACCCGGCTACGCTGTACGGCCTTCTCGGCGCCCATGCGCGATTGCGATTCTCGACGTGCGTGCGTGCGTTCCGGGCCGTGCTATAGTTTCGCCCCCTCGAGTCTCGACTCCACGTAAATCTAGTTCGAGTTGACCATGTTTGGTAGCTTTCCTTGCTTTCTATTCTTGCCTTATCAGGCTGAGCTGCAATTCTGTTTATTGATGAATCGTGATGCAATGTTGCATCAATGCTGGGCTTCAGCATGTGCATTTTACGTGGACTTGGATTCCAGTGCTGTTGATTGGCCATCTTTTCCCCCAACCCTTGAAATGCTTTGGCTCCTGTTGACATAATGTTCAGGAGGACGTAATGTAAGCCTCCGGTGCTGTGATTTGAGTTGCTAGTCAGTTTGAGTTCATGGTTAACATTACTCCCCCTCTAGGTGTTCAGTGTGAGTTCAACGAATGTTGGCCTGTAATCAGTGGAGCTGTACACAAAAACTTTTGAGGCCACAATGTGCAATCATAGACTGTAAATAGTTGCAAACTAATTGATTACTCTGCATGTGTGAGTGGATTGGTCCAACTGTTCATGCTGTGTGTGCTTTTGAAATAGTGGGTTCAATATGAATCTCATGTTATATGGTACATGCTGGTACAAATATCGACCCGTCTTGTTATTTTGCATTGTATCATTTCACTTCTCATGATATGGGTGTATAGCAGTATGGAACATTCTTAATGTTTTCAATCGAAAAGAACTTCTGTGTAGACAGCAAATTTCTATTTATGTGAAATGAAGCATTGTGTTGTGCCTTATTCAAATTCTTTATATTGTGAAGTTCTCACCTCTATTTTCCTTGTGTCCTTTGTATTATGCAGTTTGTAGAAAGTGTATTTATAAGAAGCTCAATGATGAGGATCTTAACCACTGTCCAGTATGTAACATTGATCTGGGCTGTACTCCAGTCGACAAGCTTAGGTATTTTTCTCCTGACCCTTCTCTTTATGCAACTGTAGTGAGCAACTGGAATTTTAGTTCTATGACAAATGTTTTGCTTTGCTAAATATTCTTTTACTTTTCTTACTTCTAAGATAAGATACATGTTTCAGCACTACTTGACTTCACAATGAAGTTTCCTTGATTTCGTGCTGTTAGTATCTATTTCCATTGGATAGCAAGATGGCAGAACAAAAGCTTTGCCACAAAATCATCGTATTTGATAGTTGCTCTAAATTGCAGATAGTAAAGAACAAAATTAGATAACGGAGCTACAACTCTACAGTTTGAAGTAATTTAGAATTTAGAGTGATCTTTTGGAAATGTTGCACTCCAGAGAATAGTATATATTCTCTGCTATCGAGCATACTAGCTTATCTCAAGTATAAGATATTCCTGTAGCTTGCTTTCTTGAATCCTCTGAGGTTCATGCCAAAGAAATGCATAGTGGTACGAAATGTTCCACTTACCATGAAGCTCTCAAATAAGAATTCCTGTGAATCTCCCGCCAGAAACGCATTCTGTGATTGACAGCTGGTGTTCATTCTTATCTATTGTCCTTTTGAGCTTTGCTAACACCAAAGCATAGCTATCATTACACCGCTGTGTTTTCTGGGTGTCTTCACATCCATTTGTTCTTAATAAAGTGTAGGTTTCTATTTATGAGACTTCACTGTGTGTTATTAGGTCAAAGGAATGCTTGTCTTCTGAAACCCAGTCGAATGTTTCTATTGGCTATTTGACCAAGATAGTTTCCCTTTCTTCATCATGCTACTCTTCTGATTTAGGGAAGAATTTCAGTGGATGCAGTTTTACCTGTTAGCTTCTATCTTTTGCCCACTTATTCTAACTTTTTGATGTATTGATTTCAGAGCTGATCACAATATACAAGATGTGAGGTCAAAAGTTTTTCCATTCAAAAGGAAGAAGGTTAAAGCTGAAGAAGCCGAATCTCCCATTACGCTACCTGTTAAAGTTAAAGAGAGGTCTATCTCATCATTGGTGGTCAATACACCTAGGGTAGCCCCAGCAGCTTCGACAAGGAGGCGAACAAGAGCGGTTACCAGGAAGGCTGCCGCATTACGTGGCCTTGGTCCTATCATTGTGGATCCTTTAAAAAAGGATAATGATAACTCGAATAAGCAAACTGATAATTCAAGCTTGCTAGATAGCTTGAGCAAAATACCTCAAACAAGAAGACAGGTAATCAAATACTCGAGCATTCTAATTATATCATACCCTGTTATGTATCTTTGGAGTATGCATGAATGTGTATCAGAATGGAACAATGGAAGAATGACGAATTTGACGCTAACATTTGCAGTTATTGTCGAATGGGGACACATCAAGTCATCCCTCTGTTAGAGATAAAGCAGGTGATAATAAGGACTTGGATAAGTCTGAGCTCTGGAAACCTTTGAATTGTCTTGTAGAGGCTGCAGGCAAAACAAAGACCCCGACAAGTGCACAAAGTCCAGCTTTGAAGGGAGATAAGCCCAGAGAATCTCCCAGTAGCGAACATTCTAGCAGAACAGAGGCTAGGGAGCCTCTTCAGAAGTCCAAAGCTGAAGATGACAAAAGTGACGATCCTGAGCCAATAGTGCTGCTTAGAAAGAGAGGGCGGCCTGCCCGGAAGAGGAAAGACCCCCTACCTGAAACAAATGCAGCTTCCACTGCTACAGCTATCCAGGCCAGGAAGGCATTGAGCCCAATATGGTTTTCATTGATTGCCTCGTTTGACCAGTAAGTTGTATCATAGTATCAGCTGTCATACTTTAGTCGAAGCAATATATTAGATGTAGTCCATCCCTGATCTTCTGTTACATAATTGTTTCCAGGAAAGGCGACCCTCCTTTGCCTCAGATACCTGCCCACTATTTGAGAATAAAGTGAGCTCATATTACTTTGTTCTGCTACTGATGCACTAGTGGTTCTGATTTTGATATTAATAATTTTGAAACCTGCATCCAGAATTGAAGTTCTTGGCATTGAATCATTATTGTAACTCAAAGTGGCCATAGAACAAGTTATTCTATGGCCAGCTGCAGAACAAACTTCTCTATATATAAATAAAAGAGAAGCATGAAGCAGGGAAAAGGAAACTAGAACTTCTGTAAGAACTTAGAAATGAATACTACTATGTTTTTCATTGGTCATAGCTGGTGGTGTCACCCACAAATGCATGTCTCAGCCTAACTTAAATACATAATGCTAGTAACCTCGAAACTGTAACCTGTGTGATGCATAAGACTACATTTTTTTTATTTTCAATTTAGCTATCAGTTTCATATTTTTTTGGTCCCTGGAATCAAATAGGGCGGTTAGTCTGTCAGTGAGGGGCTTCTTAACTGCTCTGACTCCACAATGCATTATATGCAAGCACATTAGTTAGCTCAGCTGAGCACGTGTGATCCTCAGTAATAATCTAGAAACATCTCATAATTTGATTGTGACCACAATGTCGCTAGCTATTTGTTTTATTTAACTAAAGAATCTTTAAGTTATGTCAAATGTGGCTAATACATTGCCAAGTGACAGGGATGGGAGCATACCCGCATCATCCATCCAAAGGTACATTATGCAGAAGCTCAGCCTTCTAAGCGAATCTGAGGTAAGATTCCTACCATTCTATGTTTTGTAGTGACTATTTTTTTCTGCGCTTACTTTTCTTAACGTGGTCCTGGATTATCTAAGCAGTCCATAGAGTTTGTAGCTAAAGATGCTTCTTAGATAATTGTTGGCACCGGTACATGTTGGCATGTTCCAGAATTGATTACATCTCATCTTAGAAATAGAGGTAAAATTACACGTCTGATCTTAGCGTTTCTTATCACCTTGTATGGGAGCGATGTCATGGCACTGGCAGAGATAGTTCGTCTGTTCTCTCCGTTGCAGTTAGGATGTGCATTTCATGCGCAGAAAGTCCTATGTCCCCACTGTTTTAGGCACCTTTCAGTTTTAATATTTCTTTTAGCGTTACAATTTGTTTGAACAGTTCTGTTTATACAGGTTGAAATAAGGTGCTGTGGGCAGACAGTGAACCTCGGGCAACCTGTGCGCAACTTGGTGGAGCGGTGGCTAAGGGTTGGCCCGGCACGCCCGCTGCACACGGTGATAGGCTCCTCTGGGGGAGATTATGTGATGGTGATAAGCTATGGGCGGCCAAAGTCTGCGTCTTCTTAAAAACGGACCGTCGTCGACCTGGCTGGCGATCTCGTAGTTAGAACAAAGGTTGCTCTGTTGCTTCGCCGCCAGGGAAGAGGCCATCATCAGAGTTAAAGGGTTTGAGTGTCATATATACTCAACGGCGTAGCTGGCTGCTCTGCCTCAGCAGCTCATCCTCTCACCGATGCTTCTAGATTATGCTCTGTTCTTCAAGAATTTGTTTGTTTGTTCGTTCGTTGTTACCATACATATATATGTGCTGAAAGTCAGCTGTAATTTGGGATTTGGTAGGCTGTGAGAATTGACGTTTAGGTTGGATAAACAGAGGCGAGATCGTTAACCTGTACTTAGGTGTTGGTGTTGGGAGCGATGAGTTCCCACATGGGAGAGTGCTGCTGCTTCGGTTTTTTCCTTCTCGAAGAAAAAAAACATAATGTACTAGTTCCTTTATTTATCCTGAACTAAACTGCCCTAATATCCAGTTGTGACTGGTTCGGATCTTTATATATATACCCGCTACAATTACATTTTCAGTCTTGAAGGTCTGCATCTGCAATCTGATGCTGTAATGAACTTGCACCGTCTCCGGCATGTCCAAATGGTACTTGTAGCATCTTTGTTCAGTCATGCACATGAAAAGTTTTGTGGGGTGTGCTATCCTCTTTCTTTCAAAAGGTGTACTAGCAGATCGTGAGAAGTGATGACCACATTTGCCTTTTCTGACCGTCCGGCCGGCGATGCGCTGCACAGCCTGCAGAATCTGCATGCGCCTCGCCTTCAATTTCAGCACGAACAAAATGCATGAACGCGGCCAGTGAGCCGGAGGGCGTTTCTGTCCAGGTTTTTTTTGGTTGCAACCGTTGACTGGGTGAGCAGTTGGGGAATTGTGCTACCTCACCCAACAAGCAAAGCGTCCCAGCAAATGAACTGAATTTCGAGTGGCTACGTTCAAAATCTATCTCTTTTTTTTTGTTGCTAAATTCAAACTTAAAGGCGTTTCTAACCCTTCGTTGGGAACTAGCGCAAGTTTGCATCGACCTAGGAGGATTTATGTATTCTCATATAAGCACAGGAATACAAAAGATTACATGAGGCCCGGCCAAAAACTAAACAAGCGTGGGATTTTTGTCTGGCTCACGCAAGGCCACTGCACCAGACGTCCTCCGATTCCTATGACTATGGTCAGGATGTTTTGCCTGGCAGGGAGCTGCCAGCCAGGTCGTCATTCAAATACGTAGGGCGTGTTTAGGTTGGCAAGCAATCCTGGCCTTAGGCATCCAAAATCAGACGCCTCCAGCCATGCCTAGGCCAGTAAGTTTTTGGAAGCATCAAACCAAACATGCCCGTAGAGTGTAGAGATGCCAATCAATGACCACCGGTGCAAACTAGGCCAATCAATGACCGTTGATGCAATCTATAATTTTTATGTATTTGGGATCCAAGATCCCTTGTATGCATGGAAGGAGGGAGGGCCAATGAAAAGGAAACAGGAAAATTCTTCTTGCAACACAACATATGAAAGGGAAAATATTATGCTCAAACTACTTTCTCGGTGGAATCGTGAAGACCCCCTAGAAAAACATAGTTAGGAGTTTTCAAAAAATCTAAAACGATGCACATCCATAATGCACCTATAGATATATATTGCCGTCAAATTTGAGATCCAAACTCATTTTATAAAAAAACATTACAAAAATAACAAATTCCAACTGTATATATGCACCAGGAGAGAGCAATAAACTTGCTGAAGTTTATCCTAACGGTCAGGCTAGCGTCTCGACCGTTCGGCCCTAAACCCGCATCCGGACGTAGCTCCTCGCGCCTGCTCCATGCCGCACGCCCCGCCCGCTTGGATTCCACGCTGCTCGAACGACTCGCCCCACCCACGCCGCCCGCCCCCACGCGGGCCCATGCCATTTGAACATCACTAGCATCGAGAGGAGGAGACACCGAGGCGAGGCAACAGAAGGCGAGGAGGAAGATGCAACACCCGATCTACTTTTGAAACATCCAAATAAACACATTTGCAACATACGTTCGAAATAGCTGAAACACTTGCAACATACATCTGAAACACTTATAAAAGCACTTAAAAACGCTTGAAAAAGCCATTGCAAAATATATGCAGCATCCAAATAAAACACATGCAACGTATGTGTGAAACACATGCAACATCTAGATAAACACACTTGAAAACATACGTCTGAAAATTTTCAAAAAATCTAAAACGATGCGCATCCATAATGCACCAATAGATATATATTGCGGCCAATTTGAGATTCAAACTCATTTTATAAAAAATATTACGAAAATAACAAATTTCAGCTACGTATTTGCACTAGGAGACAGAGCAATAAACATGCTGAAGTTTATCCGAAGAATAAGAAAACAAAATTATCTCCGAGCTCCATCCTATTTTCCCCTCCACTCAAAAAAACGACAACACATTATAAGAGAAATTAAACGTCAAAATATATTTTATATGACTCTATTTTTGTCATTGAAATAAAAAAAATCGTACTATATTATGTATTATAAGAGAAATTAAGAGTCAAAATCTATGATTTTTTTCGTAATTAAAATAAGCTTATATTCCGAAACGAAGGTACACGGCAAAGACTAGTGGAGCTAGCTATCAGCGGCACCGTACACGGGCGATTCTAGCCAAGGGCCTCCATTTTTTCAGCCTGTTCGTTTGTTAGTTTCAGTCAGCTTAAATTAGTCAGCTAACAGTGTTTTCCTCTTACAATAAACTAACATCAGCCAGCCCAAACTAATTCAAAAACCAACCAACGAACAGGCCGTTCTATTCGTACATGGTAATGTGCAACTGAAACACAAATGGTATAAATAAATGTGCTAACGGTTTGGTTACTATTTGTGGTTCCAGGAACGAAAAACGAATAGATCCCAACTTGTTTAGTGTTATAGTACAACGAAGCTTTGTTTTGTGTGTTTCTTAAACGGAGTGCTAGCGTCACTTCCGGACGGACACCTGCGTCCAGACGCACACGTCCACGCCTGCACTCAGTTTCCCTCGCGCACGTGCATCCTGCGCCCACCTACGCGGGGCCTGTGCCATCCGACTGCACGTGGAGAGTTCCCGCTTGTGCCCCTCCACTTCTCAAGCACATGCACGCGGCCAGCTGCACCAGGTGACTATAGCGGCCAGCAGGCGCCAGCATCCAGAAGAGGGAGAGGGGGCGACGGATGCCCAGCCGACGCCAGGAAGAGGAGACACCGAGATGAATGTGAGGTAGCAGAAAAACGAAGATAGAGATGCAATACCCGATCTACTTTTAAAACATCTGGATGCAACATTTGCAACATACATACGAAGACAGATAAAACATGCATCTTAAACACTACATGCAACACCAGATGTACTTTTCAAACATCCAAATGAAACACTTACAACATACATATGAAACAGCTGAAACACTCGAAACATGTGTATGAAACACTTAAAAAAACACCCGAAACACACTGTGTGAAAACATATGCAGCATCCAGATAAAACACTTGTAAACATACGTCTGAAAAACGAGATAAAACATTTGAAACATACATTTAAAATATATGTGTATAGCCACTACAACATGTGCAACATTCCGATCTACTTTTACGCAACATCAAGATGAAACACTTGCAACATCCAGATGAAACATCTGAAACATACTCTTGCAATATGGGCTTTGCTTGGACGAATGATGGCACACCGGCGCAGAGGTCGACGGTGGCGCATGAACCTCACTGTGCGGTAGCGGCATAGGCAACTCGCCGTGGGCCCAGCGTCACACGAATCTTGTCCCCCTCGCCTGTTTGCTGGAGCATTCGTCGTGGAGGCTCACCGGCTCGGTGAAGGCAGCCACGACTCGCCAGCTTGGTGGAGGCGGTCGCGGCGAGTGGGCCGGCCGCGGCGAGGAGGCACCGCGGTGGAGGCGGGCGAGGCAGACTAGGCCCGGTTGGGAATGCAGCGTGGAGGAGGCCATAGGGGATGGGCCCGCGACGCAGTTGTGGTGCGGCGCTATAGAGGACCGGTGGCAGCGAGGCGGAGTGGGGTGGGTGAATGGGCACGACGACGCAGGGAGGAGACGGCACAACGAGCATTGGGGTGTGCAGACAGAACGAACGGATAGGGTCGCTAGACGAGCTGCACGCGTGGAAACGAGGCGTCCATCCGTCCGGACGTCATTATCGTTTCTTAATATGACGGGATTGTGTAACCAAAAATGGAAATACAGATAGTGGGCCGCTATGTCCACGCGGACACGCCGGAATCGATCAAACAAGTTAAATACGGCCCAGCCCTCAACATGCAAAGCTCCCAGCTCGGCAAATGAGCTGATGAACTCCGTAAAAAAGACTAACAACCCAGATCGAGCATTGTACCTGCTGCTGTTCTAGAAATTGCTTACGCCGAGTCCTCAACGGCTTGGATTAAAAAAAGAGTCCTTAACGGCTTGCTTAGTTGGATGGATCGACAAGCTTGCAAATGTGAGACCCAACTAATCTCAACGAAATCACGAAAATTAGCATAACCTCCAAGTCCATACACTGCTGAGGAAATGATCTAAGAGTTCAACACAAAAGGAGGAAATAAAACTAGTCTTTGCTGCCACAGCACATTTTGTATTGGCAACTTCACTGAGTTCAGTAGTTAGTATATCAGCCCCATACACCGCTGATGATGAGGAGGATTATCGATGCGTGATGACATGTGAAGGGATCCAGCTGCTCATCAAGGGTTCTCGATCTCCTACACTGCGCAAGGAGATCCTCATGCATGTCCTCTCTGCAGGTTTCAAGAATCAAAATCCACACCACAGAAGCTGTGTATGCATGCAAGAGCACAGCGTAACCACTGAAAGTACGCATCAACGATGGTGCCAATTCCAAATGAGAGTGACGTGCCTTAACGCCTCCTTGATCTCGCCGTCCGCAGCGCCTCCTTGATCTCGTCGTTCGCAGGGTCAAGTTTCAGCGCTTCCTCGAACGCAGCAACTGCTGCTCCATACTTCTGCAAACCGAGATTATCCCCGCCAGATCATTTCATCATTACAAGTGCAGAGATGACCAGATTAGGTTCATTGCAAGGCTAAGTTTGATGCAATGTGAGCTATATGTACAAGCTGAGACCTGCGCCCTCGCGGTACCATGCCTTGGCCCAACGAGGACGCAGCTTTTGGCATTGCTGAGCGGCGAGCACAGCTCGCTCCCCTTCTCTCAGCTTCAGCAAGCATAGGCTCAGATTGGCGAATGAGGTGGCGTCACGCGGGTCAATCACCGTTGCCTGCATGATGAACAAGTGGTGAGAATTTGGTCATCTCATGGTTTGTTTCAGTTACAGTGAATTGAATTCGATTCAGCAGCTGCTTCTGTTCCGTCAAGCACTAGTTTCTCATTGCTCAGCCATCTCATGTTAAGGCAAAATGGAGGACCCATCATTCATGTCTCCTCAGCGTTAGATATTCAGAACTAATAAATAGTTATTGTTGTGCAGCATTTTGTATCCCCCCAACAGGTACACGACATATTTTGGTTCAAGCTAGGATATACCCGCGTATAGCAGTCGACGGCATTACCGTAGTTGCCATTTGCAAATGCTTCCTTTCCTTGTGACTTTGCATTAGCTATTGGTTCTAGCACCGTCTCCTAATACAAACACTGCAGCACATGTTCAGTTCCATGCATGGCACATACTACTACTAATACAGATTCTGATATCAAGGTAAGCGAAACACTGGAGTTTGCAAAATTTTGTACCTATATTTCAAATCATGGAATCATAATCATGCATCTTTCCTCTATTAACTTGGAAAAGTGTGCTAATTAACATACCCGAGGTAGATTCTTCATGGTGTTAATAATCCCATCAACGCTCCAGTCTGGCATGGATGAAATTGGATTTGTTCGAGGGAGTAAAATTTCAACAAGCTTACGGCGCTCATGAGCAGCTGCTAGTATGATTGGGAATTTCCCGTACTGCATTGTATTTGCAAAAACCGAAGTGAATATTTATTTAGTCCAGTATGAAAGCTGAAATGATATCAACAGTATGTTCAAGTTCTTTTTTTTTTTCTCTTAACAACATTTTTTTCGAAAGAAAAGACACTCATGAATCCACACCGATGAAATCCAGAGTCCAATATATTGTTAAATAACTACATAGAGCACAATTTGAAGGAAAACTAGCAAAAGTGCTCCCTCTTAAATACAGTCAGTGATAGTGCCTAATTTTTTACTATTTAGTCTTTTTTCTAAAAAAAATTTATATTTGACTCCCGACAAAAGTAAACTCCTCTTTTAACTCTGGGGTCAACGCCATAACTCATAACGTTAAGGCAACACCTTTCAACGAGGTACCTAACCAGATCTAGGGGCCGTTGACACGATACATGACGCGCGTGGGTGGCAGCACGGCCGGTGGCTTTTATCTCGAGCTGTGCGTGCCTGCCCGGCTGCCGAGGTTATGATGCCTACTAGTAACCTCGAGCTGTGCCTCGCCTGCCTACTACTCGTACTACTCTACTGATAATTAATGCATGTGAGCCATGCTGGTCTGGCTCCGTCGCATGATGGATCTTGCATTGCCGTCGGTGAACAGGCAGCGTACTCCACTACAGTAAGTATAGACGTGCCGGTCACAAACGAAGACGAGTACTCCTAGACGACATACGGCGCCGGCCGGCTGGCGGGCTACATTATGGTCATATATACTGTATGCGTATCCACAATTGTACTACTGGTAAGTCAGCGCGCCGGCTATTTCGGTGGAACGGTCGTACAGCACGGCGCGCGGGCGGTACACGACCACACGTATTTCAGGCCAGTGTGAATAACCGGCATTACTACATGCATGCATGGATGCATGCCGATGCGGTTACTGTTCGTCGATATTGCACCGTACACAGTCCAGTGCACTGCACAGCTCCTGCTGTTACATCTTTCGGTCGAAGAAAGTGAAAAGAATCCAATTACTCGTACACTGCTAGAGTGCGACTGTGCGCCAGCGTGCCACTTGTACGTGGACTGCGCCTGCCGTCTGTGCTGCAGCCTACGGCCTACCGGCACATCAGTGGCCTCGTACAAAAGTTGCACGCCGGGAGGGAGCCCGGCCGGCCGGAGCAGCACACGTGCAGCACCGGCCGTGCTGTCACCCACGCCATTCCACCTCTCACCATGCTCGTCACGTCCCATCGCCCTGATCTCGGTCAGGACCCGGCGTCGAAGATCTGTGACGTCTCTGCGTCCGAGACAAGCCATGAGTTCTAACGTCGACCTAGTGTCAAGTTTACTTCTGTCAGGATCAAATATAATTTTTTTTCGAAAAAATAGCTAAATAGTAAAAAGATGGGGTGATAGTTCTGGAAACTATATATATGCAGAGAGACACAGAGATGTGCCTAGACCAGTGTTTTTAATAAGTAGAATAATTTCAGCAAAATGATCTGGACCTACAGGCACTACTTAAGCTACGACTTGCTAAATATATGTAGGAACAGCATGAATGATTTTTTAAGGGGAGTGAAACTAGCACAGAATCTCAGAGAGCTTCGGGCCTGTTTAGATTCCAAAAAATTTTGTACAGTATCCATCACATTGAATCTTGCGTCATATGTATAAAGTATTAAATGTAGACGAAAAAAAACTAATTGCATAGTTGAGTGAGAAATCACGAGACAAAACTTTTGAACCTAATTAGTCTATAATTAGACACTAATTACTAAATACAAACAAACAGGCTACAGTATCAAAACCAAAAAATTTTAGCATCTAAACGTGGCCTCAGTGCTTGACCCTATTGTACCACCTAGCCGTTGGATATGCAACGCGCGGTGAGAATGTGGACATCAGATTAAAGGGGTGTTTAGTTCTTTAGTCGCTTCTAAAATTTATGTCACATCAAATGTTTAGAGGCTAATAAGTAGCATTAAATATAAATTAATTACAAAACTAATTATATAGATGAAGGCTAATTTCCGAGATGAATTTTTTAAACCTAATTAATCTATCATTAGCACATGTTTACTATAACACCACGTTGTCAAATCATGGACTAATTATGCTTAAAAGATTCGTCTCGTAAATTAGTCGCAAGTTGTGCAATTAGTTTCGTAATTAATCTATATTTAATATTTCATACATGTGTCCAAACATTCGATATGACAGGAATTTTAGAAGGAGGAAAATGAACCAAACAGGCCCTAAACCATAAAGTAAATAAACAGCAGAGACAATGAAAGAGCCATTATGCAAGAAATTATTCCAACTTGTTTCAACTTATTCTCTCTCACATATTACTATTCAATCATCCAAAATCCGCCGTGCTGCAGTGCCCAACTGTACCCTCCGAACGCGCTCAATGGCGGCCGGCTCCAATCTCTAGCAAGAAATTGACAACGACTGCTGAGCCAGCGCCAACTGCAGCTAATAACATATAGTTGGTCCAGGTGAACTATGGAAGTTCCACATCAGCACCAACCTACAGAATTGATAATACAAGTAGCTTTAGCGAACATGTATGGCCTATAAACATCAGCATGCCATGATCAAGAAGTTTAAGTCAATAAGTAACTGGACCTCAAGCAATAGCTTAATGCATTTCAAGGAGGCACCAGCGCATACCATCAGGAGCGAAGTAACACGACGGATAAGTTTATTGGGCTGCAAAGGGACGGAAGTGAATAACAGTTACAAAATGTCCAGATCAATTCTTAATCCAATCTATCATCAAGCCAAACAAATTTTTTAGCTGATATGTCCTTCTAATTGCTTACACCAGCACCATGCTCAAGCAGGATCTTCAGAGCCTGGTCATGGCCGTTTCCTGCAGCCAGGTGCAACGGCGTCCCATGATGGTAGAAAGGATCCACAGGAACACCCTTGGACAGCAGCAGTCTTATAGCATCGCTGTGCCCTGGAGGTACAAAGAGATACACAGAATGTAGAAACTCCAAAAAGAAACACAAGAGCATCTCCAAAGACCTTGTACATACGCCCGCTTAGGGCAATTTCTGTAACGTCCTATTTTTAAAGCAGAAACTTATATTACAAAAGTAATTTCTTCAGTGATATATGAATCTATTACTGTTAGCGTCAACTGCATGCTGCTAATCCATGAAACTTCACATATATCGAAGGTGGTTCAAACTAAAAGAGCTTGGCTGACTGTAAAATTGCATTGAATTGGAGGACTATATATAGAGTATGTTTGTATAGGGGAAAATATATGGTGGAAACCACATCTTCGGTGGATAAACTATGAAACTTGGCATATAGATATGCATCCACGTGTGTACTCACATGTAAATGTTGGGATGCAAACTCAATCTGTTAGGATGAACTACATGCCGGCAATCCATGTAACTGCTGGCTGCTGGGTCAAATTAAAAGTTCAATCTCTACTGACTCTATCAATGAAACAAGTTACCTATGGAATTGGTGGGATTATGCAAGTAATAGTGAATAAGATATGTGAAAAAAAAAACTTTGTATAACTAAATACACCTAGCTAATTAATCCCAAGAAATCGCAGAGATTGAAGGGGCGAGAAATGAACGCACCGTACTGCGCGGCATTGTGCAGGGGCGTGCAACCCTTGGCGTCGGGGGCAGCCGGGTCGCCGCCGCGGCTGAGGAAGTAGGTCAGAAGAGGGACGATGCCGTCCTCGGCCCCGTTCAGTAATCTGGAATCGGTGTCGGTGGCGACGAAGATGGGCGTCTCGCCTGCAGGTGGCCGTGGCCGGAGAGGTAACGTCTCAGCCCGTGGCTCCGACCGGCGGCCGTACGTGCTCGTCCCTGACCGGAAACAAACGAGCAGGGGATTTACCTTCCGTAGAGGCGGAGTTCGCGTCGAAGCCCTTCTCCTCGACCAGGAACCTGCAGACGTCCAGCCGCCCCGTGACGCAAGATCCCTCCACGGCGAGGTGGAGCAGGTTCCGGCCCTTGAAGCCCCTCAAACGACGCAAGTCCACAGTGCTCGCCATTTCTGCCAAAAGCAATGGAGAGGATCAGATAGCACAGCCGAGAGGAGAAAGAGAGTGAGGGAGGGAGAGATGGGTGTGTGTACTAGTTCTACCCTTGAGCAGGGGGAGGTTGCCAGCGACGACGGCGGCATTGACGGCGTCCATGGGGTCGGTCATCCGTATGTGACGGGGGTTTCGAGAGGTTGATGATGGATTCACGAGGGTTTTTATAGAGAAGAGAGGAGGAGAGTCAGCAAAGGGATGGAAGAAGGAACTGCCATAGATCCGGGGATGTCGAAGGTCTATCTAACCTGAGATCTCGAAGCATGAACTTTTTTTTCTTCTATTTTCATGTTTTTTTTCTATTTTCATGAACTGTGTTAAATTCCCGTATCATTCCTGAAAAATTCCTGTGTTCTAACAAAAGTCATCCTTCAACAATTTCACTATTCAACATTCTGTACTTTTAGTGGTATCTTAAATCACCTTTCCCCATCAAATCTGAGATATAATGTTATCTATCCACTCTCTATGTTATTTAAGATAAGATAATTGTTGGATGAGAGAAATATATATGAGTGATTTTTTTTTATTCAGATACATCCTATACGACGGCCTAGGGGAATTAATTTTACGATACCACTTGAGATTCTCAACTAAGAGGCCGTTTGGAGGGGCTCCGGGCGGCTCCGGCTCTAGCCCTATAGCACGGAGCCAGAGAAGCTCGAAATCGTGGCTTCACCGGCTCCTCCTCTCCCCAGTTCATTTTTCCTCGATTTCCGAAACGGCTCCTGCTTTTCTCGTTGAACACCATATCATTCAACCACAACGCCCAGCACATCGCTGCTATTCCTACTAAATTTTGATTTCTCAATTTAGGAGTCAACAATATTTTTTGGTGGTTGAATATTGAAAGTGATAAATAAAGTACTCCACAAGAATCTTGCCACATGATAGTCAAAGAAAAGATGTTGAACTGTCTTTTTGAGACCACACAGGCTACAACTATCCTCCCCTTTCCATCCCCTCTTGAGCAAATTATCTTTTGTCAGTAAAACCCCCCCTCTTTAGGTATCAAAGGAAGATTTTTATTTTTAGGAGCAATTTTGCCTTCCAGAATGGATCTTTTCCACCTGTCCTTACGGATTTCTTGCTTTTCCTATACACCGCCTGTGTTGAGAAACTACCATTTTTCCTTAATTGCCACAAGAACTTATCCTTGTTCCCATTCAGTGTAACAGGCACTACTAGAGCAACCAAATCCAACCATTTGCTCAACCTCTCACCCACTAGCGCCCTCCTAAACGAGATATTTAACAGAGTTGTGCTTAGCACTTTGGCAACTGAGTCCCCCTTCCTCCTTACTAAATTATACAAGCCCGGGAATAAGTGTTTTAAAGGCTTTTGTCCTATCCACCAATCCTCCCAAAAACTAGTTCCACTCCCATCATTCACTTTGAACTTCCCATACTTCAAAAAGGTGTCTCTGACATTCAGCAAACCTTTCCAAAAATGGGACTCACCAGGCCTTTTAACCACTTGGGACAAGCACTTTCCCCTCAAGTACTTTTTCTTCAGCACCTCTTGCCACAAACCTTCCTCATTTAACAGTTTGAACAATCATTTACAGAGTAAGCATGAGTTCTGTATTTCTAAATTCAGGATACCAAGCCCTCCCATGCACTTTGGTTTGCATAATAGACTCCACTTAGCAAGCTTGTACTTTTTCTTATGTTCGTCACATTGCCAGAAAAATCTGGATCGATAGTAGTCCAGTCTTTTCAACACTCCTTTAGGAATCTCAAAAAAGGACAGCATAAACATGGGTAGGCTAGATAAAACCGAATTGATCAACACCAATCTACCGCCAGAGGACAAAAGTTTTTCTTTCCAGCTACTCAGCTTCTTTTGAATCCTCTCCTCCACTAAAAGCCAATCCCTATTTGACAACTTACGAAAATGCATGGGGATTCCAAGAATCGAAATGGAAGGTTACCTTCCTTGCACCCAAATAAGTCTACGAAATCGTTGCTTCTCTCTCTCGCCTTACCAAAGCAAAACAACTCACTTTTATGGAAATTGATCTTCAAACCTGATAACGTCTCAAAAGCCATCGGCTATAAAGCTGTTGAACACTCATATGTCAAATTTCCTGTGGAATGATACTGAGAATAACCACAAAATACATTTAGCAAACTGGGATTTGGTTTCTATGAGTAAAGAGTATGGATGATTAGGTATTCCAAGTCTTAGAGAGGTGAACTTAAGTCTGTTAGCATCTTTGTTGAAAAGGTACGATTCTGAAAAGAATAAGCTCTGGACAGAGCTTTTAGATTTTAAATATGAAACCAAGAGGCCTAATATTATGGTAACTAATACTACTAATGCTTCTAGCTTTTTCAAAGGTTTCATGGGGGCTGTCCAGGCAGCAAAAATCGGTAGATGGAAGGTTGGGAATGGTAGGAAAATTAGATTATGGGAAGACACCTGGATAGGTTCTTCTAGTCTAGCAATTCAGTTTTACCCTCTATACAGAATCATCAATGAACATGGTAAAACAATAGCTGAGCTCTAGGATGGTATTAACCTCAAAGTTTCTTTTAGAAGAAATGCTAGTGAATCTCTTTACCAATCCTGGCTTCAATTAGTAGAGTTAGTTTCCACTATTCAATTTACTGATGAGGAGGATGAAATGGTGTGGCAATTTACTTCCAAAGGAATTTACTCTTCACAGTCTCTATATAAGGTTATTAGTTTTAGAGGTATTAAACAAGTTCATGTTTCCTCAGTTGGAGATTCTCACCTAAAACTCACCATTAGCTTCATGAGCTGTTTGATTTTTTTTCTTGCCAAGCAGCTTCACCGTAGAACCTCTTAAATTCCGCTCTCACTTAGGAATAAAATGGGTTAAAGCTGAATAGTAGCTTTTTATAGCTTTATCAGCTCTCACATGTGGGCCCTAGCACGGGCGAAGGCTACATCTGCCTTGCTCGCGGAGAGAGCGCGCAGGCTCGGCCGCCTGTGCTCGTGGCTGTCAGGGCTCGCAGGCTCTATGGCACGGCCACGTTGGGGGCTCGCCTTTCGCCACCTGTGCAGCGGAAGCTGCCATGCAGAGAGCGCCATGACTCGTGACGAGATAAGGAAAGACGAGAGGGGAAGAAGAGAGAAAGAGAGACTCCCGAGAAGACGACAAAAAAGAAGAAGAAAAGAATTATAGACCCAGTTTAGTACAGCTTATCTGGAAACGCTTCCCAGATAAGCTGCATAAATAGAGTAAAAGCTGCGGTCAAAATAATTTGGTCTGATTTAGCTTCTGCTTTTTAGTACAAATAAAAGTTGTGGGAATAAGTGTGGCCAGAATAAGCTGCTGAAAAGCGTGGCGTTTGGCTATTGATTTCATCTTATTTTGGCCATAAACAGCTTATAAGCTATACCAAACAGGTATTGGATATATTATGGACTTGGCCCGTATAATATTTAATAAATCAAATAAAACTCTATGGTACGTAACATTAAGCGTTGTATGGTTTAATACCATACGGAATTTTGACTGAACGTTGACTCAACTTATATGGTTGGAAATTTTTCATCTTAATTGAGAAGCTGAGAAAAGGACAAAGGCGTGCCACACGCGCGTGCGCCGCCGAGGCCGTGGCCGACAGGCGAGCGGGCGGGTGTGGCCAGTCTTTTGCCACTTAATCCACAGAATTACGGGAGTTTTATCTCCTTTATGGTGGAGGCGAACTGATTGCGTCAGTTACCGTCTCTTCCGCTCTCCGTCTCCTGGGATTCCCCGCTGCCTTTCTCCCTTCCCGTCGCAGCCATATATCCGTAGTCCTTCGTCATTTCAGATCTCCGTCTTCCGCAACCGCTCCCGAGAGAAACCACATCTCAGCAGCCTTCTGGCTTTCCCGTCCCGTACCTCTGTGCGCATGGAGTAGCGGGAGAGCAGGTGCCTCCGGAACCTTCGTCCGCCTGAGAACCCTGCACGGGGTGAGCAGCGATTAGGTTTTTGGGGAGCGATCCACGACTGCTCGTCCACGTATGTCTTCTTCCTAGTGGTGATCGCTCTCGGAACCCGTTTTCTTCACGGTGATTGCTTGCGGAACAGCAAGACGTCTTCTTCCTGGTGATCCGTTCGTGGGACTGCTCTGCGAACACCGTCCTGCATCGACTGTGGTCCACGACTTCGAGCAACGCACTATGTCGACTAGTGCGAATGAAGCCTCCGATGCTCTCGGCATGGGACCCTCCGCTGGGTACAATCTGATCTTAATGATTACCGCATTTTGCATTCTTACTGTATCGATTTGTATGTCATTTCTGCATGCTGTAGAGTTCGTTAGTGATTTACACATGCACATATATGTTGTCACGAACCTGCTAATGTTATATTTCTGGATTAAATTGACAATGAAAATACATAAATTTCTAACAGTAGGTCTGTAGTCATTTTATTGTTTTTATCTATGAGCCCATAAGCTGTTTTGCCCAAACAATTCGCTAAAACAGCGCCAACTCTACCAGTAGAGTTGTTTATTGAGCTGCTTCAGTGGTGAAGTCCAAATGTGCCGAACAGAGCCTGTGATGAATCTCTATTCTTGTGCAAGGTTAGACGGTGACCGGTTGAGATTCTGTTAATATATATAGAAATTATTTTTTACTTCTAGGGAGTAGTTATTCATATGTGTGTATCTCTAGATTTAGGAAGTATATGGCCCGACGAAGTATATGTAGATGGAGTATATCATCGTACTAGATCATTTATGATACTATATATGACAAGTATGTATGTATACTTAGAGTATATAGTTATACTTATTTTATATGCTACTATCATAGTATTATATAATACATTAAAAAATATGTGCTCTTTTAAAAAAAAATTCACATAGTAAAGATCTAGAGTATCTTAATATTAGTATGTCAACATACTCAAACTGATAAATGAGTATGTACATATACACAATGTGATTTATTGATTATGGGAGTAACTACTCCCGAGAGTATAAAAAATACACCATATATATATATATATATATATATATATATACACACACACATTATGTTTAGACATATAATAAAAGTGATGTATTAAAGAAAAGATAAAACGTTCTGTAATTTGGAACTAAGTAGATTAGTTTAGTTCTATTTCGTAGTTCGCCAGCGTGTCCAGCTAATTTTTAGCACGCGCGAGCCACGAACTAGATGAGGCCGTGCATGCCAGAGCGAACGGCGTGCTCACCCTCACCCGTCGTGCGTCGTGGGGATGGACGCGGCATGACATGGATTAGGAGTTTCGCAGACTGCAACGGGCGGGAGGATCCCTACCGTGGTGCCGGTTGGCGGGAACGTGAGCAGTTGGACTACCAGGTCCACGTGGATTTGCTTGGCTCGGCCCAGTCCTCGAATACAGCCTACTAGCCTAGCCCAACTAAACCCAACCCAACACGACATGGGCCCTCGGGGAATCGTGCTACCTTATCCAACATCCACAGCTTTCCCCAGGAAATGAGCTGAATTCCGAATGACACAAGAGCAATCCCCAGACCATGTTGTTCTCAAGGGAAACAGAAGGAATATGCAGTGTGCATACTCCACAATTTGCTTACTGTATGTAAAGAGAAGACCACATCAGAAGCTTTGTATGTTGATCGACAAGCCTGCAAATGTTGAGACAGGGTGATCCCCTGTCTCCTTTTCTCTTCAATCTAGTGGGTGATGGTCTCTCTAGAATGCTTAAGAAAGCTGTGGATAAAGGTTTAGTCAAAGGTTTGTTAGAAGAGTTTAGATTACGTGGCATTGTATCTCTGCAATATGCAGTTGATACCATACTATTTTCCAAAGCAGAGGAATCTGTTGTGGAGAACCTCAAATGCATCTTAATGTAGTATGAGCAAGTGTCTGGCATGAGGATTAATTTTCACGAGAGTGAGATTATTCCTCTGAATATAGAAGATGATGAGATACATAGGCTAGCTCATATTCTTTCTTGCCCAATTGGGAAATTTCCTATTAAGCATCTAGGTGTTGAATGGTCCTAATGGCTAGAGGGGGGAGGGGGGTGAATAGCCTAATAAAATTTTCTACAACAACACTTAACAAACCGGTTAGACAATTATGAGACGAAGCAAGTGTTGCGCTAGCCTACTTATATTGCAAGCCACCTATCACAATTCTAGTGTATCTAGTTTCTATCCACACAATAGCTATGTCACTACACTAAATTAGTGTGCTCTCAAAGGCTAACTAAAGAGCCACACTAACTAAACTAACAAGCTCTCACAACTAGTTACACTAAAGAGCTTGACAACTAGTTTGCGGTAATGTAAAGAGATTGAGCAATATGTTTATACCGCCGTGTCGAGGAAGGAGCCAATCAATCACAAGAATCAATATCAATGAAGACCAATCACCTCGGAAACAAATGATGAACACAATGATTTTTACCGAGGTTCACTTGCTTGCCGGCAAGCTACTCCTCGTTGTGGCGATTCACTCACTTGGAGGTTCACGCGCTAATTGACATCATACGCCGATGACGGTGATGACGGTGGCGGCTTCCCGTCGCTGGCTGCGCACCCTCTTCGAGATCGGAATTAGGGTTTGTCGGTGGGGTTTGCGGCTCACGGCGAACCTCGTGCTTTGAGCCGCCGGCCCCCACCTCTTTATATAGCGCAGTGCGACGGGGGTCCACCAACCATGTAGGGTTGGGCGCCCCCGATCATGGCGCGTGACCAAGGCCCAATAGGCCGTTAGGCTTATTGGTTAGGAGATCAATCTAACACCCTGGGGACAAAAAGGGGCAGCTGAATGGATACCTGGAGGAAATCAAGATGGTGGCAAGGCGCACCCGGTGGCTCCCAGACATTCCAACTTTCCAAGGGGAGTCGCCTGAAGTCTCTTCGTTGTGAGTCTCCTGGTGACCCAAGAGCTGTTTACGTTCCACAAGAAGATCGGTTGTTGCTAAACAAAGTCCAACCCCTCGTCTGTTGGGGAGCGCTGAATGAGGAGCTGAACTCTATGTAATAGGATTGTTCGCGGTAGTTTCTTTTCATCTCTGGCGGGTTAGGCGAAGTTTGAATACTGAGTTGGATGGTTTTTGGCTCTTCCTGTTTCCGGCTGGGACAGGTTCTGTGACTCTGGGATTATTCGGTGCTGTAAACTTAGTGGAGATCAACCTAACAATTTACCCATAAGCATGGAGAGGTTGGCAACCATGGCGGCTGCTTTAATGACCTCGGCGTACCTGAAGGAGACTAGGGCGGCCATGGCGGCAGCGGTAGGATATCCGATCCTGAGGTTGTACAAGCTAACTAGCTAAGGATGATCCAGCTGGAGTACGTAGGTCGCAAGGCCAAGGGCTTTATATAGAGAAGAGAAAAGGGGATGGAACTTGGAAGCAGGTGTGAATTGATTCTGGATTTTTTTTTTACCGGGGAAGGAGAAGGGTCGCGAGGGGTCGAGCCGGGTGGTCAGCTGGTTGTCCCTAGCGTGATTTGAGGTCATTTACTATAAGAGTAGTGAGAGGGACAGTCAATGCTTTTAACGGCATTGTTGTCTTGTTCGTTTATGCTAAAATTTAGCTTATGTTAATACTTATGTTGAAATGTTACGAGAAAAAAATATTATTTCATCACTAAAAAGTAGCTTAAACGAATAGGACCTAACGCAGCGTCCATATATGCGTTCATGTTAGGCCATGCATGCAAACGGCAGGTAGTATCCGTGGTTGTTGAAGTTTCGATATGCTATTTATTGTCATCTGATTTCCTCCGGTCAGTATTAATTTTATATTATTCATGATATATGATGCGGACCATTTCTCTTACTAATGAAACACCAAATCAATTAAATTTTTTTGATCCATTACTTATATGTGGTCGATGAACGTGTACGAATTTTTACTCTGTCTTTGCTGGCGTCAGTAATAAAATACCAATATGATATTATGAGTAGTAATAAAAAATGATACTATTACTATTAGTAGAAAAAACTGTACCTGGTCATTGGTACTGACGGTTCTGCCAGAATAATTTGAAACCAAATGATATTATTATTAATAAAAAAATTGATGTCCTAACGTAATAAAAGAGTTATTTTTGCGGCTCATTGGTCCTGACGGAATTATTTAGAGACTCAAATGATAATATCAATAATAAAAAATCCTTCCGGTCATTAACCAAGGTAATTTTACTGCTCACCAGTCCTGACGGAATTAATTAGATTCCCAAATTGTAGTATTAATAATAAAAGACTACTATGTCCGGAGACCGTAGATCGGATGTAGAGCACGATGAGGAGGACGAAGACGAAGCCAAGACGCCCTGATGCGCTCCTCATCGCGGCGTTAATTTGTGAGTTGTAGTAGTTGTACAACTTAGTCTGCAACGGCAGGACGGCAGGGTCGTCTATTATACATATCCTGACCCGAGACTAGACGTTCCGATGATTATCAAAGTTAATTTCACTCCTCACGGTCCAGACGAAATTATTTATAAAAGCAAATGATAATGATAGTAATAAAAAAAACTATCATGACCAGAGATTGGACACCCGATGATTATCAGAGTTAATTTTACTCCTCACATATCCACACGGAATTATTTTATAAAAATAATGATACTGATAGTAATAAAAAGTACCCTAACCCGAGACTGGACGGCCCGATGATTATCAGAGTCACTTTACTCGTCACGGGTGCTGACAGAATTATTTATATAACCAAATGATGCTATTAGTAATAAAAAATACCTTTCTCCCTAGACCGGATGCCCCGATGACTGTCAAAGTTAATTTTACTGGTCACACTCCGAACGGAATTATTTATATAAGTAAATGATACTAATCTCTATCCCTACCTAATACTAAAAAGAGGTACCAAATACTAAACAGGCAAAATTTCTGGCATATTTTTCGTCCAGCCTACCCAAATTCGGATCTGTCTCGCTCTCACCCATGTGTACTCCCGTATGCCGTTAACCGAAACGGAGATTAGGAGTGGAGAAGAGAATAGAAAGAAATACGGGGTTCCAGATGTAAAGTGCTAGAAAAGTGGGAGAGCATTAATAGTTTTCAAAATATATTAGGATTCCTAATGCAAAATGTCCAGAATCAATTGGGCCGCTCCTGGTGGGCTTTTTTTCAACCTACGCGGAATCCTTCAAGTTGGGACAGCTTCGTTATGGGCTCGACCAAGCCCATGCAAGCTTTTTTCCTTTTCTTTCGTTTTTCTCTTTTTATATAAAAATAGAGATCTTACAAATTCGCAAAAAATCATAGAAAAACAGAATATGCCAAACCGGTTTTGTTAGCTTCATAAAAATGTGATTATCCATAGATGTTATGAATCTTGTTAGGATGTGCTTTTGTCTATAGGTGCGTTAAATCATCCTTATATATGCTGCAAGCATATAGGTTCAGCGATAACCGACAACATTACAGAAGCAAACCCGGAATACGCGGAGGTGGCCGACGAGTACGAGGAGGATGTCCTCATCGTCGGTGTCCCCGAAGCCTTCGCTAACTTTCCGCTGTCCTGATCCTGCCCAAGGCAAGTCCTGGTGCATAACCCCTACTTTTTGGCACTTATTATGTTTGTTTGCGCAATAAGTTTTGAGGAGAAAGATTTACACCATTGTAGGGGACCGTGACGCCTAAGAGGGGGGTTGAATTAGGCAACTTAAAATTCTACTTCTAAACTATGGCCTCTTTTCTACCCTTAGCAAAACCTATGCAAGAGATAAATTATCTAATTGTTCAACTACGGTTTTGCTAGTGTGTTGCTATCTCTGCCTTAAAAGGAGTAATATAATTAATGTAAATGCGGAAGCTCAAGAGCAAGGTAGAGATATGCAAACTCCCGTCGACGACTCTGGTATTTTTACCGAGGTATCGAGAAGCGCTCAAGCTTCCCCTAGTCCTCGTTGGAGCCCCTCGCTAGCAATCCATCGCAAGGGCCAAGCTTCCGGTCGAGTAACTCCGTGGATAGGCTCAGGCCTTCCTCACGCGCAAGTGGGTCTCTGATGTGCCTCCCGGCAAGCCTCTTCCGGATGCTCCCCGCCGTCTTCACTATCAAGCTTCCGGCTGAAACGCCGCGGGCCTTGTTCCCTCCGGTACACGGTGGTGGCCACACCACAAACGCGGTTGGTGTGATTTTGCAAGACTACAAGCTCCTCCGATGTACAACAATGGTGCGCGCAAACACCGAGTGGTAAGAGGTATGCAAACCTCACTAAACACTAGGTCTAAACCTAGAGCAAGCGCATAAGCGGTGGTCTAATCAACCTAAGCACTTCATAAAGCACCTACGCTAATCACCTAATGAATCATTAAGTACTATGCAAGTGGAGATCACTAAAATATTGTATCAACACCCTTGATATGTTTTCTCAGCTCCACTCTACCCATTTGGCCGGTTGGGGGTTGTATTTATAAGCCCCACTGAGAAAGTAGCCGTTGGGGACGAAATCCCACTTTTCTGCTACTGACCGGACGCTGATCACGTCCTGACCGGATGCGTCCGGTCGTCCCGACCGTTAGAGTTGCGATCAACTGATCGGACGCTGCCAGCGTCCGGTCGCGTGCCACCGAACGCGTCCGGTCGCAATTTCGCCGCTCTAGAACCTTTCTGTACTCGATTGGATGCTGATATCTTGCGTTTGGTTGATTTGTCGCCAGCGTCCGGTCCAGCGTCCGGTCGCTGCTGCTGACGCCTGTTGTCGAGCCTCTTGATCGGAGTATCCGGTTGCTTTCCACCAGCATCCGGTCCAGCGTCCGGTCACCTCTGTGAGCTCGTTTCTTCGCGATCTTGCATATGGCTTGGTTCCTATCTTCATGCTTGGACTTTGTTTGATGTCTTGGGTCTTCTCTTGTGCTCCTAGGATCTTGCTTATGGTGTTGATCATCGGATCATCACGTCGCCTTCATCCAAGTCACATCTTGGACCCCATTGAACTATAAAACAATCACTTGCAAAATCATTAGTCCAATTTGGTTGTGTTGGTCATCAAACACCAAAATCCAAAGTAAATGGGCCTAGGGTCCATTTTCCTTATAATCTCCCCCCTTTTTGGTGATTGATGACAACACGACCAAAACAAGCAAATAATAAAAATTTGGAATTTAAAAACTATCTACTTGCTAGGATGCAATGCAAGGGGCAAGGTTATATGATGCTAAAAGATACTACTTGTAAGACTAGAAGTTACCACTTGAACACTTATCTTGCCCTTGCAAAAATCCTCATGTGGTATTATGGATTTAAGCCACAAATTCTCCCCATTACATAGGCTAATCCATAATCCACTATCCTTCCTTTCTCGGACCATTACCACTTGTAGACACCACTTGTAGACCATTACCACTTGTAAATTATTATGATCTAGCTTTTGGTCCTACAAATTAGTGCTTGCTTTTGGTCCTCTAAATTCTTCCCCTTTGGAATCAAACACCGAAAAGGAAGACATTAGTAGCATAAGGGAGGGTCAAACTTTGTGACCCTTTGTATGTAGAGTGGAATAGGTCACAAAATTTGACTCTCACATTATATAGATTAAGCTCCCCCTAAATATATGCATACATATGGTAGAAGGCAAAGCATATGCATAATTGGCAATTTATTGGTCAAGGAAATTTAATCTATATAATGCATGGAGAAAGCATATAAATATCAAAAATGAAATTAACATAATGATATCGGTTTAGAAATACCACATGTGGGAACCAATTTGATTTCTACCACTTGTAATAGGTGGTGGATATTTGAAGTATGATGCTTAACTCTAGGGACTCTATTTTCCTTGCAATGAGACTACTACACACATGATAAGCTTGAAAAGGTGTTAGTCTCAAAGCATCCAACGTGTAGAGTAACCTCCCCCTAAATTTGTGCACACAAGTATGGAATATTTGTAGGAAGCATGCACATTGATTTTAGAATAAAAAATACCACTTGAAAGATGACATCACATGAATGTGAGAGTCATTTTCGAAGGCGATATTCGAGGGAAATTATCTACACTTTGGACTTTTGACACATATTAGATGAACAATCGAAACACAAGCTATGTGCCGTACTCCCAAACACTTTTAAATCATGTAGGTTTGCTCCAAGGGTTAAGAATGAAACCGAGCAAGCCTACCATAAGATATACCTAGTGTATGCATGAAAAAAGATATAAGCATGCAAATGTAAACATAGGCATGAAAAGTAACTAGATGCTTAAAGATACTAATTTGTAAGAAATACCACTTGTAGGAGATGCAAATTGATACTACTTGAAGGAAATTGAATCTAGTTACCTAACATGGGAAGGGGAATTTGGGTCCATAGTATTCACTAACCCACTTGGCAATGATTTTGTCCATCATGATGCACCCCATGAAATGCATCCATACTTTGCCAAGTCTCCAAATTCCCCGAAGTCCATTTGATTCTTACTTCCCTTTCGGGATCCAAACCTTCTTGGTGCTCTTCATGTTGGAAATGATTTATTTTGGCACCCAAAAGCGTTTGACCCCATTGTTAGCTTGCTTGTTCACCTTGATGGCCACCACCTTGTCATTTTTCTTCTTCTTCAAGAGATAAGGTGTGGAGGCCTTCTTGTCCACCTTATTGGTGTAGGTGTTGGAGAGCTTGCTTGTTTGCTTTTTCTCTTTCTTCTTTGCTCCTCCCCCATTCTTCACCTTGCACTCATAGGACTTGTGACCTTCCTTGTGGCATACGTACCAAACCACGGTTTATCCTTCATCAAGCTCTTTACTCCCTTGATGGTGTTATCTTGATGAAGTTAGGCTTGCTTCGCCTTACCTTTCACTTGAGTCAAGTCCTTGGTGAGGCAAGCTACTTCTTGCTTGAGTTGCTCGTTCTCCTTTGCAACCTCTTGTGTGCATGTATCTACAACAACTTTCTCAACACAAACTTGGTTGCACAAAGATGAGTCTAAACATAAATCATTACAAGAAGTAGAGGCATCCTTTTTAGACATGTTAAAGATAGAACTTTGACTTTTAGATGCCTTGGTGGGGGTTGCACTAACGGCTTCAAGATTAGCAACTTTATTAGTTAGCTCATCATAATGTTTGCACATGGTTTCCATTTTAGCAAGAAAACTTTTATAAGCATCTTGTGAGCTAGCTAACTTTTCTTTTAATTTTTTATTTTTCTTTACAAGTTGCTCATCATTGATTGTGCATGCATTTGTTGTTGCACTAGCCTCAAGTTGCTCAATTTTAGTAGATAGTTCAACATTGAGATTAGCAAAGTTCTCATATTGTTCAAACAAAGTTTTGTATGCTTCTTGTGAACTACCTAGCTTTTTTTAATTTTTCGAGCTTCTTTTGTTGACTAGTGTAAACTTTAGCATAATTAAGATTTTGTTGCACAATTTCATCATAAGAAGGCATTTCATCATCACTATCACTCTCACTAGAGGATGAGCTTTCGTTACCTCGTGCCATAAGGCACATACGAGAAGAGCTTGATGATGAGTGCTTGCGCCCTCGCCTCTTGTGATGGTGTTCTTCTTCACTTGAAGAATCATCCCATAACCTTATTGATGTGAGGGCTTGGTTCTTGCATGCCTTCTTCTTTGTCTTGAGTGTGGGCTTGTTTGGATAAACTTTCACAAAGTGCCCTAACTCGTCGCATCCATAGCATCCTCTCTTTCTTTGCTCATTTCTTTGATTGGTGAAAATGAGATCTTGGATTTAGATGGGCACACCCTTGACATTTTGTATTTGGATCATCTTCTCTACCTTGTTGATTAGTTTGATTGATTCTTCATCAAGATCGGAGGTGGAGGAGGAAGATTGATCATCTTCACTTGAATCTTCATCATCATCATTGTCGTCCTTATCTTCTTCTTCATCTTCAGTTGAGGAGCTTGAGCTTGAGCTTCTCTCAACTTGCTTGCCCTTCATCTTCTTTTTCTCGCTACATGCGAGAGCTTTGCCTTTGCTTGATGAAGAGGCTTCTTCTTGACCCATCTTACGTGACATTTCAAATGACACTATCTTGCCAATGACTATGCCCGGGGTCATGGTGCTCAAGTCCTCCATATTGTGAAGGATGGTGACGATGCTTACATATTTCTTTTGTGGTAGCACGGAGATGATCTTCCTCATGATGTCCGCATCATCTAGCTTTGTTAATCCTATTGAATGGAGCTCATTGATAATTAGATTCAAACGAGAATACATATCACGAACAAGCTCATTATCATTCATTGTAAAGGAATCAAAATTTTGTTTAGCTAGATAATGTTTTTGCTCATGGACATTAGATGTGCCGTCATGGAGCTCTTGAAGTTTTAACCAAATTTCATGTGCCGTATTTAAAGTGAACACTTGGTTAAACACATCCATGCTAAATGATTCAAACAAGCAATTCTTAGCTCTAGCATTGAAATGCATTTCCTTTTCTTCACTCTTTGTGGGTTTATCGGGATTCTTAATGGGTTTCATCCCGTCATGAGTGACTCTCCAAACACCCAAATCAACCGCCTTAAGGTGGCAAGCCAGTTTAGCTTTATAATAGGGGAAGTTAGTGTCGTCAAAGTGTGGAGGCCTAGAGGTATCCATCCCAACCACTCTAAATAGCGTCGGCTCAACGGCGGTTAAGCCAAAGGTCCAAATTGAGCCAACCGGCTCCGATACCACTTGTAGGGGACCGTGATGCCTAAGAGGGGGGGGGGGGTGAATTAGGTAACTTAAAATTCTACTTCTAAACTATAGCCTCCTTTTCTACCCTTAGCAAAACCTATACAAGAGATAAACTATCTAATTGTTCAACTACGGTTTTGCTAGTGTATTGCTATCTCTACCGCAAAAGCAGTAATACAATCAATGTAAATGCGGAAGCTAAAGAGTAAGGTAGAGATATGCAAACTCCCACCGATGACTCCGGTATTTTTACCGAGGTATCGAGAAGCGCTCAAGTTTCCCCTAGTCCTCGTTGGAGCCCCTGGCAAGAAATCCCTCGCAAGGGCCAACCTCCCGGTCGGGTAACTCCGTGGATAGCCTCAGGCCTTCCCCACGCACAAGTGGGTCTCCGACGTGCCTTTCGGCAACCCTCTCCCGGATGCTCCCTGCCGTCTTCACAATCAAGCTTCCGGCCAAAACGTCACGGGCCTTGTTCCCTCCGGTACACGATGGCGGCCACACCATAAACACGGTTGGTGTGATCTCACAAGACTACAAGCCCCTTTGATGTACAACAATGGTGCGCGCAAACACCGAGTGGTAAGAGGTATGCAAACCTCACTAAACACTAGGTCTAAACCTAGAGCAAGCGCATAAGCGGTGGTCTAATCAACCTAAGCACTTCGCAAAGCACCTACGCTAATCACCTAATGAATCACTAAGCACTATGCAAGTGGAGATCACTAAAATGATGTATCAACACCCTTGATATGTTTCCTTAGCTCCACTCCACCCATTTGGCCGGTTGGGGGTTGTATTTATAAGCCCCACTGAGAAAATAGCCGTTGGGGATGAAATCCCACTTTTATGCTACTGACCAGACGCTGATCATGTCCTGACCGGACGCGTCCGGTCGTCCTGGCCGTTAGAGCTGCGATCAACTAATCGGACGCTGCCAGCGTCCGGTCACATGCCACCGGACGTGTCCGGTCGTAATTTCGCCGCTCTGGAACCTTTCTGTACTCGATCGGACGCTGCTGTCCTGCATCCGGTTGATTTGCCGCCAGCGTCCGGTCCAGCGTCCGGTCGCTGCTGCTGACACATGTTGCCGAGCCTCTTGATCGAAGCGTTCGGTTGCTTTCTGCCAGCGTCCGGTCACCTCTGTGAGCTCGTTTCTTAACGATCTTGCGTACGACTTGGTTCCTATCTTCGTGCTTGGACTTTGCTTGATATCTTGAGTCTTCTCTTGTGCTTCTAGGGTCTTACTTATGGTGTTGATCATCGGATTATCACGTCGCCTTCGTCCAAGTCACGTCTTGCACCCTATTGGACTACAAAATAATCGCTTGTAAAATCATTAGTCCAATTTGGTTGTGTTGGTCATTAAACACCAAAATCTAAAGTAAATGGGCCTAAGGTCCATTTTCCTTACAACCATATGATGTAGTTTGATTAGAAACAAAAGTTTTTTATTAAAATATGGATTAGTTAATGGTACAACTAATTATTTGGTCAACTGGAATCTTCAGCAGATTATTTTCTAATGAAATATAAACAAATATATTTATGTAATTCCTGACGAGGGCTGCCGTGTGAAAAGTCAAGAGAGGTCTCCCGTCATAATAATTGGCAGACAGACCAATCCTTGACATATCAGAGGTTGATATGATGTGTCAAAAAAGCTACAAATGTCGATATTGAGTCATAGAAACACATGGGTAGTATGAAAAAAATAAAGTTATGATATATTTATATCTAAATAATTATGTGTCTTGCAACGGAAGGAAAAATATGCCAAGGTGTATTTTAATTCTATACAGATGTAATAGGACATTATAATTTATTGTTAGTATTATTTCATATTATGGATGTGACGGTCATCATAAAATAAACTATAAAAGCATAAAACATAAGATATGTATGCCTTTGCGTTGTAACGGAAGAAAAAAAACTATTAAACATTCATGCAAAACGATAACATGAATGGTACATATCTACTTATGTTTTATCCTTTTATAATTTATTTTATGATGCCCGTGACATCCATAATATAAGTTAATGCTGACAATAAATAACAATGACCTATTAAATCTGTATCAAATTAAAATACAGCTTGGTATATTTTTCCTTCTATTGCAAAGCGCATAATTATTTATCTATAAATGTACCACCAACATGTTTCTATGACTCAATATCGACCTTTATAGCTTTTTAGATGCATCATATCAACCTACGTAATTTTTTTGTCGATGTGTCAAGGATTCGTCTGTCCACCGATGATTGAGACCTCTCTTGAATTTTGACACGACATTCCTCGTTAGGAATTACATAAATACATTTGTTTAGATTTCATTAGATAATAACTGCCTAAGATTCCGGTTCTTGAAATAATTTTTTCATCACACAGATCACAGAGGGAGGAATGAGGGATCATACACACGCAACACAAAAGTGATAGAAGAGAAGAGAAGTGACTTTGTCCGGGTTGGTTGGGGTGGGGGGGTGGGGGGGGGGGGGGGGGGGGTTGTCAGTTAGGGCTTGACTGCATTTTTAGCACGAAGCAATTTTGCTAAATGGAACTTCATGAGAGGTTACTACACTCTTGGACCTATATGACCAGTAAATTTTGTGCACATTGGAGTCTGATTTGTGAGATATAAACTGATTTCCAATGGAGACATAATATGTAACTTCTTTGTTTTGACTGTTGTCATGCCTCTTAGATTGTTGTTCATATATTTATTGCTTAGTTTTATAACTTGATAAATGTGTTGCTCTTGTTGCATCATCTAGATGCTCTAGAGAACACTTTTTTAACAGTTGTTGACTACAGAAAAGTTTGCATGGACCGGTTGATAATGTGGTTTTTATCCTCAACTTAGTAAGTTTTCCATGTAAAATGTCGTGTCAATTATGCACATGATCGTTATAATTTCACTGCTACTAGCATGTTAGTTGATGTTCTTCTCATTGTTCATTACAAGATGAACGTCTAACTGATGCATTTTGCTGCCCTTCCATCCCAGCAACAACATGGTGGAGCATGTTTTGTACTCCATCAGTTCCAAATTATAATTCGTTTGATTTTTTTACCTCAAGTTTGACCACTCGTCTTATTCAAAAATTATGTGCAAATATAGTCAAATTTAAGTCATTCTTGAAAAACTTTTGTTAATAAAGCAAGCCACAATAAAAGAAGTGATATTTTACACAAATGTTTGAATAAAACGAGTGGTCAAACTTGGGGTCAAAAAAGTCAAACGAACTATAATTTGGAACGGATTTAGTATTAAAAAGAAACTAGTGGCGGCATCGAGTAATTCTTTTAATTTCCAAGCATCCATTATATTTCAAGCTGATGAAGCTAATCCCAGCTACACCGGATGCGACGAAGATGGTACGGTTCACCTCAGCTGCCGGACGTGGGAAGGTAAATACGGCGGATACTGCTCCTAGACAGCTTCTTCCTGCAGTTCGGGCATGCCTTGTTAACCCGGACAGCTTTCTTGAGTCTTGACGCACTTGTCGCAGAACACGTGGCCGCAGGTCGTCACTGACGGCTCCTCCAGCTCGTTCAAGCATATCGGGCAGGTGAGAAGAGCTGGCGCCGTGGCAACCACATGATCAGCAGCATGCTCTATCTTTACCTGCCAAATTAAATGGAAATTAGCTCAGTGTAAAGGAGCAGGGTGTTGGGAACTACTACTAGTAATCATAGTACTCTTAATTCACTACAAGGACAACATGACATGATTAATTTACATCTCTCTGATCGAAAGGCTGATTTCTTTAGATAATGGAAACTTGAAGGCTCAATAATGTGTGTGTATATATTAGTGTCTAATAATGTAGGATAAATAAACTAATTCAAACCAGAAACCATCATATGCTAGTATTTTCAAACTGAATCTGCAATCGATCAGGGCTTTGGCATTTATGAAATGTAATGAACTCTCTTAAAAAAATTATACTCCCTACATCCAAAAATAACTGATGCTTTTAGATTTATCCTAAGTCAAGGCATTTTAAGTTTAACCAAATTTATAGAGAAAACATCAATATTTCAATATGTATGACATCAAATAGGTATAATATGGAAATATATTTTGTGATAAATCTAATAATACTTATTTAGTATCACAATATTAGTATTGTTTTAATAAATTTGATGAAATATGAAATAGTCTAACTTCGGATTTAAACCCAAAACATTAATTATTTTGGGATGGTTATGAAAAAATACCTGCACGCTGGACCCCGCGCTCCACTCTGGAAAAACACAATGCACAACCATCTGGCGTTTGTTTCCTGCAGAGAAGACGCAATGCATCATGTATTAGATGTTCGTGTTCCTAAACGCGTAATGGTGCTATACTGCTATCTATATAGGCGTGAAACGCCGAATTGCTGCTGATGTTACACTAGCAGTCCCCTCTCATATAAACATAATGCTATGCCCCCTGTCCCCCTCCTATCTGCTAATACTCGATGTTTTGGACAATGACATGGTCTGAGGAACATAGCTTTGGCAGCCATTTTGTATTAAAATATAAATGTTGATCCTAACAAATTTATGCTTTTTTTCCCCAAAAAGTACCTTTTAGGAAAAATTTACATATAAGAGTTTAACTCGATGTCAAAGTATTTGAAAACTGAAGGCGTGTTTGGAACGTAGGAATGAAAAACACAGGAATGATAGAAAACATAGGAACGGGAAAGGAATGAGGATGCAAAACAAAGGAATGAAAAACAGATAAAAGTTGAAGGAGCAGCTGTTTAGAAAGCAGGAATTAGAATACAAGAAGTGGAGTATTATTTATTTATCGTTAAAAGGAGACCGTAAATATGCATAATTAAATTAGTCTAAATAATAAGGGAAACCAACATAAAAGGTAATACTAAGCATTTTCATTTAAATATTTTTCTACCCATGGTCTTTATCTACTCACCATACAGTAAAAAGTCATGCACTAGCACTTTGCAGTATTCTACTCGACTCTTGCTTTCGGCCCTTTGTACTGACTCCCCATTTTTAATCATTAACCTCTACGGCTCCATCTCTTATTTGTACGCACTGTCTCGGGCATCAGCAAAGGAAAAGAAAACCAGAGATCAGAGTGGACGTTTGGATTCCTGTGAAATGAGCATCTACCTACAGTATTCCAATGGAAAGGAATTTGCTCTTCCTGTGTTCCAAACGCACACAGAGTTCCTTTCCTCCATCCTGTGATTCCTACAAATTTTCTTTGGAATTCTCTCAATCCAAACGGGGCCTGAAAGGAATAGTATATATACAAGTATGTAATTCCTTTGTTCTAAATTATAAATAGTTTTGACTTTTATAAGTCTATATATAGCTTTTATTACGTATCTAGACATATAGTGGGTCGGTGCATAACAAAAGTTATACATCTAGAAGATCCAAAATGACTTACAATTGAAAGAAGGGAGTATGGGAGTATGTAGCAAGTGAACTGACCTCTGCTAGTGTCATCGTCTGCCTCTGGCTGCTCCACTGTCGACCCAACAGCAAGCTCCCTCCTATTCCTCCGATTCCTCCTCTGCGAGACACAAATGGCCCAACCACAAATGCCAGCCCCATCAATCATCATTCTAACGACTAAGCCTTAAACAATTACTCCCATCGATCATAAATATATCTACAAAAATGTTTATCTAGAAAAGTGATGAATGCAGCATTGCAGCTAATTATCTGAATTCAACGAAAAAGAGAATCGTACGACGTACTCTAGAAGGCGGCCCTGCCGGCGCCTGCGGCGGTGGCGGCTCTTGAGAACCCAACGCTTCCACACCATCAGCGGCTGGAGCAGACGAAGAGCGCGCGTCAGCAGTGGCTGGTGGTTCTCCACGAGAACCCCGCACCACTGGCAGCGACGGCGACGCCGTCGGAGGTGGGTTTTTGGCGTGCATCGTGGATTCCAGACCCCGGGTGTTGCTGGTGGCAGAACCCATGCTTGCGATCCTCGATCTCGGTAATTGCTGATGTGCCCGGGTATGGCCGGCCGGGTAGCTGTGAACTACCAGAACAAGAATACGGGAAACCGGAACGCAGGCTGAAGGCGATGCGTCGGATCTGTCTGTACTTAGCTTATTCTCTGTGTAGATTCCTATCGAACTCTTAGATCGTAGCTGGATACAAATCCGTTCTCGGTGTGGATTCTTACCAAACTTGAGTCTTAGTTAGACTATATATACACGTGGAAGCTCTCCATTAGAGTTATCACTAATATTTAGTGTAGAGACCAAAGAACATTCCTCTGATCATGTGTCTCTATATTCCTCTATTGTGTTCATCATGAGATAGGGAAACCGATTCCAACGTCACAACATGTACACAATATATATACCAAACGGCTCAACCAGAAATAAAAATGGTGCAGACTCAACTTTCCAGGACACGATCGAGCTCATCTAGAAGTTTGTTAAGACCGTGCAAACTTGTTCACTAGATCATGAGTTCATGACAATGAGACCATGCATCTGAATACTTATCCACTTAGTGATCACACGTTTTTGGCTAGATCACCACACAATTGCGCCCACCGCCAATGGTGTACCGCTGCTTGGCAGAGGCATGCAAATTCTAAGATGCCAAAGAACACTACTGCTGAACAAGTAAAACAGCAGGGCAAATGTGAAGCATGGGTGAAACTGATCACATTACAGGTTTAGATGAATGGGCAAGCCTGAAAGTGTGCACCCAAACGAATCTGACAAAGGGAGCATTAGCACTGCAACTTCACTAGGAACAATAAGTGCACTTAGGCATCAAAATACATTCTGTACATTACTAGTTCAACACACGTTCGTTGATATGTTGCTGCCCGACCTCACTTGATTGCCAGGTATCTTAGGCTTCATCCCAAAGGAGCAAAACATACAGCCTCAGATCGAAACTAGTATTTCCAGCAGTGCGTTTAAGGCAACATATATCAATATATAGTATGAGGCTATGATGAGCCCCATAGTGTTAAAGATTCTTAACGTGAGATAGAGCGCATGGATGCAGCGGCTCATGGGTTCTGTTCTCCGGAGGAGCCAACGTTCGCCAGGGAATTGGTGGCCTCCCTACAAGTTTCAAGAATCAAACGCCTATAGGTTCATATAGAGTACTGTCTACTATAGTTGTGAATTTAGGTGGTCATGCTCCACTCTGATCAATAATTGGAAGATTGAAATAATTGAAAAATAGCATGGTGGTGTACGATAATAGGCCCAATTAGGGAAATGACTGAAAATAAACAATAGCAACAAGAGCATTGCCTTAAGGCTTTCTTGATCTCATCACTTGCAGGGTCAAGTTTCAGTGCTTCGGTGAATGAATTGACTGCCCCTTCGTAGTCCTACACATAGAGGTACCAAAAGGGGGTGAGATACATTTGGGAGATTAGATCAACTGCAAAACTAAGTTTGACACAGCTGCTGTACCTTCAGCAAGCTGAGAGCTGTGCCCTCACGATACCATGCCTTCGACCAACGAGGTCGTATCATTTTGCACCGTCGGGCATCTAACAGAGCTTTGGCCCCCTCCCTCATCCTCAACCAGCATAGGCTCCGGTTGGCAAACGCGGTAGCATCAAGGTTGTTCTCTAGTACCTGCATAGAAAGAACCCAGTTTCTCTGGATTTATTACGGATTTACGATTCATCGAACTGCTTTTGTGGAGCATACTCCCTTCATTGTTTTGAGGCAAAAGTCCACTTTTGATACCTGCACTGACTATTTTAACACTGTTCCCTCAAAGCCAGTTCAAATGAGGTCTAAAAACGGCCTAATGCCTTTACTGTGCTACGTACTGTAGTTTAATATTTTCAGAACTGCAGAATGTGTTCTGTTAATAAAACACTAGCCAAAACATTGCAACCTTTCCTTGGATACTCCTGAGCATATGTTAAACTTACGTAAATCTTGTTGGCACACATTACCCACATTTTAATTTCAAAACTTTTGAACGACGTGTTGATTTCCTATTATTCTATGATACAAGCTCCAAAATTAAATAATAGTGTGGTGGACCAAAAATCCTTTATGTAACTTTTAGATATCTTCAGGAGCGTAGCAGATTTTCCATAGGTTTAAATATTGTTGCTATTTTTTATCACATATAAAATGAACTTGTAAAGTAATATGCTGCTCTCCCTCTGTACGCGCGGCATAGGCAGACGCCGAAAGGGCTCCCATGCTGCTGCACTATAGCCGCTGCAGGGGCAGGCGTCGAAAGGCTCCCCTGCCACGCTGTAGCCACAGCAGGGGCAGGGGCCAAAGTCAGTCCTGCTGTCACATCTAGTCACTATAGCAGCCTGGCATGTCTGTGTACTAAGATTAGATGGGTAGAGTTGTATATATAGTTTCCGCTGCAACTCAGTAAAGGCAGTTCAGTTTGCCACATCCAGAAGCAGAGCTTTCGGCCAACGCTAGGCTTGTGCGCTGGGTGTGAGCTATTCTCAATATCTTCTTCTACCTCTAGCCATAGTGAGTGAGTGTGCTGGTAAGCTTACGGCTTACCTGTGCAGGGCAGCGAGGGACCAACAGAACTAAGCATCTTTAAAGATGGTTTCAAAGAATAACCGGTTTTAATGTATTCTACCCTCAGGATGGGTTTCAAACTTATTAGAACTAGTACTAAATGCAGGCTAAAAATAACAGGTTTTGAAGTATAGGGTCTAAATAGAACCAACTCAAAGTACAACGACCCAAAGTGGTCTTTTTCATTTAGTTTCCCACTGGTCTGAGCAAACCAAAAAATAGCATAGCGACAGCAGCTATTTGGAGATGGGCACCAACAAGTGGTATCAGAGCTGTACAAGCGCCGTCGCCGGACTAACCGCTGGCGATGATGGACGGTTTGGAGATGGGCGACAGCAGCGACGCTGCTGTGGCTGCCTGGCAGCCACGACAGGAGGTCGTCATGCGCACGGTGCGGGAGGTCAGCGGCACCAATTGGCTGACGCTGACTCGTACCAACTATGGCGAGTGGGCGGTGACCATGAAGGTCAAACTCAGAGCCCGACGGCTCTGGAATGCCATTGACAAGGGCACCGACAACGAAGAAGACATGTCAGCGTTGGAGGCCATCCTCGCTGCTGTGTCGGCGGAGTACAGGGAGCCGTTGGGGGCGAAGAACTCTGCTAAGGAGGCGTGGGAGGCCATTGCAGCGATGCGCGTCGGCTCCGACCGCGCAAAGAAGGCGACGGCCCAGCTGCTGAAGTAGGAGTACACCAACCTCAACTTCAAGGATGGTGAGTCGGTGGAGGACTTCTCCCTCCGCCTGCAGTCGCTCATTAGCAAGCTGAGGAGCCAGAGTGTCACCATCGACAAAGAAGAGACGGTCTCCAAGTACCTCCACTCCGTGCCGGTGAAGTACATCCAGATCGCTCTCTCCATAGAGACGATGCTGGACTTGTCCACCCTCACCATTGAAGATGTGACAGGCCGTCGTGAGACGGTGGACGGCGCTGGAGCGGCGGCATGAACAACGGCACGGCGGAGAAAGCTGCTGGCGAGAGTGGGTTGCTCGGATGAAGGTGAAGAAGTCCGGGGAAGCTTCCTCCAGCTGCAGTGGCGATGGCAAGCGCCGCGGCAATGCTTCTTCGGAGAAGAAGGTCGACCTCAAGGCCTGCCGGCGCTGCGGGAAGACAGGCCATTGGAAAAAGGAGTGCCCAAATCGCAAGCAGGAGAAGAAGGCTGAGGCTCATCTGGCGCAGGCAGATGATGATGATGAAGCCACTCACCTGATGGCGACGTTTTGTGCTCTGCACGACGTTGAGGCTAAGGAGAAGGGAAAGGTGATGGTGGTGGAAGGGCACGGGAAGACTCTGAAGGCTGCATCGGCCACGTCAGGAAGACGAAACCGGCCTTACCAAGCTGAAGGACAGGAGCACACCGATGGTGCTCCTGGGCTACGAGGAAGGTACCAAGGCGTACCGGCTCTACGACCCATGGGGAGGCAAGGTTGTCTCGCGCGACGTCGTGTTCGACAAGAAGGCGGCTGGACCGGGACGGTCCGCACGCGAGGAAGCCAAGCGGCTTCACCAAGACCTTCGTTGTCGAGCACTTGGTCATCCACGGTGGTGGAGATCTGGAGAGGAGGCGCCGACCACTCCAGCAACAGATCCGAGCACTCCTGGGACGGTGCCGAGCACTCCAGGAGGGGTGCCGAGCGGTCCTATAGTGGTGCCGACCACTCCAGGACGAGTGCCGAACGCTCCCGTAGCGAAGCCGAGAAGTCTTGCAATGGTGCCGACCACTCCAAGATTGGTGCCGAGCACTCCAAAGAAGGGAGCCAACCACTCCGGGGAATGGTGACGAGCGGTCCATGAGTAGTGTCAAGCAACGCTTTGCGGCCGGGTGCCGAGCACTCCAGTCTTGGTGCCGACCACTCCCGCGAACGAGGGGACTCCATCGGCGCCGATCGAGTTCGCCTCACCTCCAAGCGACATCACAGAGTTCATGGATGCCTTCCACGACGGTGAGGAGGTGCGGTTCCGCAGGCTGGACGACATCGTCAGCGGCACAGGGTCCTCAGGCCTAACGGGTCAGATGCTCAATGACCCAGAGCTGCTTCTCGTCAATGCAGAGGAACCACCCACGTTCGCGTTGGCCGAGCGCGATGCAAATTGACGACAGGCGATGCTGGAGGAGATGAAGGCGATCGAGAAAAACGAGACTTGGGAGCTCGTCGATCCACCTCCAGGATGCCGTCCGATCGGCTTGAAGTGGGTGTACAAGGTCAAGCGGGACAAGCGTGGCGCCATTGTCAAGCACAAGGCGCGCCTCGTCACCCGAGGCTTTGTCCAGCGCGAGGGCATCGACTTCGAGGAAGTCTTTGCACCGGTAGCGCGCATAGAGTCTATCCGACCGTTCTTTCGGCTTTGGCGGCGATGAAGGACCGGGCGCGTCCATCACCGGACATAAAATCAGCCTTCCGAAAAGGCGGTGGCGCGAGATGGTTTTCGTCAGGCAACCTCCAGGTTTCGCCGTCAAGGGAGCGGAGCACAGGGTGCTCCGACTGCGCAAGGCGCTCTATGGGTTGCGGCAGGCCCCGCGAGCATGGAACGCCAAGATTGACGCCACGCTGGGCAAGCTTGGGTTCACGCGGTGTGCAACCGAGCACGCGCTCTACACGCGGCGACGGGGGAAGGAGGAGCTCGTCATCGACGTGTATGTGGACGACTTGATCGTCACCAGCGCACGTGCGGAGGACATCGACAGCTTCAAGCGCGAGATGGCGGCTCGTTTTCGAATGAGCGATCTCGGCGCGCTCTCCTACTAACTAGGCATCGAGGTGAGAGCGAGGAAGGAGGCGCTCACGCTCGGTCAGAGCGCGTACGCCTTGAAGCTGTTGGAGCGACATGGCTGAGTGCAAGCTGTGCGTGACTCCGATGGAGGAGCGGCTAAAGCTGATGAAGGCCAGTACCGCGGCGAAGGTAGATGCAACACTCTACCGGAGCATCGTCGACGGTCTGCGCTACCTAGTCCACACGAGGCCGGACATTGCGTTACCGCAGGCTCGTCGGCCGCTTCATGAAAGATCCCCGAGAGAATCAGCTCAGTGTGTTCAGCGATGCAGACATGGCGGGGGACATCGACGGACGGCGGAGCACCTCTAGCGTGCTCGTCTTCCTCGGGTCGGCTCCAATCTCATGGTTGTCGCTGAAACAGAAAGTGGTGGCGCTGTCCACGTGCGGGCGATGAATGCGTGGCGGCGGCCACAATGGCGTGCCAAAGCGTGTGGTGGCTCAGCGGCCGTTTGGGCGAAACTGCCCGTGTGGAAGCTCACCCACCGCGCCGATGGTGGACAACTAGCCTGCCATCGCCTCGCGAAGAATCCGGTTCTCCACGACCGGAGCAAGCACATCGATGTCAAGTTCCACTTCCTCAGGGACCGTGTCGATGGAGGACAGATCGTCATTGAGTTCGTCGAAATTGGTCGGCAACTCGCGGACGTACTCACCAAGCCGCTTCGGCCTTCTTGATTCACGGAGTGAAGAAGATGATCGGCATGGTGGAGGTTCTAGGGTTAGCAGCAGGATTAGGGGAAGAATTGTAAAGTAATCTGCTGCTCTCCCTCTACGCTGTGGGCGAAGCGCCGCTTGAAAGGGCTCCCTATTGCTGCACTATAGCCAGCTTCTAGGGCAAAGTCGAAAGGCTCATTCTCCTGCAGCTGTAGCCACAGCGAGGACATGCGCCAAAGTCAGTCATGTTGTCACATCTAGTCACCGAGCAACATGGTAGCTTTGGCATGTCTGTGTACTAGGATTAGATGGGTAGAGTTGTATATATAGTTTCCGCTGCAACTTAGTAAAGGCAGTTCAGTTTGCCACATCCAGAAGCAGAGCTTTCGGCCAACGCTGGGCTTGTGCGGTGTGTGTGTGAGTTGTTCTCAATATCTTCTTCTACCTCTAGCCATAGTGAGTGAGTGTGCTGGTAAGCTTTACGGCTTACACCCGTCAGGCAGCAGCGAGGACCAACAGAACTAAGCATCTTTAAAGATGGTTTCAAAGAATAACCGGTTTTAAATGTATTCTACCCTCAGGATGGGTTTCAAACTTATTAGAACTAGTACTAAATGCAGGCTAAAAATAACAGGTTTTGAAGTATAGGGTCTAAATAGAACCAACTCAAAGTACAACGACCCAAAGTGGTCTTTTTCATTTAGTTTCCCACTGGTCTGAGCAAACCAAAAAATAGCATAGCATCATATTTAGCAAACAGTGGTAACTCAAGATAAATTCTTGGTAAACCATGCAGAATGCACTACAAAGAGACTATGGAGAAACTAACATAAACTATCAGCCTCCATCATTCAGGAAAACAACTTAACGGCTACCCGTGCTACACTTTGCATAGTTCCAAACGGTTATATATTTTATTAGATGCGCTCAAACATTTACCATGGTATAGAAGTATTCTGCCGCAAGGTACTCTCCCTTTGCGAAAGCTTCCTTTCCTTGTGACTTGGCATCAGCTATATTTTTTTCCACCACAGCTGCATCCTAAACACAATAGCATGTGCAGTTACACAAATAAAATGGCACTCAATGGGGTTCCAACATCATAAATGCTACAGTTAATAAAATTGAGCTGCACCAAGCTTGACTGAGAGAGCCGTGCACATAAGAAACTATACTTATAGTCTTAAGTACCTGAGGCTTGAAAAACAGATATTCTATACTTCTAATAATCCCATCAACACTCCAGTCTGGCAAAGATGGAACTGGTCTTGTCTTAGGAAACAGAATTTCAACAAGCTCCCGGTTCCCATTAACTGCTGGATACATGATCGGGATTCTCCCATCCTGCATTGTACCAAAAAACTAGGAGTAATACAATCTGGACTGAAACACAAAAAAGATCCCAACATTACAAGTTTACTTGCCAACAAAAAGAAAGAATGAGATAGTCAATGATTTATCACAATGGAAGTAACAGCTCTAGATATTGCTAAATAAATAAACTAGAATGCTATGATTTGAAGGAAAGCTAGAAAAATTAGTACCTGCAAAATTCTAATAAGTGATCAAGTGCTCTGAAAACCCAACTTCATGCTGAGCTTAACGAGCCGAGCCGAGGTTGTAAATCTAGACTAACATGTCAACAGTGGCATTTTAACGGTCTGCTCTAGCCAATCTCATACCATGATTCTTAGATGCAGAGCTTTCTTAGATGCAGAGCTAAAATGAATTATGAAAATAAATGCGCACAGAGGTAAGTTTTTTTTTCTCGAATGGCACAGAGGTAACTTGTAAGTAGAGCAACAAATCATAGAATAGCTGACCACATCACTGCAGTATGGAGCTAAACAAAAGACAGACTAGACTACATAGCAAGCATACAAAAATTGCTTGACATGTGAACAAATTAAATTCAATAAGCACAGAGCAACCTTGATTTTAGATTAGCAGCCAGCCATCTGATGTGCAGGAGGCCAACAGATCTTAGTTCTCAAAGTATCAAACTAAATAAGAAACGAATCTGAAACCAGTGTCATCATCAGTTCATCACCTCATCGGGAATGTTAGGATCAGCTCCAGCCTCTAGCAAGAACTTGACAATGTCAGTTCTGCCATCGCAAACTGCCTGAGCCAAAATTACTCCAGAGGGAGCAATCAAGTTCACATCTGCGCCAGCCTATAGAATTAACAGTAGAGAGTTTAAATAGCTGTAGAGAGAATCGACGCTTATGATCATGACAACATATTCAACAGAAATAAACAACTGGACCTCAATCAGTAGCTTCATGCATCTCAAAGAACCCCCACAATATGCCATCATGAGTGGTGGGAGGACATGACCGACAACCTTGTTGGGCTGTAGAGTAAAATATATCACAGTTTTGATGACTAATCATCATAATGGATAAATGATATTAAAAAGTATGACCACCAGAGTGTACTCGGGCACCTCCTAAACAGACAATTGTTCAATCAAATGAAACAAATTTCGCCATGGCCTGTGAATATTACCAGTCCTACTCTCAAATGCTGGTGTGGCCCAGAAAGAGTGAAATTAATAACAACTTACATCCGCGCCATGTGCCAGCAGGATCCGGACAACCTGATCCCGGTCGTTGGAGCAGGCCAAGTGCAGCGGCGTCCCACGACAACCGTGTAGATCCACATCAACACCCTTGGACAGCAGCATCCTCACAGCCACGCAGTGCCCTGGACGCAGAAATGCGAAACATTAGCACAAACTCCAGTCCAAACACACAAGGGCTCCTACTCACTACAGAGCATTGGCAAATTGTGGACAAATGAAGTAATCTAGGCCGCCGTGAAAAGTGAGAAACGGCACCTTCCTCCGCTGCATCATGCAGTGGCGTTGAGCCCACAAAGTCCGGCATCACTGGGTCGCCGCCGCGGTCCAGAAGGTACCTCAAGACGCTCTCGCTGCCCCCAGCCGCGGCGCAGTGGACCGGCGTCCCGCCTATTACACAATAATACAAGAGTGGAATCTCAGTGACAGAAATCAGAATGCTGGTAGTGCTTCACACCGTCCGGCGTTCCCCAAGGCACAAGATTCCACAGCAATGGCGGCGGCCACACCTTCGGCACAGGTGGAATTGACATCGAAGCCCGATTCCTCCACCAGGAACCTGCAGACGTCCAGATGGCCCATCTCCGCGGCCAGGTGGAGCGCGTTCCGCCCGTCGTCGTCCTTGGCTTCGCGCAGGTTCATCTTGTTGGCCACCACTAACCAAGAGAAATTGCAAAACCAACAACAATTTTTTTTTAAAAAAATGGAACTGAAGAACAAGTTGTGGAACATCTATCCGAAGCGAGAGCGAGAGAGACGGAAAGCGATTACGCTTGAGGAGGCGGAGGCTGCCGGAGATGGCGGCCTGGAGCGCGATGGCGGAGAGCGCGGCCATCGCGACGGCGGCGGCGGCCACGGGGGTTTCAGGGGTTAGGGTTTTGGGCCTTGGAGAGGGGAGACGGGGAATGAATCGAAGGAAGCGGGCCTCGCGAGGAAGGAAGGGAAAAAGGTTGCAGAGTTAATGGCGGGAAACGCGAGGCGACGGTGGAGGTGACGTGACGTCACGAAGCGGGGTCGCAGTGGCACGGTGATGGGACGCTGGTCTTTTCTTCGTCCTTTTCTTTTCGACCAGAAAGCGTGCTCGTGCTATGTACGGGACAATTAAGGGTTTTTTTTTCATAAGACAGGTGATTAATATTAATTTAGGTGACTCAGAAAAGCGTGCTCGTGACTTATAAGTTTTTTATAAGTCGTGACTTTGGTTATGATTATGACTTATAAGTTATCATTAAAGATGACTTATAAGCATGCGAAAAGGGTGGGACTACGAAAAGTTTATAAGTTTTAGGTGAGGTAAACCAACTTAAAACTTATAAGCAGGGGTGACTTATAAGTTAGTGGTGTTTGGCAAAATAAGTCACTTATTTCACTTTTTAACTTATAAGTAGGTGACTTATTTGGAACCAAACAGGCCCTAAATTTTTATGGTAGAAGCACATGGATCATATGATAAGATAACAATACTATAAGACATTAAACTGACATTTAATCTAAAAAGCAAAGTTTATGAAATTAACAGTCACTAAGAGCACGACACCGTAGGCTAACAAACTCTACTATATATATCTTTTCATGATGCGGCTAAAATAATGTTTTATATTGGCAAGAAGTCTCCGATATTACAAACTAAATGAAGCAATCAAATATGTCAGACAAATATTGCTCAATCCATATATTTTGAACCGTTTGACCAATGAAAATGCATAAAATGACTATTATATTAAGGCCCAGTTTAGTTGCCAAAAATTTTGGCAAAACGCTACTATAGCGTTTTCGTTGTTATTTGACAATTAGTGTTCAATCATAGTCTAATTAGGCTTAAAAGATTCGTCTCGTGTATTTCGTCTAAACTGTGTAATTAGTTTTATTTTTTATTTATATTTAATGCTTCATGCATGCGTCCAAAGATTCGATGTGACGGGGAATCTTAAAAATTTTGACGTTTTGGAGGAAAACTAAACAGGCCCTAAACTAAATTCATGTCTATCATCTATTCAAAGTGCATGTCATAAACGTGTAAATAATTTCAATATTATTTAGTTCTCTAAATCTATGAGACGCGACACGGTGTCCTTAGCAAATGCTTGAACTCAGCGATGTCTGGCTTCATCAACAAGCAAACGATTGCATAGGCCTATAAACAAATAAAAAACGTTTGGGTCATTGTTGTAGTCAATAAATTAAATCAACGAATTACCCTAAAAAAACTCACTTTAAAAACCATGCGCCTGATTACAAATAGGACTGAATACCAATTCACTGAAATCGTCAGTAGTGGTCACTCCGCCTATCATGCACGAGCAAAAAAAATGTAATAACTGATACTTTATTTAGTCAATACATATGAAGACATCAGTGATACAATACCTCTTTATCTCTGGGCAAAGTAAATACATATGTACAGTGTTGCTATAAGTAGAAAATAAACGCTTTATATCTGATTGCAACACATAATTCTCACTGTAATTTAACTGGACCTCTTTATCTCTGGGCAAAGTCAAATTTATCATGAAATTCCTGCCCGTATTTCACTGGAGTCCTTGTTTCGCCTTTTGCAAACCCAATCTCAGCCTTTATCATGACTTGCCTGTGCGTTGCTACGGGGAGCCTCAATTTTTTCTAGGCAAAAGAGTATAAAAAAGAAACTACATGTAAATATATCTTTGAGATCTCATTGAAGTAGAATGTCAAACAACAGATGGGACACCTGAAGTGCTAACCAGTTGATATTGTTCAACTCCGGTTTTGGCTTATGCATAGTTCATAAATTATTGCAAGGTTACTTTACACCCACAGCTCTGTACAGATTCGTGGATACCTTGGAATACCATGATATTTAAAGATGGAATTAATCAGCACCAGGGGAAAAGTGTTCTGATTATCTCCTTCCCTAGCTATGCAATCTGACCCACCTTCCTCCATATCTCCAATGCCTGAAATGAACCACAACAAAGGTAGGAAATCCGATGATAGAAATCCTAAAACATAAATCCTGCCCGCCACCACAAGCACCCACTCGAATAAACGTAACTTGTAGTCACCAGCATTGGTCGATGATAAGTAAGGTCCCTTACATCCTAATAACTGATACAAATATATTAGTTGCACAGATAATAGGAACACAGAAGATAAAATTGAAACATGGTATAATATCAAAATTTTAGCTTCATTGACTTAGGATTTAGGATACTAAAACTCAATCAGTTTGGCATATGAAAATGTTTCTTCACCTGCAAAAGAACTTATGTAAGGATAAGATATAAAGTTAGCAAAATAAACTGAGCTTGGACTGTTGCGGGAGATTAGAAATAGTGCCAGGCAAGACTACCGACCAGCCTAGGCTATGCCAGGCAAGTCTCCTACCATTTGGTTCTACTCGCAACAGTCCAATCCAATATGAGTTGGACAGAGTCTCGCATCTGATCAAAATGGCCTTGGCCATAGGCTAGAGAGGAAACTGATGTGCCTGGCTGTGGCTTTGGTGGTGCGTGCACTCCTACTCCACCAAATTATTAGAATCCATGTTTTGGAGACTTATTATTATCTAGGGGAATTACAACTAAAATTTCAGGTTAAAGTGCATAATAGCTCCCAATGAAGCTTTAATCTTGTGAATTTAAAAACACATAGTTAAGACATCCAAACAACCCATAATTAGAATGGATCAGGCAAATGAACAACCTACCAGGGCATAACAAAGAGTTTATGAAACATCTGACAGCATTCCAACCAAAACCAACTCAGAAAAAGGTCTGATGAAATTTCTTCCAAATGCCTAGAGATCCATAAAGGAGAAAAAAATAGGTGAAGTACTTTGTTGTAAATAATCTCTAAATGCATTCAGTGGAATGAAATAACAAAAATCATCTTCATCAATAAACATTAAGGTAAGGTAGAGATGGAAAATAACAACATATGCATAACAGCACAGTGCCCAATAGTTGAACTGAAAGTTATTACAATGAAATATATAAATAATTAACTCTAAGCAAGACCAAATGCATTGTTTCAACCATAATACAATTAACTGAGTCTATAAAAACTAGTGCATCTCAAAAACAACTCTCTCATCTCTAGATTTAACATTTTGAGTCAACTACTTTCTCATGCTTTGTAAGTTACTCAGAATCAGACAATATATTGTTAAAAAAATAGTGCCCTGAAGCTTGTGATTATCAGGTGATAAATCATAAGTTGCTCCAGAAAAATATAATAAGAATGCAGGTAAGCTTGCAGTCCTGTAAACAGATCTAAGGACCATGTATTTTGCTACTGGAAATTAAAATCCGTCAATTATAAAGCTATTCAATTTTAGAATACTATCGCAGAAATTAATGTATTTGAGTACTAACCATAAAATCGTAGAAAGAATAGTAAAATTTTAACAAATATATTGAATAGAGCTAGCTAATTGAATTGCAAGTGCATTCTTGTATATTGAACCGAGGTGTAATGCAAGATAATCATATATACTGAGTCTAATTTATAGGAGAGCATACCTTTCATAGCGTCAAGAATGTTTTGGATGCTGTAATAAGAGGAAACATGCATTGTCATCAGGTAAGAATTTAGCAGATCCCAAAAATGAACCTCACGGTCGTTGCATCAGCAGGTGACTTTGTGCATCCAACATAATTCACAATAGCGAGGCTTGCAAACACCATATCTAAGGAAAAATGAAAATACATTTGTACTTCCAGTCAAATAAGTATCAAGAAGATATATTTAGTAAAACAGTTTAGCTATTATGGCATTTTAAAATTGCGGGAGTATCTTGTGTGAAGTTAGACCGTGACGTCTAAGCGGGGGGTGAATTAGGCAACTTAAAAATCTACTTCTAAACTATGGCCTCTTTTTCTAATCCTAGCAAAACCTATGCAAAAGATAAACTATCTAAATGTGCAACTACGATTTTTCTAGTGTATTGCTATCTCTACTGCAAAAGGAGTAAAGTAATCAATGTAAATACGGAACCTTAAAGAGCAAGGTAGAGATATGCAAACTCCCGTCGACGACTCCAATATTTTTACTAAGGTGTCGAGAAGCGCGCAAGCTTTCCCCTAGTTCTCGTTGGAGCCCCTCGCAAGGAATCCCTCGCAAGGGCCAAGCTTCCGGTCGGGTAACTCCGTGGATAGCCTCGGGCCTTCCCCACGCGCAAGTGTGTCTCCGACGTGCCTTCCGGCAAGCCTTTTTCCGAATACTCTCCGCCGTCTTCACTATCAAGCTTTCGACCGAAACGCCGCGGGCCTTGTTCCCTCCGGTACACTATGGCGGCCACACCACAACCGCGGTTGGTGTGATCTCACAAGACTACAAGCCCCTCCGATGTACAACAATGGTGCGCGCAAGCACCGAGTGGTAAGAGGTATACAAACCTCACTAAACACTAGGCCTAAATCTAGAGCAAGCTCATAAGCGGTGGTCTAATCAACCTAAGCACTTCGCAAAGCACCTACGCTAATCACCTAATGAATCACTCAGCACTATGCAAGTGGAGATCACTAAAATGGTGTATCAACACCATTGATATGTTTCCTCAGCTCCACTCCACTCAAATGGCCGGATGTGGGGTCTATTTATAAGCTCCACTGAGAAAGTATCCGTTGGGGACAAAATCTCGCTTTTCTGCTACTGACCGGACGCTGATCACGTCTTGACCGGAAGCGTCCGGTCGTCCCGACCGTTGGAGCCGCGATCCACTGATCGGACGCTGTCAGCGTCTGGTCACATGCCACCGAACGTGTCCGGTCGCATTTTCGCCACTCTAGAACCTCTCTGTACTTGATCGGACTTTGCTGTCCTACGTCTGGTCGATCTGCCGCCAGTGTCCAGTCCAGCGTCCGATCACGCCTGTTGCCGAGCCTCTTGATCGGAGCGTCCGATCACTTTCCTCCAGCGTCCGGTCCAGCGTCCGGTCAACTCTGTGAGCTCGTTTCTTCACGATCTTGCGTACGGCTTGGTTTCTATCTTTGTGGTTGGACTTTGCTCGATATCTTGGATCTTTTCTTATACTTCTAAGGTCTTGCTTAAGGTGTTGATCATCGGATCATCACGTCGCCTTCGTCCAAGTCACGTCTTGCACCCTATTGAAGTATAAAACAATCACTAGCAAATTCATTAGTCCAATTTAATTGTGTTGGTCACCAAACACCAAAATCCAATGTAAATGGGCCTAGGGTCCATTTTTCTTACAATCTCCCCCTTTTTGATGATTGATGACAACACGACCAAAGCAAGCAAATAATAAAAATTTGGAATTAAAAACTATCTACTTGCTAGGATGCAATGCAAGGGGCAAGGTTATATGATGCTAAAAGATACTACTTGTAAGACTAGAAGATACCACTTGAAAACTTATCTTGCTCTTGCAAAAATCCCCATGTGGTATTATGGATTTAAGCCACAAATTATTCCCATTACATAGGCTAATCTATAATCCACTATTCTCTTTTTCTCGGACCATTACCACTTGTAGACACCACTTGTAAATTTTTATGATCTAGCTTTTGATCCTATAAATTATTAATGCTTGCTTTTGGTCCTCTAAATTCTCCCCCTTTAGAATCAAACACCGAAAAGGAAGACATTAGTAGCACAAGGGATGGTCAAACTTTGTGATCCTTTGAGTGTAGAGTGGAATAGGTCACAAAATTTGACTCTCACATTATATAGATTAAGTTCCCCCTAAATATATGCATACATATGGTAAAAGACAAAGTATATGTATAATTGGCAAATTATTGCTCTAGAGAATTTAATCTATATAATGTATGGAGAAAGCATATAAATATCAAACTGAAATCAACATAATGATTTCGGTTTAGAAATACCACATGTGGAAACCAATTTGATTTCAACCACTTCCAATAGGTGGTGGATATTTGAAGTATGATGCTTAACTCCGGGGACTCCATTTTCCTTGCAATGAGACTACTACACACATGATAAGCTTGAAAAGGTGTCAGTCTCAAAACATCCAACTTATAGAGTAATCTCCCCCTAAATTTGTGCACACAAGTATGGAATACTTGTAGAAGACATGCACATTGATTTTAGAATCAATAATACCACTTGAAATATGACATCACATGAATATGAGAATCATTTTTGAAGATAATATTCGGAAGAAATTATCTACAATTTGGACTTTGGCACATATTAGATGAATAATCAAAAGACAAGCTATGTGCCGTGCTCCTAAACAAATTTAAACCATGTAGGTTTGCTCCAAGGATTAAGAATGAAACCGAGCAAACCTACCATAAGATATATCTAGTGTATGCATGACAGAAGATATAAGCATGCAAATGCAAACCTAGGCATGAAGGGTAACTAGATGCTAAAAGATACCACTTGTAGTAAATTAAATCTAGTTACCTAATATGGGAAGGGGAATTTGGGTCCATAGTATTCACTAACCCACTTGGTAATAACTTTGTCCATAATGATGCACCCCAAGAAATGCATCCATACTTTGCCAAGTCTCCAAATTCCCCGTTGTCCATTGGACTTCTCACTTCCCTTTCGGGATCTAAACCTTCTTAGTGCTCTTCATATGAAATGATATCCTTGGGCACCCAAAAGCATTTGACCCCATTGTTAGCTTGCTTGTTCACCTTGATGGCCACCACCTTATCATTTTTCTACTTCTTCAAGAGAAAAGGTGTGGAGGCCTTCTTGTTCACCTTGTTGGTGTAGGTGTTGGAGAGCGTGCTTGTGACTTTCCTTGTGGCACACGTAACAAACCACGGTTTGTCCTTCATCAAGCTTCTTCACTCCCTTGATGGTGTTATTTTGATGAAGTTGGGATTGCTTCGCTTTGCCTTTTACTTGAGTCAAGTCCTTGGTGAGGCGAGCCACTTCTTGCTTGAGTTGCTCATTCTCCACTGTAACCTCTTGTGTGCATGTATCTACAACAATTTTCTCAACACAAACTTGGTTGCACAAGGGTGAGTCTAAACATAAATCATTGCAAGAAGTAGAAGCATCCTTTTTAGGCATCTTAAATATAGAACTTTTCTTTTTAGATGCCTTGGTGGGGGTTGTACCGACGGCTTTAGGATTAGCAACTTTATTAGTTAGCTCATCACAATGTTTGCATATGATTTTTATTTTAGCAAGTAAACTCTTATAAGAATCTTGTGAGCTAGCTAACTTTTCTTTTAATTTTTCATTTTTCTTTACAAGTTGCTCATCATTGATTATGCATGCATTTGTTGTTGCACTAGCCTCAAGTTGCTCAATTTTAGTAGATAGTTCAATATTAAGATTAGCAAATGTCTCATATTGTTCAAGCAAAGTTTTATATACTTCTTGTGAACTATCTAGCCTTTCTTTTAATTTTTCGAGCTTCTTTTGTTGACTAGTGCAAACTTTAGCATAATTAAGATTTTGTTGCACAATTTCATCATAAGAAGGTATTTTATCATCACTATCACTCTCACTAGATGATGAGCTTTCGTTACCTCGTGCCATAAGGCACATACAAGAAGATCTTGATGATGAGTGCTTGTGGCCTCGCCTCTTGTGATGGTTTTCTTCTTTGCTTCAAGAATCATCCCATGATCTTATTGATGTGAGGGCTTTGTCCTTGCACATCTTTTTCTTTGTCTTAGATGTGGGCTTGTTTGGACAAACTTTCATAAAGTGCCCCAACTCGCCGCATCCATAGCATCCTCCCTTTCTTTGCTCATTTCTTTGATTGGTGAAGATGATATCTTGAATTTGGATGGGCACACCCTTGACATTGAGCCTTTGGATAATCTTCTCTACCTTGTTGATTAATTTGATTGATTCTTCATCAAGGTCGGAGGTAGAGGAGGAAGATTGATCACCATCACTTGAATCTTTATCATCATCATCGTCCTCATCTTCTTCTTCATCTTCACTTGAGGAGCTTGAGCTTGAGCTTGTCTCAACTTGCTTCCCCTTCATCTTCTTTTTCTTGCTACATGCAAGAGCATTGCATTTGCTTGATGAAGAGGCTTCTTCTTGACCCATTTTGTGTGACATTTCAAATGCCATTATCTTGCCAATGACTATAGCCGGGGTCATGATGCTCAAGTCCTCCATATTGTGAAGGATGGTGATGATGCTTGCATATTTCTTTTGTGGTAGCATGGATATGATTTTCCTCATGATGTCCGCATCATCTAGCTTGGTTAATCCTATTGAATGGAGCTCGTTGATAATTAGATTCAAACGAGAATACATATCACGAACAAGCTCATCATCATTCATTGTAAAGAAATCATAATTTTGTTTAGCTAGACAATGTTTTTGCTCACGGACATTAGATGTGCCGTCATGGAACCCTTGGAGTTTTAACCAAATTTCATGTGCCATATTTAAAGTGAACACTTAGTCAAATATATCCATGCTAAAAGATTCAAACAAGCAATTTTTACCTCTAGCATTGAAATAAATTTCGTTCTCATCACTCTTTATGGGTTTATCGGGATTTTTAATGTGTTTCATCCCATCACGAGTGACTCTCCAAACACCTAAATCAACCACCTCAAGGTGGCAAGCCATTCTAGCTTTATAATAGGGGAAGTTAGTGCCATCAAAGTGTGGAGGCCTAGAGGTATCCATCCCAACCACTCTAAATAGCGTCGGCTCAACGGCGGTTAAGCCAAAGGTCCAAATTGAGCCAACCGGCTTTGGTACCAGTTGAAGGGGACCGTGACGCGTAAGAGGGGGGGTGAATTAGGCAACTTAAAATACCAACTTCTAAATTGTGGCCTCTTTTTCTATCCTTAGCAAACCCTATGCAAAAGATAAAGTATCTAAATGTGCGACTACGGTTTTGCTAGTGTGTTGCTATCTCTACCACAAAAGTAGTAATACAAACAATGTAAATAAGGAAGCTAAAGAGCAAGGTAGAGATATGCAAACTCCCATCGATGACTCCGGTATTTTTACCGAGATATCGAGAAGCGCGCAAGATTTCCGCTAGTCATCGTTGGAGCCCCACGCAAGGAATCTCTCGCAAGGGCCAAGCTCCCGGTCGGGTAACTCGGTGGATAGCCTCGGGCTTTCCCCGCGCGCAAGTGGGTCTCCGACGTGCCTTCCAGCAAGCCTCTCCTGGATGCTCCCCGCCGTCTTCACTATCAAGCTTCCGGCCGAAACGCCGCGGGCCTTATTCCCTTCGGTACACGGTGGCGGCCACACCACAAACGCGGTTGGTGTGATCTCGCAAGACTACAAGCCTCTCTGATGTACAACAATGGTGCGCGCAAGCACTGGCTAGTAAGAGGTATGCAAACCTCACTAAACACTAAGCCTAAACCTAGAGCAAGCGCATAAGCAGTGGTCTAATCAACCTAAGTACTTCGCAAAGCACCTACGCTAATCACCTAATGAATCACTAAGCACTATGTAAGTGGAGATCACTAAAATGGTGTATCAACACCCTTGGTATGTTTCCTCAGTTCCACTTACTTCATTTGGCGTGTTGGGGGTCTATTTATAAGCCCCACTGAGAAAGTAGCCGTTGAAGATGAAATCTTGTTGTTCTGGTACTGACCGGACGCTGATCACGTCCTGACCGGACGCGTTCGATCGTCCTAACTGTTAGAGCTGCGATCAACTGATCGGACGCTGCCAACGTCCGGTCACATGCCACCGGACACGTCCGGTCGCAATTTCGCCGCTATGGAACCTCTCTGTATTCGATCGGACGCTGCAGTTTTGCGTCCGGTCGTTTTGCCGCTAGCGTTCGGTCGCTGCTGCTGACGCCTATTTGCTGAGCCTCTTGATCGGAGCGTCCAGTCACTTTCCGCTAGCGTCCGGTCCAGCGTCCGGTCACCTCTGTGAGCTCGTTTCTTCGCGATCTTGCGTACGGCTTGGTTCCTATCTTCGTGCTTGGACTTGGCTTGATATCTTGGGTCTTCTCTTGTGCTCCTAGGGTCTTGCTCATGGTGTTGATCATTGGATCATCACATCACCTTCGTCCAAGTCACGTCTTGCACCCTTCTTGGTGCTTTTCGTGTTGAAAATGATTTCCTTTGGCACCCAAAAGCGTTTGATCCCATTGTTGGCTTGCTTGTTCACCTTGATGGCCACCACCTTGTCATTTTTCTTCTTCTTCAAGAGATAAGGTGTGGAGGCCTTCTTGTCCACCTTGTTGGTGTAGGTGTTGGAGAGCTTGCTTGTTTGCTTCTTCTCTATTTTCTTTGCTCCTCCCCCATTTTTCACCTTACACTCATAGGACTTGTGACCTTCTTTGTGGCACACGTAGCAAACTATGGTTTGTCCTTCATCAAGCTTCTTCACTCCCTTGACGGTGTTATCTTGATGAAGTTGGGTTTACTTCGCCTTGCCTTTCACTTGAGTCAAGTCCTTGGTGAGGCGAGCTACTTCTTGCTTAAGTTGCTCATTCTCCTTTGCAATCTCTTGTGTGCATGTATCTACAACAACTTTCTCAACATAAACTTGGTTGCACAAAGATGAGTCTAAACATAAATCATTACAAGAAATAGATACATCCTTTTTAGACATGTTAAAGATATAACTTTTCTTTTTAGATGCCTTAGTGGGGGTTGTAAGCAACTTTATTAGTTAGGTCATCCCAATGTTTGCACATGGTTTCCATTTTAGTAAGCAAACTTTTATAAGCATCTTATGAGCTAGCTACCATTTCTTTTAATTTTTCATTTTTCTTTACAAGTTGCTCATTATTGATTGTGCATGCATTTGTTGTTGCACTAGCCTTAAGTTACTCAATTATAGTAGATAGTTCAACATTGAGATTAGCAAAGTTCTCATATTGTTTAAGCAAAGTTTTGTATGCTTCTTGTGAACTATCTAGCTTTTTCTTTAATTTTTCGAGCTTCTTTTGTTGACTAGTGCAAATTTTAGCATAATTAAGATTTTGTTGCACAATTTCATTATAAGATGGCATTTCATCATCACTATCACTCTCACTAGAGGATGAGCTTTCGTTACCTCGTGCCATAAGGCACATATGAGAAAAGCTTGATGATGAGTGCTTACGCCCTCGTCTCTTGTGATGGTGTTCTTCTTCACTTGAAGAATCATCCCAGGACCTTATTGATGTGAGGGCTTGATTCTTGCATGCCTTCTTCTTTGTCTTGGGTGTGGACTTGTTTGGACAAACTTCCACAAAGTGCCCTAACTCGCCGCATCCATAGCATCCTCTCTTTCATTGCTCATTTTTTTGATTGGTGAAAATGAGATCTTGGATTTGGATGGGCACACCCTTAACATTGATCCTTTGGATCATCATCTCCACCTTGTTGATTAGTTTGATTGATTTTTTATAAAGGTCGGAGATGAAGGAGGAAGATTGAACATCTTCACTTGAATCTTCATCATCATTATCATCGTCCTCATCTTCTTCTTCATCTTCACTTGAGGAGCTTGAGCTTTAGCTTGTTTCAACTCGCTTGCCCTTCATCTTCTTTTTCTCGCTATATGCGAGAGCTTTGCCTTTGCTCGATGAAGAGGCTTCGTCTTGACCCATCTTACGTGACATTTCAAATGCCACTGTCTTGTCAATGACTATGCCCGGGGTCATGGTGGTCAAGTTCTCCATGTTGTGAAGGATGGTGATGATACTTGCATATTTCTTTTGTGGTAGCATGGAGATGATCTTCCTCATGATGTCCGTATCATCTAGCTTTGTTAATCCTATTGAATGGAGCTCATTGATAATTAGATTCAAACGAGAATACATATCACGAACAAGCTCATCATCATTCATTGTAAAGGAATCATAATTTTGTTTAGCTAGACAATATTTTTGCTCACCGACATTAGATGTGCCGTCATGGAGCTCTTGAAATTTTAACCAAATTTCATATGCCATATTTAAAGTGAACACTTGGTTAAAAACATCCATACTAAATGATTCAAACAAGAAATTTTTAGCTCTAGCATTGAAATGAATTTCCTTTTCTTCGCTCTTCGTGGGTTTATCAGGATTCTTAATATGTTTCATCCCATTACGAGTGACTCTCCAAACACCCAAATCAACTGCCTCAAGGTAGCAAGCCATTCTAGCTTTATAATAGGGGAAGTTAGTGCCGTCAAAGTGCGGAGGCCTAGAGGTATCCATCCCAACCACTCTAAATAGCGTCGGCTCAACGGCGATTAAGCCAAAGGTCTAAATTGAGCCAACCGGTTCTGATACCAATTGAAGTTAGACCGTGATGTCTAAGAGGGGGGGGGTGAATTAGACAACTTAAAAATCTACTTCTAAACTATGGTCTCTTTTTCTAATCCTAGCAAAACCTATGTAAAAGATAAACTATATAAATGTGCAACTACGGTTTTGCTAGTGTATTGCTATCTCTACCTCAAAAGGAGTAAAGTAATCAATATAAATGCGGAAGCTTAAAGAGCAAAGTAGAGATATGCAAACTCCCATCCATGACTCTGGTATTTTTACCGAGGTGTCGAGAAGCGCGCAAGCTTCCCCCTAGTCCTCATTGGAGCCCCTCGCAAGGAATCCCTCGCAAGGGCCAAGCTCCCGGTCGGGTAACTCCGTGGATAGCCTCGGGCCTTACCCACGCGCAAGTGGGTCTCCGATGTGCCTTTCAGCAAGCCTCTCCCATATGCTCCCCGCCGTCTTCACTATCAAGCTTCCGGTCGAAACGCCACGGGCCTTGTTCCCTCTGGTACACGGTGGCGGCCACACCACAACCGCGGTTGGTGTGATGTCGCAAGACTACAAGCCCCTCCGATGTACAACAATGGTGCGCGCAAGCACCGAGTGGTAAGAGGTATGCAAACCTCACTAAACACTAGGCCTAAACCTAGAGCAAGCGCATAAGCGGTGGTCTAATCTACCGAAGCACTTCGCAAAGCACCTACGCTAATCACCTAATGAATCACTAAGCACTATGCAAGTAGGGATCACTAAAATGGTGTATCAACACCCTTGATATGTTTCCTCAGCTCCACTCCACTCAAATGGCCGGTTGGGGGGTCTATTTATAAGCCCCACTGAGAAAGTAGCCGTTGGGGACGAAATCCCACTTTTCTGCTACTGACCGGACGCTGATCACGTCCTGACCGGACGCGTCCAGTCGTCCCGACCGTTGGAGCCGTGATCCACTGATTGGACGCTGCCAGCGTTCGGTCACATGCCACCGGACACGTTCGGTTGCATTTTTACCACTCTGGAACCTCTCTGTACTCGATTGGACTTTGTTGTCCTGCGTCTGGTCGATCTGCTGCCAGTGTCCGATCCAGCGTCCAGTCACGCTTGTTGCCGAGCCTCTTGATCGGAGCATCCGGTCACTTTCCTCCAGCGTCCGATCCAGCGTCTGGTCACCTCTATGAGCTCGTTTCTTCGTAATCTTGCGTACGGCTTGGTTTCTATCTTTGTACTTGGACTTTGCTCGATATCTTGGATCTTCTCTTATGCTTCTAAGGTCTTGCTTAAGGTGTTGATCATCGGATCATCACGCCGCCTTCGTCCAAGTCACGTCTTGCACCCTATTGAACTATAAAACAATCACTTGCAAATTCATTAGTCCAATTTAGTTATGTTGGTCATCAAATACCAAAATCCAAAGTAAATGGGCCTATGGTCCATTTTCCTTACATTGTGCATTGTTATTATTGGCCTTCTCTCTCTCATATGGAATTCACCATTACAAAACAATATATATGAGGGGACTATTAAGTATTATACTGACGAGATACATAATGAGCTCTCTTTTGATAACTCAGGCACTCATCAAGTTGCACTTTAATTATCTTTGCTCCATGTGCCACGAACAAAAAATGACACATGAATTTAGTTTACACAATGGAAAACTGTCCAAAATTCACAATAGCTTCAAAGATGTGTGCTATAATGGCTCATTAGCTAATCTAGAAAAATCAATAGAATCTCAAAACACAGTTAGTCAGAGGCTTGTTTTTGGGCCTCATAGGATTGAAAAGAAACAGGGACAGATCTGGAAACTCTTCAATTTGGCACAAATGGAGCATGACCAAAATAAATCAAAAGGAAGGAGAACATTTCATTGTAAGGTAAAAAGGTAAACTAAAAATTCTACAGATATTTTATGCATAGTGTACCTAGAGTATTTAATTCTACAGTACCATATGGGTATTCTCAATAGTTTAGTTCCTAATTTGGTTAGTAAATTAGTATTGACACTCATTTGATAATATACTTGTTTAGGGAAAAGTAGAAACAAGATTTTTGGCCGGAATCAGATTAAATCGAATTGAATAGGTATTTTCAGAGCTTACCCCTTGATTACCGTCGATGCTGCAGACCAAGACCGTGAGTTTGAAGGCATTTGTGCGCGTGCTCGTAGCTCTCCTTGGTAGTGACAAACAGATGAACTACCCCCGCCACGGACATCATGGTACTGGTAGCTACCGCCAATACCACAACTTTTGGATAGCCACCACAACCTCGGCCCGTGGATGCAGCAACTTCCCGCCATGGACTACAGGAATCGAGGTCTGAAGGAGGACGCTGCGAATCTCCTGCTCGGTGGAGAATGTGATGAAGCCGAGGTCATATCTATGCTGCCCCTACCGCCGACGCCCACTCTGCAGCCCTGTGTGCCTCCGCGGCGATGAAGACGCACGGATCCGAGGGCACTCCTACTCTGTGATGAGGAGGCAACGACACGGAGGAGGGCGGGGCGGCTGCGGCGGGGGCAAGTCGAAGCTGGGAGGGGGCTCTTTCTTTAGTAGAGAAGGGAGTAGCGTCGGCTCGCCTGCTCTGCCAGGCCTGCCTCGTGCACCGGCGACGCGCCACAGATGGAGTCCCGGTGAGGGAGGGCAACAGGGATAGGTGGCGCGGAGCGAGGTGCCCGGGCGACGCTCCTTCTCCATCTAGGCGCTCCGTCCTCGAAGCAGTGAACGACGGAAGAGGCGATCGCACCGTGAGGCAGACGTAGGAGATTAGGACGCGCGGTATCGCAAGGGAGGGGGGCAACGGCGATGGCGGAGGAGCGAGGCCGGCGGGCGATGGCAGCGCGATGGGATCGCAGGGCACGATGGGATCGGTGGGGAGGAGATATCGCGACTGGAAAGGAATGTTTTGGAGCGGAGATTTGGAGTCGCGGGGAGGTGGGATGCACGGACGGGAGAGAAGAGCGACCCCAAAAAAAGTCGCACAAAAAAATAGTCTTACTTTTGTTCTTTTTAGTATTAGGAGAAAAAGGAAACTGCACAAAATGGGCTTTCATTCGTGTTGGTTGGGCCAACCGGAACGTGTTTCACCGGGTTCCACGAACTGAAGGTTGTGCATTCGTTACACGGTTTTGAATAACGGCTAAACTATTTAGTTTTTTTAAGTCATAAAAGGCTAGAACCTCAATTCTAAATTTAAGACAAGTCAAACTTTTTTAAAAGCTTGGTCAAATTTATAGAAAATAATGTTAACATTTATATCTCTAGATAGATTTACAATAAAATATATTTCATTACTTATCTAATGATACCAGTTTGGTAACATAAATGTTAGTACTTTTTCATATAAATTTGATTAAACTTTAAAGTTTTGACTTCTCAAGAAGTGAGAATTGCATTTTTTGGATGCAGGGAATATAGTGGAAGTTATTTCATTTAATGGTTTTATAAAGACATACAACTATGCATTGAAACCGTCGCAAAAAAAACTATGCATTGAAACATAGAACCAACGGTATTTCATAAACACAAGTATTCAAATATGCCTTAAGTCTAGAGAGAACATGTGTCAATACCTAATATTTCACTCATTGAATCTATAAGTATGTGTAATGTTTAGATTACCAAAAGGGATGAGTCTATCCTATTTTTATAGGTGTTTGGTTCAGGATCAAGTTGGTTGGGGATATCTTTCTAGAAAATTTACTAGGAATATATCTTCAAATGGGAGTCATCTTTTCCTCTCCTCGTGCCGCACTCCATCCCGCCTTTTATACAGCCGAGGGATGGGGTTCACATGTGGAGTTGGTAGAAATATCGTCGTGTATGTTTGGGGCATGTTCGCCTTTATATAGCGTACGTCTCTGGCCTGGTCTCCAGCTTGGACAGGTCCCACGTCATCGGTGTCGCACGCCCATCAGGGCCGACGAGCTGGACGCCGGTCACGGACGTGGCCCCTACCCCTGTTCCTGGCAGGTAGTCGCTCCCCATGGGCTCCATCGGATCATCGTTCGCGGCGAGCGCCACCACCATCCCGCTGAACTGCACGGCCGCCGTCTTCTCCGCGAAGCCTCCAGTGAAGAGCGACCTAGGGAAGTGGTCGATGGGCTCCGATGGCGAAGCGACCTGCGGAAGCCGCCGATGGGGAAGCGGCGATGGACTCGGAGCTAGGCCGTTGCTCGCCCGCCTAGCCGCACGCCTGGAGCATCGCCTCGTCGTCACGGCCGCCTGTCAGAGCCCCGCCTCGCCCCCGCGCAGGAGCGCCCGTAGCGGTTGGCCCACCTCATCCGGCCACCCAGCCACCCCATCCCTTGATCCCGAAAGGCAGGGGCGTCCTGCATTTGAGGGAAATATTCCCCTCAGGGGCCATCCCACCCTAGCTCGCCCCCAACCAAACAGTCCAAAAAGAGGGATAATCCCACCCCATCCCACTAACCAAAGACTACCTTATTGGATGGGGAGTTGCTGGTGTCATGGCTTCGTCTCCATCAACGGGTATGTTAGTTGACTTCGGTTGCTTCGTTGGCTGTGAGGCGATGGCGGTGAAATCTCCTGTCTTTGTCAGGCAGGTGGGAGAAGCATCATCCCAGCGAGTAGGTGGGATGGCATCACGTACGCGTGGGCGTTGTCGTGCACAACATGTCATCCGGCACTGTTCCTAACATACTCCGTATCAGACAATGCAGGGAGGCCACCAATTCTCGTCCTTCCGCTTTGACACTAGAGATGCCGACTAGCGATTGCCTACACCACAAAGCATCCTCCTGGGATCTCACTTGATTCGGAGCGTAGGGAGCTCCTGATGCCTACAGAGAAGTTGACTCAGGTTAGGACCCGGGGAGTCCTCAAGTGACATTTTCGGGGGAGTATTAATTTCATTGGTTGGCAGATTAAGTTAGAACTCTTAGTCTGGTCTGACACTAAACTCTACTCTTGACCCAATACACCAAGAAACCATGAAATCGTCATTGGGGAGAAACCACCAGTTTCTAGGGAGCTCGTGTCGCACTCCCATTGGAAGAAGAAGATAGAGTTGGGAGAGAGAAAGAGAAAATAATTATTACTCATAGAAACCATTGGTTGGAAATCAGTATTTTTTTGGTGTGGTATCCTATATTATAGAAACTACTAGTTTCTTTCATTGAGACTGCCCTTAGGCCGCCCCTCACCGGAGCACCTGAGGAATAAATGAGCAGGAGATAAAGAGAAATATGTATTGGGCGTTCACTTGTGGGGTCACGGATAACATATTGGGGCCACTGACAACAGGTTTTCCAAAAGCCATAGCCAAACGACTTTCATCTTTCTCACGACCCACAACTAATAATAGCTTTTTCATAGTCCACAGCTCACAACTTTTTAGAAGCCACAACTCAACCAAACACACAATTAACCTCTTTACTTACCAGATTTAAGTGTATGTATGTGTGGCTTTTATCTTCACAGATTAAGTGCATTGTCTTCTCTCTAGGCCGGAAAACTCAGTTTGGATGGACAAATAGAAATACTCCATAAATTTTAAATGCACATCTTGTTAGTTGGCTTATTTATATTGGACTTGTTACTGTGCTACTTTAAAAACAAACTCGGTACGATGGCCCCCGGTCATTCTGCTTAGTATATAATCATAGAAGGTAATATTTTCACGTACGTCGAGAAAATCCCTAAATATATGCTTCACCAACACACAACAGCACCGTTGCTCACGTGAAAATCTGAGCCAGTCTTAGACTTGTGCTTTGACGTGAGATAGAAGATGAGATTTTTGAACCTCAACAGCTTGCCTAAAAATTCACTTCCATGAGAAATCGAACGTGCTACTCAAGCCACCTAGAGACTTTTCTTGCTTTTATTGTAACGGCTGCACATTTGGTGGTTGCTGGGAGCTGCCGCAGCTGCTCTGTACAGGCCCAATAGAAAAAAAATACGTCCCTTTTGAATTCTGGTTCCTATATAAAATTTATGTAGAATTATTATAAAATTTCTGCGTTTCTACAAAAAATTAAAAAAAACTTAGTGATTCAATTCACTCCGTTCTCTTTTGGGTCACTATTTTTAGACGACAAGGATCCCGGATTCTTTACATGAGGCTCGCACAAATTTCTGAAGAAACAAAAATCAAGGGGACATCTCTCCCCGTGGGTATGGCCCCGTTTAGATCCAAAAATTTTTGGATTTTGGGTCATTCTAATATTTCGTTTGTATTTGGTAATTAGTGTCTAATTATGGACTAATTAGGTTCAAAAGTTTCGTCTCGCGATTTCTCATCTAACTGTGCAATTAGTTTTTTTTCGTCTACATTTAGTACTCCATGCATGTACCGCAAAATTCGATGTGACAAATACTACGCAAAATTTTTTGGAATCTAAACAGACCCTATATGTGTGTGTTACCATGTCCACTGCTAGATAATCAACGTCCATCTGAGGCCTTGTTTAGTTGGGCACCAAGTTGGCGCCGGCCGAATTTGCAAGTTACTGTAGGTACAGTACTTGTTTGTTTTTATTTGGTAATAATTGTCCAAACATTGACTAATTAGGCTTAAAACGTTCGTCTCGCAAAGTACAACCAAACTGTGCAATTAGTTTTTAATTTCGTCTACATTTAGTACTCCATGCATGTACCACAAATTTAATGTGACAGAGAATCTTCTTTTTGCATAGTGTCAAATTCTGGAATTTGAAGGAACTAAACACCCCCTGAATATTCACCCACTGCTCAACCGCACTTGGCTAGTCCCAGAAAATCGTGCCACTGCCAGCTGGTCAGCAGCTTGGGGTGGCAAATTCTGAAATGATGGAAGAACTAGAAGCATGTCCCGCGTTCTTAAAAATAAATCTATATATTTTGTGTATATCAAATCTGGTAAAAAGTTAGTAAGCTAATAGAAGAAAAACCAATAGAATATTTCATCATATTATAGAAGAATAGGTGATGAAACAAAAAGCATATGTAAATGAATTTATGTTAATTGATTAGAGATTAAAAGCATTGCACATAATAGAGATGGTGTGGACATTTTTTTTAATTAATAAAGAATAATATGGCTAATATAAGAAAAACAAATAGAATATTTGATCACAATATAGAAGAATAGGTGATGAAACAAATAGCATTCACTACGGGAGAGACAAAATTCCCCGAGTGTCGCAGGCTTCCCCGAGTGCCAAAAATCGAGCACTTGGCAAAACCAATCTTCCCCGAGTGTTGCACTCGGGGAAGAATAGCACTCGGGGAAGAGAGGTTTTGTCGAGTGCCGCAGAGTGCCTAGCACTCGGTAAAGAGCGGCACTCGGCAAAGGCCCTCTTCCCCGAGTGCAACAACACTCGGGGAAGAGCGGCACTCGGCAAAGAAAAATGTTACTTGACGGCCCAGCCCGCCCACGCCGTTGAAACTAAAAAAATTGCTTTGCCGAGTGTCGCACCCTGGCACTCGGGGAAGAAAATTTTAAAATTTGAATTTTTTTTCAAAAGACCTCGGATGGAAAAACTTCCTAAATGAAAATTGTAGATCTCCAAAAGTTATGAAACTATGTAGTTGACAACTTTTTGATTTAAAATCATCTTATCATGCAAAACTACGTTTGAATCTCTCAAATTTGAAATTCGAATTTTTCAAACGACCTCGGATGGAAAAACTTCCTAAATGAAAATTGTACATCTCGAAAAGTTATGAAACTTTGTAGTTTACCACTTTTCGATTTGAATTCATTTAGGACCTCAAACAAGCAATTTACTCTCGATTTAGTATAATATATAAAGATAGATAACGGAATCAGACACAAGTGACAGTGTAGTGCAGTGGTAGAGCAGCAGACACGTGAGGGAGAGGTCGTGAGTTCGAACCCCGCTGGCCACGTTAGCTGTGAATTTTACGCAAAAAATACAGCGACTTCAATGGAGGCGGGCACGCACTGGCCGGTGGCGGCCTCGCCCGAATTTTTTTTTGGGTTTTTTTCAATTATTTTTGGGTTTTTCGCATTTTTATTTTGCCGAGTGTAAATCTTCCCCGAGTGTTGCACTCGGGGAAGAAAATAAAAAAAAAAGAAAAGAAAACGGCGTCAGCCGTCGGCCAACGGCGTCAAATCTTTCCCGAGTGCCAGCACGGCACTCGACAAAGCCTTCCCCGAGTGCACGATTTTCGACACTCGGGAAAGACGCCTTTGCCAGATGAGGATTAGCTAGAGGGTCTTCGACGAGTGTTGCACTCAGAAAAGGCTTCCCCGAATGCAACTGGGCCTTCTCCGAGTGCAACTGGCACTCGGGGAAGCCACTGGCTGCTGTAGTGATTGGTAAATGACTTTACTTTAATAGATCATAGATTAAAAGTATTACACATAATAAAGATAATGGGCCCGTTTGACTTACCTTGTAATACGCACTATTCAGCTTGTTTTTTCAGTTGGAACAGTATTTTTTTTTTCACAACAATTCAACCAGAACAGTGTTTTTCAGCCAATTCAGCAAACTGAACTAGACCAATGTTGACATTTTTTATAATTAATAAGGAATGACATGGATAGCTTGCATAAAACGATTGCAAGTTAGTGGAGCTGAGATGAAATCGGTAACAAATAAGAGCAAGGGCAAATAAAAGCTGAAATTCATCACATCGAGCCTCAAGCCTGCAACACAATAGTAATAAGACCGTTTGCAAATGTGGACATAACATAAATGGTGTTGATTCAGTCCAGTACATTGATACGATCTGCCTATGCATACGGCATTCCACAAAACATTTGAAACTTCATTGCAAAAGAAAAAAAACATAGAGGCGTAGCTCCTAACTAGTCTTAACACAGCAGTTCGTTGTCACTGCATATAGGATTTTAATCTGAGATATCAGTAGGACGATGCAGCTGCTCAAGGGTTCTGTTCTTCAGAGCAAGCAGCACTCAAAGCCTCACTGGCCTCCCTGCAGGTTGAAAGAATCCAAATAAAGGCCCAAGAATATCGTTCCGAGAAAACAAAGTTGTATGGAAAGAGTTGGAACTTATACGTTCGTACTCCAACGAATAATACTGTCAGTTTGGGAGATAACCGAAAACTGAAAAGTAGCATTAGATAGAAACAATCAAACAAGAGCATTGCCTTAACGCTGTCTTTATCTCATCACTTGCAGGATCAAGCTTCTGGGCTTCCAGGAGAGCATTAGCTGCTCCTTTGTAGTCCTGGGCATAAAGATACAAAAAGTGTGAGATAAAATAAAGTGGAGGGAGGAGGCTAAATTAGCTGCAAAGAAGACTGCAAAATGAGCGGTGAGGAAGGCAAAGGGACGGGTCTATGAGGACCTTTACCGACGTTTAAGTACGAAGAAAGGAGAGAAGTACATTTATAGGATGACTAGGGCTCACGATAGGAAGACAAGGGACTTCAACCAAGTCAAGTGCATAAACGATGAGAGGAAGCAGCTCTTGGTGAAGGAGGATGAGATCAGACATAGATGGCAAGAGTATTTTAATAAATTGTTCAATGGTGAGAACGAGAACACCACCGTGCAGCTAGACGACTCGTTTGATGACACTAACAGGCGCTTTGTGCGGAGGATTCAAGAATCGGAGGTCAGAGAAGCCTTGAAAAAGATAAAAGGAGGCAAAGCGATGGGTCATAATGGTATCCCAATCAAGGTGTGGAGATGTCTCGGGGATATAGCTATAGTATGATTAACCTAGATGTTCAACAATATCTTTCAATCGAACAAGATGCCTAAGGAGTGGAGAAGAAGCATATTGGTACCAATCTACAAGAACAAGGCAGATATCCAAAGTTGTAATAATTATCGAGGAATTAAGTTGATGAGCCACACTATGAAGTTATGGGAGAGTCATCGAGCAGCGCCTGCGAGGAACGACGTAGATATCAACAAACCAATTTGGTTTCATGCCCAGAAGGTTAACCACAGAAGCAATATTCTTAATAAGACAGGTTATGGAGCGGTTTAGAGAGCAGAAGAAGGACCTCCACTTAGTTTTCATTAACTTGGAGAAGGCTTATGACAAGATACCAATAAATGTTATGTGGTGGTCTTTGGACAAACATAAAATCGCATCAAAGTACGTGACCCTCATCAAGGACATGTACAACAATGTTGTGACTAGTGTTCGAACAAACGATGGTAACACAGATTACTTTCCGATTAAAATTGGATTTCATCACGGGTCAGCCTTAAGCCCGTATCTCTTTGCCTTAGTAATGGATGAGGTTACCAGGAACATACAAGGGGATATCCCTTGGTGTATGTTGTTCGCTGATGATGTAGTGTTAGTGGACGAAAGCCAGACGGGAGTAAATAGAAAACTAGAGTTATGGCAGCAGACCCTTCAGTCTAAAGATTTTAGATTGAACAGAACTAAAACCGAATACATGAGATGCGACTTTGGCGGAGTTGTACAGGAGGAGGGAGATATGAGTTTGGAAGGTCAAGTAGTGCCTAAGAAGGATACCTTTCGGTATCTAGGATCGATGCTACAGAAAGATGGAGATATTGATGCGAACGTTAGCCATAGAATCAAAGCAGGATGGATCAAGTGACGACAAGCTTCTGGCATTCTCTGTGACAAGAGGGTACCACAAAAGCTAAAAAACAAGTTATATAGAACGGTGATCAGACCGGTTATGTTGTATGGAGCAGAATGTTGGCCTATAAAAATTCGACATGTTCAACAACTGAGTGTTGCAGAAATGCGTATGTTGCGATGGATTTACGGTCACACAAGAATGGACCGAGTTCGGAACGATGATATACGTGATCGCCTAGAGGTAGCACCAATTGAAGAAAAGCTTGTCCAACATCAGTTGAGGTGGTTTGACCATGCCCAAAGGAGACCTCCAGAGGCACCAGTGTATTGTGGAGTCCTAAGCCAAGCTAATAATATGAGGAGAGGTAGAGGAAGACCGAAATTGACATGGGGAGAGGCAATAAAAAGAAATTTGAAAGCTTCGGATATACCTAGAGATCTATGTTTGAATAGGAGTACATAAAGCAGCTATTGAAGTGCCTGAAGCGTGACTTGGGCTCTTGGTGGGTTTCAACTCTAGCCTACTCCAACTTGCTTGGAACTGAAAGGCTATTATGTTGTTGTTGTTGTACTAACTAAAGTAATTAATCCTCACAAGATGTGCTATATAAAAACAGATAATCCTAGAAATTCAACAAAAAAAAACAAAAATACATCAGCCACAAATTTGGTGTGTAGACTCTATTATCATTTACAATCATTGCCATCAGATTTAATCTGCTATTAAAATTAGCCACCTCTGCCATTATGTAAAAAGAAGTTAAAGTAAACCCCCTTAAATCTGCAACTAAATTAGCCACCTATGCCAGTACAAAACACAATCTTAAGCATCCCATAAATTTACATCTAAATTATCTACCTCTACCTCTATGAAAGATAATATAGATTACTCCTAATTTGCATCTACATTACCTACATCTGCCATTATAAAAAACCTAAAATAAACCATTAAATTTTACATCTAAGTTACCCACATACTCCGTATGCTATTAAAAAAATACCATAGAGTTACCTATACATTTCTAGTTACTTTTACCAATGTTAATATACAAAAGACTAACTCAAAACAAAAATACAAGTTGTGTACCATTATACTAACCAAAATGCATGCATGAGCAATATAAGCATATATTTCGCGAACGGGTCAGTATCCCAGTGGTCACATGAGGCTAAGTAGCACCTCAAGTCCTAGGTTCGATTCCATGTAGAGCAAATTTAAACAGGCCTGAACTAAAAAAAAACACCTCTGTCGGCTGTGTTCCTAAATTCAACTAATGAAATTAAACTTGCAAACCCAGAGTCATGAAATCATGACATATTGGCAACCAAGGTTTCAACAAGACATATTAAAGAAATACGGTGGTGATATGCAAGGGGAAAAACTATGAATATGGATTGAAAGACATGCAATAATTGGTAATAGAATTTTAACACAATCAAATTGAAATTACAGGGTATCTATATGGCTATTTTGTTAGAAAATGAACAAAGAGAGATAAAAACATAGGCAATTTTTGACTAGATGTGTGTCCTCACTTTATCTAATCCTAACTTTATCCACAAACTTCCAATACTTATGTGTGCCATAAGATTATATCCCGTGTAGGTGAGCACAATTGATAGACTAGTGGTATAAACTATTCAAGAAGTTCTGCTTTGACCAAACAGAAAACAATAATGCATGAAAGTGAGACATTTCTGAATATATTGTATATGCATGCATGCATGAAAGTGAGGAGTCTCTAAATACATTCATATGGTAGTAATAATCCTCGATACTGTTAAGGAAACAGAGTTAGATTTGTAGGGAAGATTGAAAAAACACTCCCTCTTGTTTCTAGTTAAGGATCAAGTGCTGGAAATCATACTAGGTACAGCTTACCTAAACTAACACTTCAATAGTAGAACATCAAATGTCTACTCTGGACACTGAGCTACAAATCTAAGAACATCTCACCAGACTGCTGCAGTCTGAATGAGTGAATTCTGAAACAAATCCCCACAAAACAAAGATGCACTTGAATATAGACCTACTACTGACCTAACGTATCTGTATGCTACGTGTTGATTGACACATAAACAATCTATATACAATGCACTCTTGATCTCAAGAAGCCTTGGTTTTATATTGTTACCCAACTATCAGATATACAACTATACAGGAGGGTGCAAGCAATCAAACCTTACAGTAATATAAAAATATGAAATGAAAGCAGAGTTAAGGCCATAATTACCTCATCAGAAATGTTAGGGTCAGCTCCAGCCTCTAGCAAGAACCTGGCAATGTCAGCTAAGCCAAAAGAAGCTGCAATCATTAAAGCGGTTGGTCCATAGGGATTTGTCAAATTCACATCAGCACCAGCCTGTAGAATCACACTGCAGCATTGAGGTAACTCTAGAGAGGTTTCCAACGTGTCATCACGAAAAGTTTAAACACGGTTATTTGTAAGCATCGCCCTCCAACCAACAAGTTTTCATTTAAAAATCAAGTAATTTCAAGCAGATGAACATAAGACAGATTCCAAGATTCCAACAAGCTTAAATGAATGGGTAATTGCACCTGAACTAATAGCTTCATGCATTTCAAGGAGCCTCCATAGCATGCCGCTATCAGTGGTGAAAACATATTATGAGTGAGTCTATTGGGCTGCAAAGGGAAACAAGATCACAGTTATGGTACTAGTCAGAAACTCAGAATGCATGCCAGATCATGAATGAATCCAAAAACAAGACGTGTCCACCAAGTATTCTGCTGAACCTCATAAAATGCAAAGATGAATATATATGAACCTATCCAATTTTAGAGTTGCCAGTGCAACAAGGGCAAAATGGAAGTACATAACAACTTACATCAGCTCCATGCTCTAGCAGAACTTTCACAGCCTGATCATGGCCATTCCCTGCAGCCAACTGCAGTGGCGATGCGTGACGACAGGTGAGGGCATCCACATCAACACCCCTGAACAACAGCAATCTTACAGCTTCGTAGTGCCCTGGAGGACCATAACGCAGGCCGTACACTATTACTCATCAAACACAGCAAGGTCCTCTAGGAAAAGCCATCCATACATAAAAGAGAGGAACGTAACGCACCCAGCTCAGCAGCATAGTGCAGCGGCGTTGTGCCCATGGCGTTGGGCATTGCTGGGTCGCCGCCCTGGTCGAGAAGGTACCTCAGGACGCCCACCTTTCCCGCGAACGCGGCCTGAGCGACCGCCGTCCCGCCTAATAAAAGGCAATCATCTCATCAGTGGCAGCACACGGCACTTTCGCAATATTCTTGATTCAGCAAGGCGGCCGGCGCTCACCATCTGCTTCGGTGCAGTTGACATCGAGGCCCGATTCCTCCAGCAGGAACCTGCAGACCTCGAGGTGGCCCTTGGCCGCGGCGGCGTGCAGCGCGTTCCACCCCTCGTCGTCCTTGGCTTCCCGCAGGTCCATCTGGCACGCCATTTCTAACAAAAGGGGGGAGATTTATTTATTAACGACAAGTTAGGGTTGCGTGTGAGCAGAAAGATAATGGTGGTGGCGGCGGGCGCCAGTAGCATACGCTTGAGGAGACAGAGGTCGCCGTCTACGGCCGCCTTGATGATGGCGAGGTCGGAGGGACGGGGGGCCATGGCACCGGCGAGGCTCGAGAAGGGACTTGGCGATTGCGTGGCGCACAGTCACAGTGTTCTGGAGAGAAGAGGGAGAAGACGAGGCGACGGGATGGTCTTCGTACTACCGCCTGCCGGTTGCCGGAGAGGGGCGCTGGTTATTATTATATTTTATGGTGTTTGAGAGACTCGAGGAGCAGAGGCGGCGACCACACAGCTTGGTCGCTTTCACACAGCTTGGTGGAGTGAAGGAGCATTCAAAGCCGAACCACACACACAGCTTGTTGCTTTCGCTCTACGGCCCCGTGCGCTTGCCTTAAAAAAAAAAAAACAATGTAACGGCTGATTGCATGAGAGAAAAATAATGTAGCAGCTGGAAGTTGTATGTAGCATGTGAGGAGAAGTAGTCGGAGCAGCCGGCTGGTCTGAAATTTTTAGACCAGCCAAACGCGCCCTACGAGAGTGGAGAATGAAAACCAAGTTTGTTTCTATGCATTTAAACCCAGGTAGTAAAGTTTCACGTAGTAAAGTTTTGAGATGTCATATCGAAGGTCACGTAAAGATGTCGTATGGCGTGTTTGAATACTGATAAAAAAATAAATTATAAAATCCGTCGGTAATTCACAAGACAAATTTATTAAGCCTAATTAATTTGTTATTAGCACATGTGTTACTGAGCCTGTTCGCTGATTGGTTTCTGGGTTGATAAGCCCGGCTGGTGCTGGTTTGTTGTGAGAGGAAAACACTGTTGGCTGACTGATAAGCCCTGGCTGAAACCAATAAGCGAACAGGCTAACTGTAGCACCACGTTGTCAAATCATGGATTAATTAGGCTTAAAAGATTCGTCTCGTAAATTAGTCGCAAAATGTACAATTAGTTATTTTTAATCTATATTTAATACTCCATACATATGTCAAACATTCGATGTGATAAAGAGTAAATTTTAGGAGGAGGACCTAAACATGCCTTAGTCACCATGAACTAAAGAGATAGAGTAGGTCTCAAAATTTTCATTTTTTTTATTTTTAAGTACCTAAACTTTTGTCCTAAGCTCGGGTTATTAGTCTAAATGGTTCTGACCTGCTCCATACGCATATGTGCCATGCTGAATCAACGCTAACATGCAGCATGTTCGCTTGATCGTAAACGATCGTAAATTTTCAACCAGAACAGTATTTTTCTCTCACACCAAACCAGCCAGCAGTAATAATCCACAATCATATACGATCGTTTCAGCCCCAGCCGAACAGCCTGATGATGTTAGTGTCAGGACACTCCACTAGGCCATGGGCTAGTTCAGTGCCCAGTCTCCCAAGCCCAGAAAGAGTGACATAGCCCGATCTGCGAATCCGGAGGTGTTTGATCCAAAATGGATTGTGTAACCTAGTGTTTGAGCATGAATCGTTAAGGTAGGGAGGCGTAAGAGAGAAGGGTCACAACGCCAGAAACAATGATTAGGGCGGGGCACAAAAACTGGATTTCATTCATATTTTGAACCGACATTGACCATGTTCGGCTCGCTGAAATTTGTCTGTTGCTGCTAATTTGTTATGAGAAAAAAACACTGTTCCTCCGCTGAAAAGTAGTGCAGAAAAACAGGAGCATTGACTAAATGGCAATGAAAGGCGCAGTTTCAACTCTTTTATCTTTTACTTCATCCGTCTTGAAATATAAGGTATCTGAGTTATTTTCAGACAAAATAAGGAGGATTGCAAAAGGCCACCTTACCGCCTACTAGTTAGGATGGAGGGAGTAGTTTAGTTGTTATAGTTTCCTTATTTATTGTCTGTCTGTTTTAGTTGATGACAAGTTGAAAAGCAATCTTAATAATTTCTAACAAAAAAGACAGGAGAGAGGTGGTTGAGCACATAGAATAAGTATAAAATTTGAACTTTGGATTCCTATATCAGGACAGAGAATAAAAAAACAAGAAAGAAGGAAAGCAAGAGAAATGAAATATTTCTTGATTCCTACCAAAGGCATCAATGGCCCTCGAATTATTACGAAAATAGAGCAGGATTCGAAGAGTGTCAGCAGAAATACTCCCTCTTCTAGTTATGTTGGAGTGACGACGTGGTCGCGAAGAGGCGGCTGCGACTGTAGCATGCAAGCGACAAGGCGACTGCGGCGCGGATCTTGCACTCTTGGTTCTGGCATGAGGGTCATAGGGATGTTGGCGTTCTGAAGGTGTGGCTGAGGCGTGGTTGTGCGATGGCGACAGACCGGCCAGATGGCGATGATAGAGCGGTTGCTCCCATCTCCTCCAAGCACGCCGGCTGTGGTGGCCTTGGTTGTGCCATTGGCCGACATCGACAACGGCAACTCAGCAGGGGCCACAATTTGGTACCGGAGTCACATTATTGGCGTGCCACTCCTTGACGCGACAAGTGTGGAGGATTGGCTCAGCCCTTAAGGCTTGGCTAGTGTGACCGGAGCCAATGACGATGACACTTGTGGATATCGCTTTCCCCGCATTGGGGTGTCATTGAGGTGCCACTTCTCCCACTCTGTACGACTCCTCGGGCCAAGCCTCTGTTCAGATTTCCCGAACGAGCGACAATGGCGCTGCATCCTTACTTAAGGTGTTATTTTAGAGGTCTTATTTGGAAGAGCATCTAGGCCCTAATTTGATTTTAGCGATTAATGATGACTCAATTATTGTGACTAATATGTGCTTTGCAGAGGCATTATAGGTTAGCTCACAATAATAATTGATGAATGAGCAATCAATGATTTTCATATCCTTATTTGATGGAATTCATTTTGGTTTTCAATGGATATGTGATAAGGTTAAGAATAGACTAGTTCTATGTGTCAAAGGATGATGAGAGACACTTAGATTTTTTTTTATTGTTTACTATTTATCTGTTCTAGTTGATATCAAGTTGAAAAAGGAATCTTAATATTTTCTTAAAAAAGACATGGAGAGAGGAGGTTGAACACCTAAAATACCTTATATTTTTTTTTAAATTTTGAACTTTGGATTCCTTATATTTCAGGATTACATGAGGGAGTAAAAAAACATGAACCAAGGAAAGCAAGAGAAATGAGCTATTCCTTGATTCCTACCAATAATGGCATTAATGGTCCTCGAATTATTCAGAAAATAGAGCAGGATTTGATGGTGAGAATGGCAAGTGAGTGTGGTGTTTTGAATTCCCAGCAAACCATTTTGAATACCCGAGGCCCGGAGACAATGGCCATATTCTGTTCGTTCTCCACTGCTATGCCTACTGCGGAACAAACGTACCGGCAGCCACAAAACACCTTTTAGATTTCATCACAAAAAAAAGAACTAACCCTCGAGCTACAAAAGACGTCTATGACAATGCAACAGTATGCTCGGGCTACATATATTCTACAAAGCCCAATTGAGTGCAAAAGAGGATTAGCTATGTGAGATATGAGAAAGGATGCAGCAGCTCAGGGATCCCGTTGTTCCATTCCAGCAGCTGCACTCTTCATAGCATCAGTGGCCTCCCTGCAAGTTTCAAGAACCGAAGGCGTAAGGATACAATCCAATTCCACAGTCCATAGATTATAAAAGGTGCACGGAGAGTGATCTAGAATTTTATAGATGTTCATGTTCCATGCCTTAACGCTTTCTTGATCTCGTCACTCGCAGGGTCAAGTTTCAGTGCATGCTCAAATGCAACCACCGCTTTTTTGTAGTCCTGTTCATATAGGGGTAGGGATTGGATTAGGCTGCAAGGCTTAATTTGTTGTGGCTTCCAACTGGCAACCATACCTTTAGAAAGGCGAGAGCTGCGCCCTCACGGTACCATCCCTTCGACCAATCAGGACGCATCATTGTGCACTGTTGAGCATCTAACAGAGCTCGGTCCCCTTCTCTCTGCCGCAACCAGCATAAGCTCCGGTTGGCAAACAATGTGGCATCAAATGGATCTCTGTTCATTGCCTGCATTAAACAATCAGAAAGAGTTCAGTTTCTCTGGGTTTGCTGCGGTTCATCCAACTGCTTCTGTGGAGCATAGCACTGCTCCCATGCATACGCCCTATTCGCTTGGCTTATAAGCCGTACTTTTTCAGCCAACGAACAATATTTTTCTTTCACAATAAATCAGCCAACGGTACTTTCAGCCATGGCTTATCAGCCAAGCGAACAGATGCCTGTAACGGTTATTTTAACACCATTCTCTCAAAACCAGCATAAATGAGGTCTAAACCCTACCTAACAAAAAATAGTGTAGTTTAACATTTTCAGGACTACTTAATTCATCTCTGTTTAATATGAAACAAAAGTGGTGTACTGGTGTTCAAAATCTATAATCATTTCTTCGATACACCCGAGGATATGCTTAAATGAGGTAACCTTGTTGGCAAGTCCCACCCAAGTTTTAGTTTCACCAAAACTTTCTAATAAGTTAAATTCTTATTACTCTTGCTATTACAAATTCCAAAAAAAGGTTTTATGAAAAAAAAAACTTCAATCACCTTCTAAAGTTTTAAATATCTTCAGGACTGGGAGGGGAGGATGGTGCCACTCTTGCTAGGATTTTGAGGTTAGGCACCAGGGAAGCATATTACGGAGAGAACCTTTAGACCCCCACACACACACACACCCCAATATCTTTAGGAGCATACCAAATTTTCTACATTTTTGTAAACATCGTTTGCTATTTTTATTTGTATCACTTATAATAATGAATTCAGCATCTTCCAAGTTGGTTTGTATGTAGAACTGGTTTTAATAAATACTGTCCCATATGGGTATTAGATGGGTAGTTGGGAATGGAGAGAAGGTGAGGTTTTGGGAAGATCAATGGCTGGGTAACACTAGCTTGGCTATCCTGTTTTGGCCTCTATATATTATTAATGAACAGCAAGGAAAACCATTAGGGATATTTGGGATGGTGAGGAGCTCCAGCTCTCCTTTATGGCCCGTTCGATTGAAGGGGAATGGCTCCTGAAATAATCCAGGCTGGTTTCAGTATTCTAATTTAAATAGGCTTTGTCAATTGAAATTATTTCTGGCTAGGTTTAAAGCTTAACCGAACGTGCCCTTAGGAGAAATGTATCTGAGAGACTTATGCTTATGTGGGAGGATTTAAAATCTGCTGTGATGAGCATTGTCTTAAACGATGAGGAGGATCAAATTCTGTGGAGTTACAGTTCTTCTGGGAAATATTCCGTGCAATTCTTATATGCTGTCATTAACCATAGAGGTGTGATTCCAGTTTTCGTTCAGGCTGTTTGGAAATTGAATATTCCTCCTAGGGTACAGTTTTTCCTTTGGTTGCTATCTAGTAATAGACTTTTAACCAGGGATAATCTTGCTAAAAGGAGGGAGGTCAATGATCCTACTTGCCTGTTTTGTGATGAAAAAGAGTCAATTTCACATCTGTTCTTTCACTGTTGTGTGGCCAAGAATGTCTGGGAGTTTGTTTCCGGCTGGTTGTCTAGGATAATTGGTACTGATTTTGAATCTGTAGCTGCCTTGTGGATAGCTAATAAGAGGTTCATGGTTGGCAATATTGTCTCTTCGGCGGTTCTTTGGGTGATATGGAAATTACGCAATTCGTTATGTTTTCAGGGAGCACCCTGGAGTGGGCTGAAGAAAGTTTTCGCTATGGTGGGGAGAATGCTGAGAAGCTGGGTGCCGATGTTCACGCCGGATGTCCTGGAAAAGGTGGAGCAGTTTATTCAGATGGTGGAAGTCGAAGCAAGCTCAGCACCGCGGATCAAGTGGAGTGTGGATACATCAGGGTTGGTTCAATCAACTGCTCAGCGTTTGGGGTTGTGGGGGGTATAATCCCAGGTACCCACGGCAATGAACGTGGGCCGCACCACCAGGGGAGGTCCAGACCATAAGATCATGGCCTATGGTGCTCGGCTCTGGTCGGCGTGCACCGCAAGGCAATCAGAAGAATCTTAAAGATAGAGAAGAATCTGTTCGGATATGATAGATATCGTATTCCTTGTAAATACTTACCATATAGCCGAATAGATCTAGATCTAACTGACTTATAACCCTGCCCCCCAGACTATATAAGGCGGGCAGGGACCCCCCTCGAAATCATCTCATATTCAATACAAAGCAATAAAGACACATGACGTAGGGTATTACGTCAATCAGATGGCCCGAACCTGTCTAAATTGCTGTCTCTGCGCCTTGTGTCACCATCCGGTTCCTATCACGCGCACCTCCCCCGATTTATCTACTACCATGGGTATACCCTCGGTAGACTGCCGACCAGATTTCGTCGACAGTGGCGCGCTAGGTAGGGGTGTGCGTGTTGTTTCCATGATGAACAAGATGATACACTTTTCAAGCTCTTCATCCTCTCCAGAGCCCGACCAGATCTTTACGGTCAGATCTATCTCTTGGGTCATCAATGCTGACGGAGACGGAGAGATCTTCAAGCCGGTGTAGATCGATTCTGCGCCGACCACACCAACGCCTGCAACAGCAGATCCGATCTCGGAACCGCCTCCGAGGTCGTCTTCACCAACAACTCGCCGCCTGCTGCCCCGTTACTCGAGGAAGCAGGTCGGCAACGACGATCTGATCGCATCCATCGATCAGGTCGGCCAGAAGCTCGTCAACTGCCTCTCTCTCATGAAATCGGCTCTGACCACTCCGGTTCGGTGCCGACCACCTTCTGGTTCTGATATATCGGAAGCCGATCGGGAAACTCCAGGGGATATGGCCACCATCCATCAGAATGCCCTAAGGGACAAATTCGCCGACCAGATTGGAGACATCTATCCTCTCGCCGACCCGATCGTCGGCAGCTCTCGCCAACCGTCAATATGCTGCAAATCGGCCAACGTCCCGAAGAATCCCTCCACACCATCAGCACCACGTGCAAGCCGATGGATTTCAACAAGATTGCATTCAAAGCGGCGCTGTGCTATCAGATGATACATGCAACCATTGAAGGACGCATGGCCTACAGCCGCATGCACGCAACCTCGTCATCGGCGTCTTCTCCGACTTCACCGACCCGCCGAGGACTCAGCGGCGCGACTGTGTGGCGTTCGTACTCCGGGCCGCATCCGCACGGGAGTCCTACTCCAATTCGAATCGGACACAACATGCAACAGAGATCTCCATGGAAGCAAATCTGCATGCATGCAAGCAAATAAGGAAGGAGTACGTGTACATCTACATGCAAGCGAACTACAGATTGCTAAGGCGCTTGCACCGTGTGCATGACCGGATGCATCTACCAATCAAGCATGCAAATATCTGCGTGTATATCTCCCCGCGCAGTGGACTCCATCATGCTACGTCACGACTTCGCATGTTTGTGGGCTCCGAATTTTGCACGGATAATGTGGTCCGACCTACTACGCCTCTACGACACGCGACTACTCCGCTTGGTCATCTATCAAAGTGCCATGCAGCATCGCTTCTCCAATCAGATCGAATGCGGCTACATCAATGATTTCCCCGAATCTGATCTGCCTAAGGCCGACCAGTAATATAAGGACGACGTCACCCGGACTACTCGCTCCGACTGCCCGCAGCGTCGCAATGATGATCGCCGTGAAAAACGGCGCTTTGACGACCACGACCGCCGCCGTGACGACAGGCCGGAAGATAAGTACCTGCCGACCAGACATTCCAAATGAAGATAAGTACCTTCTTATATGTGCATTTAATACTGCTTTCTCCTCGCCATGTTTCTTCAATTATTATTTCTCCAGTTATTCTCTATTTGCAATATCTCCAAGATAATCTCCACTCCGTGCGCCGACCAGCCACATTCTTACTCATGCTATCCAGAAGCGGCCCTAGCCTCGACTTCGCTCCTACACGTGCACGAGCCACGCTCTGCGTTATGGACAGTCAGCAGGGGCTCCTTGGCGACGCTCTCTCTTATGTGTACACGGGTGCCAGCCACTCCGCGCTATAGAGCTTGGGCTAGTCAGGGCTAGTGACGCGACATAGAACCAACTGGAAGAAAGTTACTTATATTTAAAATATGATCACTTCAAACAAACATAAAGTTTATCTACTTCGCTCTGTTTTCTTCACCGTCGTGTTCATATATTTTATTTTTACATCATGTACTACCTGTTCTACATAATTGTATTGTAGGATCATCGTCTAGGTGGTCGGACCACATGGTACTCGGACTTCTCCGCCGATCAACTGGTCGGACCGCTAGGTTTATGGACTTCGTCGCCGACCAGTTGATCAGACTATTCGCCGATCACTTCTACTCAATGCTTACTTCGCCGCCGACCAGTTGGCCGGACTATTCGTCGCTCGCGCTTCATCGTCAGCTACGCTTGGAGCTTACCAGCTAAGCTGGGGACTCCTCGGCGTTTAGATCCTTCGTGCAAGAGTTGCCAGCTAAGGCTGGGGACTCCCTTGGCAGGCGGGTCTTGCTACGTCTCATCGGTGTGCTATCAAGCTGCTCCACGCTGTTCGGATCAAGGTGTTGATCTTGGACAGCACGTCTGGGGTCTTGATACGTGCATGCCAAATGGCGTCGGCAAGCTTTCAGACTTCTTTTCTTTGACCCTACTTCAAGATTCATTCTTCATCTTCCAGCAGGCTCGGGGACTAAGTGGCTACACTTCATCTGGCGGTGAATGTAGTGCTTATTTCTTGATTTACCCTCCTTATTGACGGAGTCTAAGTGGCTACACTTCTCCTAAGAGAAAGAATTTTTAAATTTTATCTTGAGTCCCTTACATCCTTCTGGCAAGCCTTACTTGGCTAAGTCCGAGGTCTCCTAACCAGTTAAACTGGTTAGCATTGACTTTCAATGCCCAGATCACCAGTTAAACTGGTCGGCTTTAATTTTCACCGCTCAGGTCACCAGTTGAACTGGTTGGCTTCGACTTCCACTGCTCGGATCACTAGTTAAACTGGTCGGACTTGTTCAAGACGGCGCTGCTCAAAGGATATAAGGCGCTCGGGGACTAGCTGTGGGGGTATAACCCCAGATACCCATGGCAATGGACATGGGCCGCACCACTAGGGGAGGTCCAGCCCATAAGATCATGGCCTATGGTGCTCGGCTCTGGTCGGCGTGCACCACAAGACAATCAGAAGAATCTTGAAGATAGAGAAGAATTTATTCGGATATGATAGATATCGTATTCCTTGTAAATACTTACTGTATGGCTGAATAGATCTAGATCTAATTGACTTGTAACCATGCATCCCAGACTATATAAGGCGGGCAGGGACCCCCCTCGAAATCATCTTATATTCAATACAAAACAACAAAGATAAATGACGTAGGGTATTACGTCGATCGACGGACGTGCCCGAACTGTCTAAATCGCTGTCTCTCGTCTTGTGTCACTATCCGGTTCTTATCACGCGCACCTCCACCGATTCATCTACTACCGTGGGTATACCATCGGTGATCTAACGACCAGATTTAAATGCGACCACGAGGGCTCGAGACAGTGTGATAGCTTTACCATGTAATAGGTCCTAGCCTTTTCGTGCGCTCTGATGGATTGTGGCCTTTCTGGCGTTTTTGCTCCTTTGCGGGCCGTTTGGCTTTTGGCGTTGTATACGCTCAGACTCTGAACTACAATGTTTGTCGCTTTATGATAATAAAGCGGGGGAAACCTATTAGTCAAAAAAAAAACTGTCCCATGGAGAGTTTCAACCTTATTTGAACCAACATTGAAAGTGCAGGCTCAATCAAAATAACAGGCTTTAAAGTACACAAGGGAGAAAAACAAGATCAACTCGATAGTACAGGTTCCAAAAGTAGACCTTTTCGCTTAGTTTAACATTACACTGGCATGAGCAAACCAAAAAATTAGCATAGCATCATATTTAGCAAACAGTGTGTCGGTGTTTTGGAACCGGGGGTCCCTCAACCAACGAGTGAATTTGTGCTGCGTGCCCCTAATCCCGGATGGTGGCGCAAAGAGACACAAGGTTTATCTTGGTTCAGAGCAATCGAGGCCCTCGTCCATCCGAGAGATCGATCTTGTATTCCTTGCACCGGAGTGCTCGTAGTAGGGGGGGTACAAGCTAGGTGAGAGAGGGAACTAGCCCCAGGTCTCGGCGAGTGTGGTGCGGGCTGCTTGAGGCGTTGTTCCCAAGCAGCGTAGGAGTGCGTGGTTCTATTGGCGTGTTCGTCTTTCTGGCCCTCTCCCCCAGAAATGGCCCCAGTCCCTCCCTTTTATACTCTAAGGAGGACGGGACCGTGCTGCAGTGCTACATAGCGCTTCTGTAAATGGGGTGGCGTGTCCGAGCCCTGTAGTCGGCCACTGTTGTGGTATGGTCGATGGAGTGGCCCCGTCCTTGTCGTGCGGAAGTGACATGCTGGTCATACTCGGTCTTGTGCGTCGTGGGGCTCCAGTACGGCTTGATGCAGGACATGGCGGGCGACGTGCTGGTCGCCGTGTAATGACGTCGTAGGGAGCAGCGGCTCTGCAGATGCCGAGGCCGAGCCATCGTGGGGGCTCGGTGGTCATGGACCCTCAGGCTGCCGAGCCCGTGAAGCAAACTGCCGAGGCCTTGGGGAGTTATTGGCCACAGTGCGATTCCGAGGCCACAGTAGCCCAGACGTGGCTCCCCATGCTGCGTTGTCCTTGGAGCAGGAGTTGGCAGCACAGTGAGGCATGGGTGTCAACCATGTGCACGGTGGATAGCATAGTGACGGGTAACCCCTGCCCAGTCCGGGGGACGTGCAGGTCATCGCGTGATGACGTCGTAGGGGGCTGTGGCTCTGTAGGTGCCGAGGCCAAGCCATCGCGGGGGGCTTTGGCGGACATGGGTCCTCGGTTGTCGAGCCCCGGAGCAAAGCTGCCGAGGCCGTGGAGGGAATTATTGCTCCAGGTGCGATTCCGAGGCCACGATAGCCCAGATGTGGCTTCCCACGCTGCATTGTCCTCGGTGCGGGAGTTGGCGACATAGTGAGGCATGGGCGTCAACCCATGTGCACGGTGGTTAATCTGATGGCGGGTAACCCCCGCTTGATCATGCCTCTGTCCCATCGGCCATTCTGCTTTGTCTTGTCTGCGGGCATGCGGTCATGTTGTCGAGGGCAGCGATTGGTGAGTTGATGCGACACGACGTTTTGCGGAGGGGCGGGAGAAGGAAGAGGTAGCGGAGTGTTGCCGAGCCCGCCTTCTGCGCGAGACAGAGGTCGGTGGCCTCGGCCGAGGCCTTTGGCGAGGAATCGACCGAGGCCCAGCGGTGATGGGGCCTCGGGCGAATCGGAGAATCGGTGAGGTCAGCGGTGATGAGGCCTTGGGCGAGAGTCGGAGAATCGGCCGAGGCCCAGCGGTGATGGGGCCTCGGGCGAGTCGGAGAATCGGCCGAGGCCAGCAAGCGTTAGGCCGGGTTTCGATCTTCTGAAATCTAAGCGGTCATTTTTGGATCTTGCTTAGGGTACCCCTTCTCACGGTATCCGACGGTAGCCCCGAGCCTTGGGGGAGTGGAGGCACTCCCCGGTTCGGCGAGAATTGGCTCTTGATTGCTCCTGTCGGGATGGTGTTTTGTTTTTGAGGTTTCGGTGGGTGGGTTGTGCACCCGCCGGGCAGTAGCCCTGAGGCCCTGGAGGTGATTTCACTTCTTGAGGGGCTTTTCTCTTCGAGTGAGGCGTTTTGATCGTGTTTGCTTGGGCCCGTGGGTGCGAGTTCGGATCGCGGGGCCTCGATGATGATGTTGGAAAGAAAGAGCCCTTAGCCTCCGCTTTGGGCGAGAGGGCCGTCGGGGGTTCTCCGGCTTTTTGTCGACCCTCGTGCTTCCTTTTTCGCTCGGAAGGAGGGGTGAAAGATGCCATGCCACCTCGGTGGGCGCGGCGATGGCATTTCCGTGAGTCGTTATCGGGTAAGTCCGAGTGGAGGCCCGCACGTTCATGGGGTCGGCTAAGCGGTCCCGGAGGCAGCTCCAAGAGTACCGGAGGGTTTCTCTAGTGGGTGCCGAGGCCGTTCGCTGGGCCTCGGTGGCTCGGTGCCTCCCTACGGTGGGATCCCATTCGGAGACCTCCCTACCGGTCTCGGACACAACACAGGGCGTGCTCGTACAGGCTCGCCCATAGTCGTCCCTGACTCTTTTGCCCTGGGGCAGCTGTCGAAACCCCCGGGGGCCCAGCTTTCGAACCCCTGGACCGTAACAGGATCGGGTCGCTTGTTTTTATCTTGGGTGCGGGAAGAGCCCCCGAGCCTCCATGCGGAGCGAGAGGGGCGGTCGAGGGTCCTCCCGACTTTTTGCCCGTCCCCACCTGATCCTTTTCGCTCGGGACGGGGGGGCTGTTGCCGAGCCCACTCGTGTGCGAGCTGAGCAGCTGGTCTCGGCAAAGTTGCAGGAGGAGCCCCGAGTCTCTCGCCGGGAGCGAGAGGCGGTCGAGGTCCCCGGCTTTTGGTTCGCCCCTCGTGCGTGAGGTCTGACTGCCGAGCCCCCTCGGGTGCGAGCCTAGGTCATGGTCTCGGCGTCTTTTGCGGAAGGAGCTCCCTAGCCTCACTTGCGGAGCAAGAGGGCCGTCGGGGAGTTCTTCCGGCTTTTGAACGACCCTCGCGCTTTCTTTTTCGCTTTCGGAAGGAGGGTTGGTTTTTGCGAGACCCCTTGTGTGCGAGCTCAAGTCAGCTGGGCCTCGGCAGCGTTTTGCGGGAAGAGTCCCTTAGCCTCTGCTGCGACGGAGCAAGAGGGCCGTCGAGGATTCTCGACTTTTTATTCGACCCTCGCGCTTCCTTTTCGCTCGGAAGGAGGGTGGAATGTGCCACGCTACCCTCGGTGGGCGCGAGCGATGGCACTTCCGGTGAGTGTTATCGGGTAAGTCCGAGTGGAGGCCCGTGCCCGTTCGGCTGGGGTCGGCTAGCGGTCCGGAGACGCGCTCCAAGAGTCTGGGAGGTTTTCTAGTGGGTGCCGAGGCCGTTCGCTGGGCCTCGGTGGCTCGGTGCCTCCCTACGGTGGGATCCCATTCGGAGACCTCCCTGCCGGTCTCGGACACAACACAGGGCGTCCCAAGCGTTTAAGCTTGCTTGGGCCTCGGCTTTGTGTAGGCTCATCCATAGTTGCCCCGACTCTGTTGCTTACAGGTAGTGTGAAACCCCTAAGGGCCCAGCCTTTGAACCCCTGGACCGTAGCGGGCTCGGTGCCTAGTTCCTTTGCCTGGAAGGAATCGGGGGTTATTTCTCCCTACGGTTAATTAATGGCGGTAGCGTCTTTTGAGGCGGCTTTTTCGAGGGCGCGAACGGCTCCTGCTGCTGCGCTGCTGCGGTTGACGCGACGTGGCGTCGATCGACGGGACGTACTCGCACGCGATTAATGAGGAGGAGTGTGTGCGTGGGCGGTAAGACCGGATCTGGATAACCGCGCCGGATTTTTTGGGGGAAACTTCCCCGATTTCGTCGCCCGGCGGTTTCGTCTTGTCACTGCATAAATACGCAAAGGGCCTCGCCCTTCCCCTTCTTACCTCTCTCTCGCATTCGCTTTTGCTTCCCGTGCCGTTCTTTGAGAGCATAGAGCGTCGGGGAAGAGAAGGCGAGGGCGAGAGACAAAAGAGAGGGGGAGAGATTACTGCCGTAGCGGCGTCCTCCGCCAGCGCAATGGCTGATGGTCCCGTCATCCTCCGCGGATCCACGGGGCGGTCCGGCGTCACCGAGGAGAAGCTGCGATCGCTCGTGGAGGCGGTCTTCTTCGCCCGATCACCGACCCGACGAGCGGAGTGGATTGCTCCGGGAGCGAAGTCGGAGCGAGGCCGCGCGACGGCTACGTGGTGAGCTTCGTCGTCTTCCACGGCGAGGCTTGGTCGCCGGTGGATAACTTCATCGCGCGCGCTCCCGCACTACTATGGCGTGGAGCTGCACAATTTCAGCCCCAACTCCATCGCCCAGCGCCATCTTCGTCGCCGTCTGTGAGGGGTACTGGGGATCGCTCCCCACCGGGAGTTGTGGCTCCACTTGTTCCGGCGGCGTTCACCACCAAGCCGGGGAACGAGGGGGCTCGGAAGAGGCGGAAGGGCGGCGGCTGTACCCTTCACGTGCGCCAAGACCGGCGATCCCTCTACATCTCGGCCCGGTCATCGTCGTCCAACCGTCGTTGGTATGATGGCTGGTTCTACCTCCGCTAACGACGGCGGAGGACTTCCCCCTTATACCGGCGGGTTGTAGAGAGTCAACCAGAGATGGGGAATGCAGCGTCATCACGGCCGATCAGCCAGTGGAACCGCTCTTGAGGGCCTTGGGGAAGCTGCGTGACCACGGCCTTTCGCGGCCGTGGTCGTGGCGGCTTTCACCACCGAGGGTGTTGTTGCCGCTGATGGCCCGGCGGCGGCGGCTGTTCGAGATGACCCCGGGCGATTCGATCGTCGGTGTCAAGATGTCTGCCTTCGCCCTTACCGACGACGAGACCCTGCGTCGGGTGAGAGAAGCGGTGGACGGGAAGCCGAAGATCGATGATTTGACGCCGTTCCCGATCGCCGTCGGCGAGGTATATCTCTCGCTGGTAAGTTGGATGTTGTCGAGGCTTTACCTTTTTGGTCATTGTCTTACTTCGTCGTTCTCACGGGGAATAAGAGGCGTCACGAAACTCCCGCCGCCCGTTCGAGGGCGCGCCCGCGGCGAAACCACGAAAGGCGCGCGCCGGGAGGAGAAGAAGAAGAAAGATGCCAAGGGCGAGGCGCGCGAAAAGCTCCTCGCGAAAAGCTGGGCGCCCGTCGCCGGCGTCGAAGCTCGACGGTCTCCGTTGGAACCGTCTCCCTCGTCGTCGGTGTCGGATTCTTGACGGCGCGGCGGGCGGTAGCGAGTGGGGCGGCCTGCACAGGACACCTCCCGACATCGAGGAGATGGTTCCCCGGGCGCCGGCAAGGAGCTGGCGCCCCTAGGAGGAGGAGGAGGAGGTGTCCGGGGCGATGGCGGCCCGTCCGGGGCGAGGGCCGACACACCCGGCGCGGGTGTCGGAGGAAGCGTCTGCGTCGGCCCGATGGGTTCGACGGCGGAGGTGGAGCGGGTGACGGTGGGGGCGACCCCATTATCTCCGCGAAGGGTCGAGGAGGTGCCGGGGTCCGACGGAGGCCAGCTGGCACTGGTGGACACCGGGGCCGCGCTGCTGCCACCACCGCTGCCGTTCTGAGGAGGGCGGCGGCGGTGTCGGCGGCTGCATCCTCGTTCGCGATAAGTGTCTTCTCTGGTGAGTCCGTAGTACTTTGTTATGCCTTACAGGTTGCATCTTGACCTTGGGAGTGTCTTTTCTTCCACCCGGGACGCTTACGGTGGAAGATCCTCCTTAGCGCCCGTAAGGCGCTCAAGGTGAACGTTAGCTCCTCCGCCCATCGCGAGCGGCGAGGCGCTTGTGGGCGTCTTGACAGCGGCGCGCGCGTCGCGAGCCGTTTGGAGGAGGCGGCCGCCCAGAAAAAAGGGGCCGAGGCGGCCGCGAGAGGCGAGTGGAGGAGGAGGAGCCCATGCCTCACGATGTTGTGGGTCTTGGGGCGAAGGAGGCTGGGCGTCTGCTATTGCAAAGCCATTGAGGGTGAGGCCGAGCCCCCAAGACCTCCGACGTCGAGGCGGTGGTGGGCCAAGGGGCCATCGAGGTAGAGGTGGCGGAGGCCGAGCCCCAGGTCCGTCGAGACCGAGGCGATGGAGGTGGAGGCAGGGCAAATTTTGGCGCTGCCCCTGGTTCGGACAATCTCGTCGATGATTCTTCCCGAGGAAGGGCGGCGCGGCGACGTCGAGCGGCCAAGATCTGCGCGGAGCAACCAGTCCCAGATCCCGCCGAGGGGAGTTCGGCTCTTGTCCCACTACGGCCCGAGCCTCATGGTGGAACTTCCAGCGTGTTTTCTGGCGGCGGAACGGGCTGACCCGAGGGGGGAGCCGTGTTCGCCCTGAAGATACCGCGAGAGGGGGGGCATTGGGGCACCCTCGGCGATACCATAACTGGCGGTCTCGGTCATGCGCTGCAGACAATGATGACTATTATGGGTCGAGGACTTGCCCGGTGTCACGTGGGTAAGTACTTTCCTCTCTCGTGCGCGTTGTTTTCTCTCCGAGCCCCTCGCGATTTTTGGCGTCGTTTTTTGTTTTGCCTCCTTAGGAGCTCGAGACCCGATCCCTTGGGAAATCGGTGTTCTGCTTGAAATGAGGATATTTGGGACCAGCTCCGGCGCCAAAAGGGCTGCTTGCCGATGCCGGGGGCTATTGTCGGCCTTGAGTCTTGAAAGTGGAGGACCTCCGCCTTCGTTGTCTTGACATTCGAGCCGAGTTAGCCCACGGCTAAGGAGCGATCCGCTCCTCTGGTGGCCAAGATCAAGGAACTGGAGGAGGCGAGACTCCTTGAACTTCGGGCCCAAGAAGCGGCACGGCCTCTGCTAAGGTCACAGCACGGCAGGTGGGTGCGGAGCGAAGCGAGCATCGAGCGACGAAAGTCGCCTTGGCGAGGAAACTACCAAAGGCGGCCGAGGCCTCTCGGTCGAGTCTCGGCTGGAAGAGCAAGGCCGAGGTAAGTTCCATTGAACTATGTTCCTTGCTCCATTTGCTCTGGTTCGCGTTTGACTCCGACCCCTCGTCGCGACGTAGATCTGGAGAAAGAGGCCTCCCAGTAATTTGAGGCCTCCGCCCCGGTATAGCAAGCCATTGGATGTCGAGTCCGGGAGCACGAGACGCCGCTGCCTGTTGTCCGGACCGCCTGCGAGGCTCTTGACGTCGAGGAGGTCCAATCAGCTAGCTCCCTTGGGAGCCGCTTCGATTAGTTGAGCTGCCACGTCCGCGAGAGACTCCGAGGCGTTGCACACGGTGTCAAGCGCGCCACGCCGTCGTCTCCTCGCTTCTCCATCAACCTCGAAATTTGTCGGCGACGGCTACGTGTTGCCGAAGATGATGCGAGGAGGCGGATGCGGAGGTCATGAAGCTGTTGGAGCGCGGCCCGAGGCACTGGCCCAATGTTGGCCCGTCTGTTTGAAGAAGAGGTGGTCCCTCCGCGCCACCCGCCGATCCTTGAGCTTTGACCGGGCCAAAAGGGCCATGTAACCGGATTGAGTTAGTTGCCGTATCGTGGCGTTTTTGTGGCCGTCGAGGCCTTTAAAAATATTCGCGTATGTCGTCTTTTAATCGTTTTCTGTTCTACTTCCGAGCTTTGTGCCCTCTGCCTCGATCTTGGGAACCCATAAAAAAACCCTCGGGACCTAAGCCGTCCTTGGCGAAGGGGGTGGTGAGGAGCTGCCGTAGCCAGGCGTGGGCCGTTCTCACGTCTCGACCGGCCCTTTGGCCTCTAGACAAACTTTTGGTCTTTGGGTTTCTTGTGAAGGTCCCATCGAATGCCTTGAGAGAGTTTTAGGCGTAGAAATTTTTTGAAAGACCATTAACAAATGGTGTTCGGGACTTAGGGGTTCCCCTTTTCTAGCCCCGAGGAGGCCCGGCTTTGGGAGGCGGCCGAGTCTCCTTATAAGCGCTATTGTGACGTCCGAGCCCCTATTGATAGACAAGCTCTGTCATGAGAACTTCCTCAGAGCCTCGCTGTCTTTTGGGTGAAAAGGTGGTGAGGGAGTTGCCGTAGCCCGGAGGCGTAGGCCGTTTTCACGGCTCAGCCGGCCTTTTCGCCTTTGAGACGATCGTACGGTCCTTGGGTTCTATACAATCGGCTAGTCTATAAGGGGGGGTTTCTCGAAAAGTTATAACAACTAAGAACGCTTCTTTATTGCATTTCGAGAAACAATGTAAGCAACGTTTGGAATTTTAAGGGTAGAAACGCAGCGTGGGCTGTTCTATGTTCCAAGCGTTGGTGAAGATTTCGCCCTTCTCGTTGGCTAACTTGTAGGTCCCGGGCTTCAGCACTTGAGCGACGATGTACGGCCCTTCCCAGGGTGGGGTCAGCTTGTGGCGGCCCTTGTTGCTCTCTGCCTCGATCTCGACCAGGTCGCCCACCTTGGTCTCTCGGCTTGACGACGCCCGGGCTTGGTAGCGTCGTGGGGCTTGCTTGGTACTGGCCGAGTGTAGCGGCCATGACGTCTCGAGCTTCCTCCGGTGGTCGAGGGCATCTTCGGCAGGCGGTCGGTTGCTTTGCTCATTGTATGCACCAGAGCCTCGGGGAACCGTATTCTAAGTCGATGGGGAGGATGGCCTCGGCTCCATAGACCGGGAAGAACGGTGTGAATCCGTGGCTCGGCTCGGGGTATTTCTTAGGCTCGGATGATGGTGACGAGAGTTCGGCAAGCCATTTCTTGCCAAACTTCTTCAATGGTTGAATATCCTTGGCTTAAGGCCTTGTAGGATCATGCTGGTTGGCACGCTCTACTTGGCCATTGGTCCTTGGGTGTCCTCGGCCCACCCAGGCCACCCGGATGTGGTGGTCGTCGCAGAACGTTAGGAACTTGCGACCGGTGAATTGTGTCCCATTGTCGATGATGATGGTGTTAGGAACCCGAACACATGGATGATATCCGTAAAAAACGACACCGCTTGCTCGGATTTGATCTCGAGCGATCGGACGAGCCTCGATCCATTTGGAGAATTTGTCGATAGCTACCAGCGAGATGGGTATAGCCCCGGGTGCCTTTTGCGAGAGGCCCAACCATGTCCACCCCATCAAATGAATGGCCATGTGATGGGGATGGTTTGGAGGGCTTAGGGCGGGAGGTGCGTCTGTCGGCGTAATCTTGGCATCCTTCGCGGGAGCGTACTAGCCTCGTGGCGTCGGCCACCGTCGTCGGCCAATAGAAACCTTAGCGGAAGCGTTACCCACGGCGCCCGAAGCGCCGCGTGTGGTGCCCGCAGACTCCAGCGTGCAAGTCCCAAAGTAAGGATTGGCCAGCCTCGGTGGTGATGCATCGTTGGAGAATACCGGATGGGCTACGCCTATACAACTTCGCCGTCGCAGAAGGGCGTAAGTCTTGGCGCGCCGCTGAATCCGAACTTCGGTTACATCGTGAGAAGCTCTCCCCGAACGAGGCGATCAAGGAAAGGGACTCGCCAGTCCGTTTCTGGGTCGGCCTGGGGAGGCTCTGCGTCAATCGCCATGGCCTCGGGCTTGGCTGGCGAGGTCTCGGTGGTAGAGGGGGCCTCGAGCCCCTCGGGGCGGGCTCGGTCGATGGGCCCTCTTCTATCGCCGAGGCGTAGTCGACGGATGGCTTGTGGAGGTCTCTGGCGAAAGCGTTCGGGGAACCGGGGTCCGTGCCGCGCCATCTTTGCTAGTTCGTCTCTGACCTCGTTGAACTTTCGGCGGCGTGGTTGAGTTCGAGGCGTCGAACTTGTCCTCCAGCGACGTACTATCGTGCAAAGATCGCCTTCATTTTGGGGTCATGGCGACTTGACTCTTTCATCACTGATCGACGACGAGCTGCGAATCACCCGTGCCGAGACGCCGCACTCCAAGTTCGATGGCGATTTGTAAGCCGTTGACGAGGGCCTCGTGTTCGACCACATTGTTGGGCGCGGCGAAGTGAAGCGGATCATGTAGCGCGCATGTGTACTCAAGGGGCGAGACCAGAGAGGCGGCCCCGCCGCATTGACCCGGTCTTCATCGAGACCCGTCGAAGTACATGGTCCAACATTACGATTGGATTTGAGCGGGTGGCGGTACCGTGTGTCGGTCCACTCGGCTACAAAGTCGGCCAGGACACATGATTTGATCGCTTTCGAGGCGCAAAAAGACAAGGTTTCCCCATGAGTTCAACAGCCCACTTGGCTATTCTACCCGAGGCCTCCGGTTTTGGATTATCTCTCCTAGAGGAAAAGACGACACCACAGTCACGGGTGGGACTCAAAGTAGTGACGCAGCTTATGTCGAGCCAAGACTACTGGTGTAAACCACTTCGGATGTGGGGGTAACGCGTCTTAGTCTCGGAGAGCACCTCGTGATGAAGTAGGCAGTCATTTGGGCCGGGTAGAGCATGTCCTTCTCTCACGCTTTCTCGACTACTACGGCCCTGGCCCGACCACTTGGGTTGTTGCGGTGGCGTAGAGTAAGAGGTGCTCGCCCTCGGTGGGGGCGGAACCAGGAGACGGGGGTTGGTGGCGGTGCCTTGAGCTGGCGAGGCTTCCTCGGCCTCGGTGGTCCAAAAAAATGCTCGGACTTTCTCAAGAGGCGATGCAGGCGCAGGCCTTTTTCGCCGAGGCGCGAGATGAAGTGGCTTAGGGCATGAGGCATCCCATGACCCTCTGCACCCCTTTGAGGTCTCGGATCGGGCCCATGTTGGTCACGGCCGAGACCTTCTCCGGGTTGGCCTCGATTCCACGTTCCGAGACTATGAATCCCAAGAGCATGCCTCGGGGAACCCCGAAGACGCACTTCTCGGGGTTGAGCTTGATGCCCTTCTCTCTGAGACATGTGAAGGCAGTCTCCAAGTCGCCGACGAGATCACCGGCCTTCCTGGACTTGACTACGATGTCATCCACGTAGGCCTCGATGGTTCGCCTGATGTGTTCGCCAAAGACTTGGATCATGCACGCATGGTAAGTAGCCCTGTGTTTACGAGGCCAAACGGCATGGTTACGTGGCGATACATGCGAATGGAGTGATGAAAGAAGTCGCGAGCTGGTGGGACTCTTTCATCTTGATTTAGTGATAACCGGAATACGCATCAAGGAAGGAGAGGTTTCGCATCCTGCGGTGGAGTCGACGATTTGGTCAATTCGTGGTAGTGGGAGCGGGACCTTCGGGCATGCTTTATTTAGACCCGGTGTAGTCCACGCACATCCTCCACTTGCCACTTTTCTTCACGACTAATACGGGGTTAGCCAACCACTCTGGATGGAATACTTCCTTGATGAACCCGGCCGCTCTGAGCTTCGCACTTCTTCTTCGCCGATAGCCTGCGCTTCTCCTCGTCGAACCGGCCGCGAAGCTGCCTCTCTTGCCGGTCTGGAGCCCTTGGGATATCTAAGGCGTGCTCGGCGACCTCCTTGGTATGCTGGCATGTCAGGGGCTCCATCTGCGAACATATCGGCGTTCGCGCGGAGAAAGTCGACGAACCGGCCTCCTATTTGCTTTGTCGAGGGTGGCGCCGACCTTGATCCCCCGCCGTCGTCGGGGCGGTGGGATCGACGGGGACGAGCTTGGCGTCCTCCATGGGCTCGAAGGTCCCGACGCGCGCGCGCTTGCGTCGGGAACCTCGTTAGCAAGCTGGTCGAGATCGGCGATGAGGGCCTCGGCCTCCGTGATGGCCTCGGCGTACTCGATGCACTCGGCGTCGCGATCGTATGCATGTTCGTGCGTGGACTCGGCGGTGATGATGCCGTTGGGGCTGGCATCTTGAGCTTGAGGTAGGTGTAATTGGGGATCGCCATGAACTTGGCGTAAGCAGGCGCCCCAAGATGGCGTGGTAAGCCCCTTTGAATTCAACCACCTCGAAGGTGAGGACCTCTTTCTGCGGTAGTTGGAGGAGTGCAAGCGGATGGGTAAGTCGATCGCCCGAGGGGTCGCGTCGCTTTCTGGCACGATGCCGTGGAAGGGCGCGGAACCACCTCGGAGCCGCGATTGGTCGAGCTCCGGGGCTCCAGTGTTGACGTGAGGATGTTGAGGCCACGCCTCCGTCCATGAGCACACTTTGGTAAGTCGGGTGTTGCCGACGATCGGGTCGACGACAAGCGGGTCTTGCCGGGGTTTGGAACATAATCGGGTGGTCATCCCGATCGAAGGTGATTGCCTCCGAGACCAATCGAGGTACCGGGGTGGCCACCTTGACCGAGAAAACCTCCGGCGTTCCCTCTTTATTTGGCGCCGTGAGGCATGCCGAGGGTCCGCCAAAGATCATGAAAGCGTTATGTACCTCGGGAACCCGTCGTCCTTGTCCTCGTTCCGACCGCCGGGCCCTTCGCTTGGCGTCGTCGTCCGGGGAGCCCGAGCCTGGCGTAGTAGCGCGGAGCATGGTGCACTCCTCGGGGCGTGCTTCACCGGACCTTGATGGTAAGGGCGGGGCTTCTTGACATGTCGTCAAATAGCCGGGGCCGGGGGGCGCGAGATTCTGCGATCCGTTGTGGAGACATGGACGGCCTCGAGAACTTCCCCGCTTCCTGGGCGACCTTTCTTCTTTTTCTTAGGGAGGTGGGGGTTGAGGCCTCGGGGCCTCTTCCTCCGCTTCCCCTGGAATCGGTGTCGGGGAAGATGGCTCCGGCGGCTTCTTCCCCGAGGCGGCTGGTGGCGATGTCGAGGAGCGGCGGCAGCCTTGGGGACATTGCGTCCTAACTCTCGGACCAAGTCCCGACAAGTGGTGCCGAGAGAAAGCTGGGACGATCTCCGAGTCGCCCGACGCTGGTAGCTCGGTGCCTTTGTTTGGAGAAGCGCCGGATGAAGTCTCGGAGAGACTCGTCGCTTCGGCGGCAGCTTTTAAGATCCCAGAATTCCCGTGGCGCACGTGTATGTGCCCCAGGAAGTTCGACGAAGATTCTAACCAAGTCGCGCCCGATCGTGGATTTGCGAGGAGGAGATGCTCCAGCCAGGCTCGCGCGCCGAGTCCGACAAAGAGCAAAGGAGATTGCGGATGATGAGCAGGTCATCGTCCGCGCCACCTAAACTGGCGAGCCAGAGCGATGTGTCGGTGAGCGAGTTCGGGTTGGTCTCGCCCATTGTACTTCAGCGAGTTGGCGGTTAGCCGGAACCGGGGCGGGGAAAGGAGCAACGCGATGGCCTCTTGAAGACCCGAGGTCTGGCGACTCGGGGAAGGATCGCGGTCCTCACCGCCGTCGTGGCGACCGCCTCGGTGTGGGTGGTAGCCTCGGGCGGCTCCGTCGTCGTGGTGCCGTCGCCGCCGCCAACTACTTCGTGGTCGCCTACATGCCTCGTGTTGGTCCCCGAGTCGGTTCTTGCACCGAGAGGGCCTGCTGACCGTCGGCGGCGCCTTGCGAAGGCTTCGGGGGACGGACCGAGGCACCACAGCCTTGGCGAGTCGTGCCGTGGGTTGCTCGAAGTGCCTCCAGCGCCGGCGGGAGGCGGAACTTTCGACCTCTTGCCTTCTTTGCTGCGGTCTCGAGGAGGTCGCGGAGCTCTCCAGCGGACCCGTCGCCCTCGGTGGTGGAGGGCTCGGGCATTGCTCGGACTAGCATCGCGGCCAGCTGCGACATTCAGCTAGCGGTTAAAAAGATTGGGGCGGCTCATCCCCTCGTTGTCGTTGATGCGGTGGTGGATGTCGCGGGCCTCCCCTCGGGCCCTCCGCCCTCACGCGCCTTCTTTGCTCCTGCTCGAGAGTGTCCCAAGCTGCTGCGAAGGAGTCGGTCTTGTTCGACCTTGGCTTGAAGCTCGTGGAGCTGCTCCAGTCTGGCGTCGATGCCCCCAGCAGGCGGGATTCTCGTTCCGTCTTTGCGCCGGGCCTCGAGACACGGTGGTGTGGCGTCGCCGCCCCCGCCGGGCGGGAATGGTTGCTGTCCTCTCGTTCCCTTCGCCCGCCCTTGGCATCCCGAGCCCGGCGTGGAAGCACTCACGAGATGGATCGTAAAGTCCCTTCATCGTCGGAGTCGGAGTAGCCGAGGCGATGGTCGCTATGACCAAGAATTGGCGCAAATCCCGAGGTTGTGAAGTTCGGAGAAATCCACCACAGGCCATGCCTCGTCCTCGTCCTAGGAGTCGAGCGGGTGCTCAAGTCGAGAGCGAAGCGGCGGGCGGCGTTCGAGGGGTGCTCGTGAGTGGCGGCGTAAGCGTAGGGCGTAAGGCGGCGGCATTTCTCAACCCAAAGGGTATGGGGGCGGGCCGTCTCCATATTACTCGCCACGGGTCGACTCTTCGAGGAGTGGCGGAGCGGGTTAGACGATGGGCATCGCCGTAAGCCACCGGCGATTTTCCTTCGCCGTGCGAGCTCGGTCGACGGGTCCCCGACCAGGGACCCGTACCAACAACAACCGGTCGTGGGACATCGGCGGGAGAGGCGTGTCGCCTGGCTCGCGTGGCGTCAGGTGGCCTTGCTCGCGTCGTGCTGGCGGCGTGGCGAGCGAGCGACCGCCCGGGCGCCGCTGCGCTGGTCTGCCGGGCGCGACTTCGTCGTCGGACGGTGGGGTTCGAGGAGTGAGGAGCACCATGTCGTACTCATGCCCTAGAGACATGAACTCTAGGCTCCCCAACCAAACTATGGTGCCGAGGCGCGCAATGGTCGTATGTAGTCGCCATCCGGAACTTGCTAGGATGACGAAGTGACACGCAGGCCTTTACCCTACAGGCGCGCCAACTGCCGGTGTTTTGGAACCGGGGTCCCTCAACCAACGAGTGAATTTGTGCTGCGTGCCCCTAATCCCGGATGGTGGCGCAAAGAGACACAAGGTTTATCTTGGTTCGAGCAATCGAGGCCCTCGTCCGGTCCGAGAGATCGATCTTGTATTCCTTGCACCGGAGTGCTCGTAGTAGGGGGTTACAAGCTAGGTGAGAGAGGAACTAGCCCCGGTCTCGGCGAGTGTGTGTGCGGGCTGCTTGAGGCGTTGTTCCCAAGCGGCGTGGAGTGCGTGGTTCTATCGGCGTGTTCGTCTTTCTGGCCTCTCCCAGAAATGGCCCCAGTCCCTCCCTTTTATACTCTAAGGGAGGACCGGGATCGTGCACAGGGTGCTACATAGCGCTTCTGTAAATGGGGTGGCGTGTCCGAGCCATGTAGTCGGCCACTTTGTTGTGGTATGGTCGATGGAGTGGCCCGCCCTTGTCGTGCGGAAGTGACATGTTGGTCATACTCGGTCTTGTCTTGTCGTCGTGGGGCTCGAGTCGGCTTGATGCAGGGACATGGCGGGCGACGTCTTGGTCGGTCGCCGTGTAATGACGTCGTAGGGGCAGCGGCTGGCTCTGCAGATGCCGAGGCCGAGCCATCGTGGGGGGCTCGGTGGTCATGGACCCTCAGTCGCCGAGCCCGTGAAGCAAACTGTCGAGGCCTTGGGGGAGTTATTGGCCTGGTGCGATTTTCGAGGCCACGATGCTCAGACGTGGCTCCCCATGCTGCGTTGTCCTTGGAGCGGAGTTGGCGGCCACGATGAGGCATGGGTGTCAACCATGTGCACGGTGGATAGCATAGTGACGGGTAACCCCTGCCCAGTCCGGGGGACGTGCAGGTCATCGCGTGATGACGTCGTAGGGGGCTGTGGCTCTGTAGGTGCCGAGGCCAAGCCATCGCGGGGGGCTTTGGCGGACATGGGTCCTCGGGCTGTCGAGCCCCTGGAGCAAGCTGCCGAGGCCTTGGAGGGAATTATTGCTCCTGGGTACTGATTCCGAGGCCACAGTAGCCCAGATGTGGCTCCCCACGCTGCATTGTCCTCGGTGCAGGAGTTGGCAGCATAGTGAGGCATGGGCGTCAACCCATGTGCACGGTGGTTAGTACAGTGGCGGGTAACCCCTGCCCAGATCCTGCCTCTGTCCCATCGGCCATTCTCACATCTTGTCTGGGGCATGCGGTTGTTGTCGAAAGCAGCATTGGCTGAGTTGATGCGACACTGACGTTTTGCCGAGGGACGGGAGAAGGAAGAGGTAGCGGAGTGCTGCCGAGCCCGCCTTGCGCGAGACGGAGGGTCGGTGGCCTCGGCCGAGGCCTTTGGCGGGGAATCGACCGAGGCCCGCGGTGATGGGGCCTCGGGCGAATCGGAGAATCGGCTGAGGTCCGCGGTGATGAGGCCTCGGGCGAGTCGGAGAATCGGCCAAGGCCCGCGGTGATGGGGCCTCGGGCGAGTCGGAGAATCGGCCGAGGCCAGCAGCGTTTAGCTGGTTTCGATCTTTACGAAATCTAAGCAGTCGTTTTTTGGATCTTGCTTAGGGTACCCCTTCTCACGGTATCCGACAAGTGGTATTGGTAAACTATACAGAATGCAGTGTACTAGACTATGGAGAAACGGACATAAACTATATTGGCCACAATCATTCAGGAAACAACTTAACGGATACCCATGCTACCTTTCATACTGTACCAAACAAACATATAGTTTAGATGGGCCCAAACATTTACCTGGCAATAGAAGTAAATTGCTGTAAGGTACTCTCCTTTTGCAAAAGCCTCCTTTCCTTGTAACTTGACCTCAGCTATCTGTTCTTCCAGCAGGGCTTCATCCTAAACACAATAGCAAGTGCAGTTACACAAATGACATGGCACTCAAGGAATTCAAGCATCATAAATGTTAGAGTTAACAAAAAGTTGAGCTGCTGCAAGCTTGGCTTGCTGAGAGAGCAGCACCAGTAAGAAACTACTCACATACCCTAGTCTTGAAACACAGAGAGTCTATACTTCTTATTATCCCATCAAGGCCTTGCTTAGATTGCAAATTTTTGTAAGCTGGACACTGTAGCACGTTTCGTTTGTATTTGACAAACTTTGTCCGATCATGTACTAACTAGGCTCAAAATATCCATCTCGTGATTTACAACCAAACTGTATAATTAGTTATTTTTTTACCTATATTTAATGCAAATTGATGTGACGGAGAGAAAGTGAAAAAACTTGGAATTTGGAGGTGATCTAAACAAGGCCCATTACTCCAATCTGGCGCAGATGGAATTGGTCTTGTCTTAGGAAACAGAATTTCAATTAGCTCACGTTGCGCATGACCTGCTGCGCACATGATTGGGATTTTCCCATCCTGCGTCGTAAAGAAAAAAACTAGAAGCAGTAATACAATCTGGCATGAAATACGGAAAAGATATCAACAATACAAATTTTTTGGGGGAGAAAGAGAGAATTAGATATTCACTAATTTATCATGATGGATGTAATCGCTCTAGATATTGCTAAATAATAAAGAAGAATCTGAAGGGAAAGTAGAAAAAATACACCCTGAAAATTCTAATTAGCGTTCACGTTCTGGAGATCATAATAGGTGCGCCTAGAGCCCTAGACTAATACGTCAACAGTGGAGTTCCATTGGTCTGCTCTAAACAATCTGGTACCATGATTCTCAGATGCAGAACCTGATGAAAATGAATTACACAGGTAACCATGATTCTCATAAATGCTCACACAGGTAACTTATCAGTAGGCAACAAATCACAGAATAATTGTTCAGATTGTTGGTCCTTGCTGCCCTGCACAGGTAAGCAGTAAGCTTACCAGTACACTCACTCATTATAACTAGAGATAGAAGAAGATATTGAGAACAGCTCACACATACACCGCACCGGCCCAGCGTTGGCCGAAAGCTCTGCTTTTGGATGTGGCAAAACTGAGCTGCATTTACTGAGTTACAGTGAGAAGCTATATATATAACTCTATCTATCTAATCCTAGTACACAGACATGTCAGGCTGCCATACTGCTACAGTGACTAGATGTGACAGTAGAGCTGACTTTGGCGCCTGCCCCATTGTGTCTCTGCCATGGCATGGGAGCCTTTCGGCGCCTTTTGCCTTGCAGCGACTCTGAGGTGTAGCAGCGAGAGAGCCCTTTGACGCTTTGCCTCTGCTGCGCATAGAGAGGGAGAGCAGCAGATTACTTTACAATTCTTCCTCTAATCCTGCTGCTAACCCTAGAACCTCCACCATGCCGATCATCTTCTTCAGCTCCGTGAACCGAAGACGGCCGAGCGGCTTGATGAGGACGTCCGCGAGTTGTCGACCAGTTTTGACAAACTCGATGACGATCTGCCCTCCATCGACACAGTCCCTGAGGAAGTGGAACTTGACGTCGATGTGCTTGCTCCGCACGCACGCCGGTGACGATCAAGTCGTCCACATACACGCCGACGACGAGCTCCTTCTTCCCCCGTCGCCGCGTGTGGAGCGCGTGCTCGGTTGCGCACCATGTGAACCCAAGCTTGCCCAACGTGGCGTCAAGCTTGGCGTTCCACGCTCGTGGGGCCTGCCGTAGCCCATAGAGCGTCTTGCGTAGTCGGAACACCCTGTGCTCCGCTCCCTTGATGGCGAAACCTGGAGGTTGCTTGACGAAGACTGTCTTCGCCAGCTCGCCGTTGAGGAAGGCCGATTTTATGTCTAGGTAATGGACGCGCCAGTTCTTCGCTGCTGCCAAAGCCAGCAGCAGTCGGATAAACTCCATGCGCGCTACCGGCGCGAAGACTTCCTCGAAGTCGATGCCCCCGCGCTGGACAAAGCCTCGGGCGATGAGGCGCGTCTTGTGCTTGACAATGACGTCGCGCTCGTCCCGCTTGACCTTGTACACCCACTTCAAGCCGATCGGACGACATCCTGGATCGACGAGCTCCCAAGTCTCGTTTTCCTCGATCGCCTTCATCTCCTCCAGCATTGCCCGTCGCCAATTTGCATTGCGCTTGGCCAGCGCGAACGTTGGTGGTTCCTCTGCACTGATGAGAAGTAGCTCTGGGTCATTGAGCAGCCGACCCGCCAGGCCTGAGGACCCTGTGCCGCCGATGATGTCGTCCCGCCTGCGGAACCGCACCTCCTCACCATCGTGGAAGGCATCCACGAACTCGGTGATGTCGCTTGGAGGTGAGGCAAACTCGATCGGCGTCGATGGAGTCCCCTATTCCGCCGGAGTGGTCAGCACAACACCTAGAGTGCTCGGGACCCCAGCTGTAGTGCTTGGCACTACTCCTAGATTGCTCGTCACCACTCCTGGAGTGGTTGGCACCACTACAGGAGTGCTCGGCACCAATCTTGGAGCGGTCGGCACCACTGCAAGACCTCTCGGCTCCGCTACAAGAGCGTTCGGCACCCATCCTGGAGTGGTCAGCACGACTGCAGGACCACTCGGCACCACTCCTAGAGTGCTTGACACCCCTCCTGGAGTGCTCGGCTCTGTTGCTGGAGTGGTCGGCACCTCCTCTCCAGCGTCTCCACCACCATGGATGACCAAGTGCTCGACAACGAAGGTGCTGGTGAAGCCGCCAGCTCCCCCCATGCCCTATCCCAGTCCTAGGCCGCCTTCTCATCAAACATGACATTGCGCGAGACAACCACCTTACCTCTGCGTGGGTCGTAGAGCCAATACGCCTTGGTACCTTCCTTGTAGCCCAGGAGCACCATCGGTGTGCTCCTATCCCCTAGGTTGGTGAGGACCGGCTTCGTCTTCCTGACGTGGCCGATGCAGCCGAATGTCCGGAGGAAGGACATGCCCGGCTTGCGCTCATACCAAGCTTCGAACGGCGTCACGCCCTTCAGGGCCTTTGTGGGAGTGTGGTTGAGGATGAACACCGCTGTGGTCACTGCCTCTCCCCAGAACTTTGCCGGCATGCTTTTGGCCTTCATCATGGATCGAGCCATGCCGACCACCGTCTGGTTCCGCCGCTCCACCACACCATTTTGCTGTGGCGAGTACGGCACGGTGTGGTGTCGCACCACACCCTGATCCGTGCAGTACGCAGCGAACTCCACCGAAGTGAATTCACCATCGTGATTAGTCCACAGCACGCGTAGCTTCTTGTCGCTCTCTGCCTCCTCTCGCGCCTTGAAGTTCTTGATCGCCTCTGCCGCCTTGTCCTTGCTCGTCAGGAGTTGCAGCCACATATAGCGACTGCAATCATCCACGAGCAGGAGGAAGTATCGCCGACCACCGTTTGTGGCTGGCGTGATTGGCCGGCAGAGATCGTCATGGACGAGCTTGAGAGCGTCCGCCACGCGATACTTGGCCGCCTTTGGGAACGATAGCCTCCTCTGCTTCCGGCCAGGGAGCTGTCGCACAGCTCGCCTACGTGCTTGATGTGGGGTAGCCCTCAGACCATCTTCTCTAGCCGACCGAGCGCGTCGAAGCTGAGATGGCCGAACCAGGCATGCCACGACCATGGCTCCTCCGTGTGTCGTGCAGCCAAGCAGATGGGCTGCTCCACCTTCAAGTCGAGTAGGTACAGCAGGTTCTGGGACCTCTTCACCTTGGCAAGAAGCCACTACTCCTGGTCCCTGATCCTGAGGATGCCGTCCTTGATCAGTACCTCACTGCCGCGCTCATCCAGCTGGCCAATGCTGATGATACTTGAACGCAGCTACGGGATATAATATACATCCGTCAGCGCGCGGTGCTCACCGTTTTGGCACCTGAAGATGATGGTGTCGCTCCCTCGGATCTCCACCCTTGAGCCGTAACCGAACTTTACCGTGTCGGTCACGTTGCCGTCGAGCTCAGAGAAGGCTTCCTTGGAGCCCATCATGTGCTTGTTGGTGCCGGAGTCCAGGTACCACCGCTGCTCCTTCTCACCGCCCACACGTCCGAGGTGGACTTGGGCGCGCGGTTCGTCGAGGTTAACAGTGTTCAGAGCCTTAACCGTGGTCGGCTCTGCTGTTGGAGGGGTTCGCTCCGCTGTTGGTGTGCTCGGCAGCTCCTCTAGAGTGGTTGGCTCCACTCCTAGAGTGCTCAGCACCCCCTCTGGAGTGGTCGGCTCTGCTGCTGAGGTGCTCGGCACCTGCTCTGCAGCCTTTAGAGCCTTCCCATGCCCTTCCACCGTCATCACCTCTCCCTTCTCCTTGGCCTCAATGTTGTGCAGAGCACAGAATGTCGCCATCAGGAGAGTGGCTTCATCATCATCATATGCCTGCGCCAGATGAGCCTCAGCCTTCTTCTCCTACTTGCGATTTGGGCACTCCTTTTCCCAATGGCCTGTCTTCCCGTAGCGCCGGGCAGGTGTTGGGGTCGACCTTCTTCTTTTCTTCTATGAAGAAGCCTTGCCGCGGCGCTTGCCATCGCCACTGCAGCTGGAGGAAGCTTCCTCGGACTTCTTCACCTTCATCCGAGCAGCCCACTCCTCCTCTGTCAGCAGCAGCTTTTCGTTGTCCATCGTTGCTATCGCCTGCTCTAGGCGCTCGTCCACCGCCCGCAGACAGCTTGTCATATCCTCAATGGTGAGGGTGGACAAGTCCAGCATCGTCTCTATGGAGAGAGCGATCTAGATGTACTTCGCCGGTACGGAGTGGAGGTACTTGGAGACCGCCTCTTCTTCATCAATGATGACACCATGGCTGCTCAGCTTGCTGATGAGCGACTGCAGGCGGAGGGAGAAGTCCTCCACCAACTCACCATCCTTAAACTTGAGGTTGGCGTACTCCTGCTTCAGAAGCTGGGCTATCGCCTTCTTTGCGCTGTTGGAGCCGACGCGCATTGCTGCAATGGCCTCGCACGTCCTTTTAGCAGAGTTCTTCGCCCCCAACGGCTCCCTGTACTTTGTCAGCACAACAGCGAGGATGGCCTCCAACGCTGACATGTCTTCTTCGTTGTCAGTGCCCTTGTCAATAGCATTCTAAAGTCGTTGAGCTCTGAGCTTGACCTTCATGGTCACCGCCCACCCGCCATAGGTGGTGCGAGTCAGCGTTGGTCAACTGGTGCCGCTGGCCTCCCGCACCGTGCGTACGATGACCTCCCGTCGTGGCTTTTGCGACCACAAAGCGCCCTTATTCTTGTCGCCCATCTCCAAACCGTCCGTCATCGCCAGCGGTTAGTCCGGCGACGGCGCTTGTACGGCTCCGATACCATTATTGGTCCCTCGCTGCCCTGCATAGGTAAGCGGTAAGTTTACCACCACACTCACTCACTATGGCTAGAGGTAGAAGAAGATATTGAGAATAGCTCACACACACCGCATAAGTCCAGCGTTGGCCGAAAGCTCTACTTCTGGACGTGGCAAACTGAACTACCTTTACTAAGTTGCAACGGAAACTATATATACAAATCTATTCATCTAATCCTAGTACACAAACATGTGAGGCTGCCGTGCTGCTACAGTGACTAGATGTGACAAACAGGACTGACTTTGACGCCTGTCCCTCTCAGGGCTACAAAGGCAACAACGGAGCCTTTCAGCGCCTTCCCCCCTGCAGCTCTGATGCAGCAGCAGGGGGAGCCCTTTTCGACGCCTGCCCCGCCAGCAGCGTCTGAGGAGAGGAGAGCAGCAGAAACTGAATAAAAAAATATTCTAGAACACACACTAAGTGTACCAAGATATGAACAATCTAAATTCAATACGATGCATCCCTGCTCGCAATAAACTTGATTTTAGATTACCACACAGCTGTTTGATGTGAAAGAGACCATGAGATCTCAGTCTGTATAGTATCAAATCAAACTAAATAAATAGCAAAGCCAAAAACCAGATCCATAAGTACCTCATCGGCAATGTTAGGATCAGCCCAGCCTCTAAAAAGAACTTGACAATCTCAGTTAAGCCATCGTCAACTGCCTCCATTAAGATAGTTTGTCCATAGGGAGTTATCAAGTTGACATCAGCACCGCCCTATAGAGCCGACAACACAAAGTTCAGATAGCTCCAGAGAGAATCGTCACTTGTAATCATGACAGCATATTCAATGGAAAAGCAAGGTTACTGAGTCAAGACACATCAAGTTACACCAACAAATAACTGTACCTCAACCAGTAGCTTCATGCATTTCAAGGAATGCGCACAGCATGCCACCATGAGTGGTGAGAAGACATGATTGACAACTTTGTTGGGCTGCAGAACAAAACAAACGACAGTTTTGGAAACTCATCAACATCATTGCAGAATAAATTTGAAAAGTACGGCCATCCAGTATTGTGTGCAATGGCACCACCACAGCACAGACAACTGCTCCGTCAATCAAATGAAGCAAAATTTGACATGGATGCCAGTCCAATTCATGAACGATGGTGTGACGAGGAAACAATGGAACTAATAACAGCTTACATCAGCACCATGCTCCAGCAGGATCTTGACAACCTGATCCTGGTCTTTAGAGACAGCCAAGTGCAGGGGTGTCCCGCGGTAATTGAGTGGATCCACATCAATGCCCTTGGACAGCAGAAGCCTCACAGCCTCGCAGTGGCCTGGGGACAGAGACATATTAGCACAAACTCCAATACAAACACAACAAACTAAGGGCTTCTGCAGGTCACAGACAATTTGTGGATGGTGGCTAGAGTTTCTTAGGCTAGCGTTTGGTTTCCAACACAATATATTGCGGCTTGCCACACATTTTCAACTACAAATCCCACTTGTCATAGATTCATCCCTTCGCCAAACATTGCTTAAGTTGTGGCAAACAAGTAACAAATGGTTAGCCACACCTTAGTCAAGAGTTCGACATGTGTGGCAACTGGCAATGTATATATGGACGAAACCCAAACACGCTCAAATTAAATGTCCCCTAGCTACGCCTAGGCCGCCGCCCTCAAAAGTGAAGAGCACACCTTCCTCTGCCGCACAATGCAGCGGCGTGCAGCCTCTGGAGGAGTCAGGCATCGCAGGGTCAACGCCGCGCTCCAGAAGGTACTTCAAGACGCACATGCTCCCAGCGGCGGCTGCGAAGTGCACCGGCGACATGCCTACAAGGGGAACAACGTCGATGATCGGAAGCGTGTCTCTGTGCCTCCCAAGAGCGCAAGTGTTCATCAGGAACTAAGGCGCACGCACCTTCCTCGGTGGTGGAATTGACATCGAGGCCCAGTTCCGCCACCAGGAACCTGCAGACGTCGAGGTGGTCCCCGGCCGCGCCGGCGTGCAGCGCGTTCCGGCCCTTGTCGCCCTTGGCTTCCCGCAGGTTCACCTTCCTCGCCATCACTGGTTAACCAGGAGAATTTGGGTAAATAACAATAAAAGAACAGGTTCCGAGAAACGACAGCCAAAATCTATCGAAAAGGCCGGTGTAATTCGCATTAGAAAAAATTAACCCTGGCGTCTACCTAAACATAATAAGTGAACACAATAAATCGAATGAAATCAACACGCAAACCAGATAAGAGAGGCTAGCTACGACGGTTCATCCGAAGCGAGAGGAGAGAAAGAGGGAGAAGAGGGATGGGGGGCGGTTACTCTTGAGGAGGCTGAGGTTGCCGTCGAGGGCGGCCTGGAGCGCGATGTAGGAATCCGAGGGCTTGGAGGCCGGTGCCATCGCGACGGCGGACGCGAGAGGCTCACAGGGCGCGTGCGTGGGTTTTGGCGTTTTGGGCGTTGCCGCGTTGGAGAGGAGAGAGGGAACTGAGGTCTAGGGCGTAAAGTTTCGAGGTGTCACATTATATGTGTCGTATGGGGGTGTTTGGATACTAATAGAAAAACAAATTACAGAATCCATCAGTAATCCGCGAGATGAATTTATTAAGCCTAATTAATTCGTCATTAGCACACGTGTTACTGTAGCACCACATTGTCAAATCATGTACTAATTAGGCTTAAAAGATTCGTCTCGCAAATTAGTCGCAAACTGTGTAATTAGTTATTTTTTAGTCTATATTTAATACTCCATGCATGTGTCCAAACATTCGATGAGATAGGGAGTAAGCTTTAGGGGAGGAACTAAACAAGGCCTGAAGCGGCTTCGGAAGGAAGGAAAGAGGAGAGGGGAACAGAGTTATGGCGGGAAACGCGAGGTGCGTAGTGCGTGAGTGCGGACGGTCTTGCGCAGTGCAAGCGGGCGTCGTGATCGCGACAGCAACAACAAGTGGCAACTAACAGAGGAGGAGCGCGGGCGGACGGGATGGGACGCCAATCTCCAGCTTGGTGGGGCCAAGACGAGTTTGACCGCGGAAGCTCACGCAAGTCTCCTCCGCTCTAGTGGGGCTAGGACTTCTCTTATCTTTTTTTTTTCTAAGAGACACTAGCGTCTGAACATCCAGACAGAAGCACGCGTCCAGACACCCATGCCTCCTCCGACCTCTGTCAGGTATGCCCGCAGAAAAAACGCCGCCCGCCACTCCTTCCCCTGATCCCCTCCTCTCTCTCTCCGTGAGTCCGGACGTCCGCACCTTCACCGTCCACCAGCGCCCGCTCTCTTTCCCCCGATCCGTCCTCTCTCCCAAAGACGGGCGGGACCCAAGAGCCGGATGAGGATGAACTTGCCCCGTCCACAGGCTCCTAGCGCTCCCCATCCCCGGTGCTCGGGCCATGCTGTAACACCCTCGGTGTTAAGCACTAATAAAACTTGTTCATGTTCATCATCAGGCATAGGAATCATCCATGATGGTATTCATGCATTGCATACACCTAACTTAATGCATTTTGGTTCATATGCCTAGTATATGTGTATGTTTGAAATGTTATCAATAATATCAACTAAGAAACTTTGTGATTTTATGGTATGAAATTTCTTTAAACAAATAAAAATATGCCAAAATAACTTCATAGTACAAAGTGTGTACTTTACACTAGTGTGTAGGGTATGAATTCAAGTCCAACCAACTAAAATTTGAACTCCAAGTTTGAAATTGGATTTGAATTCCAACACTTAGTCAATGTTGGTTAAGCATTGGAATTCTAGTTTGAATTCAATTTTGGAGGAATTAATAAAATGAATTTCTCAAATAAAATTGTTCAACCTATAGTATCATTTATAAGTACAAAGTTTGTACTATGTAATGGTGGTATTGGTTGCTAAGTTTGTTAACTAACTAATCAACAATTAAATGTCAAAGTTGTTAATCAAATCAATTTTCAAAACCTTTAACTGAAATCTTATTTTCAGTTTCAATGAGCCTATCTTCAAAATTTAAAATCTTGAAAACCGATGAGTTTTGGGTGATGATCCTTTAAACAATATTGGAGATCTCATTTAGACGAACAATATTGCTTAAGGTTGCTCATCAGGTCGCTTTGTAAAATCGGGAGAACGAATGAGCTAAAGATGGGGTTTTCAGTTGGAACAGTGTTATCGGTTTAGAAATACCACATGTGAAAACCAATTTAATTTATACTGGTTGCAATAGGTGGTGGATATTTAAAGTATGATGCTTAACTTCGGGGACTCTATTTTCCTTGCAATGAGACTACTACACACATGATAAGCATGAAAAGGTGTTAGTCTCAAAGCATCCAACTTGTAGAGTAACGTCTCCCTAAATTTGTGCACATAAGTATGGAATACTTGTAGGAGACATGAACATTAATTTTAGAATAAAAAATACCACTTGAAAGATGACATCATATGAATGTGAGAATCATTTACGAAAGTGATATTCGGAAGAAATTATCTACAATTTGGACTTTGGCATATATTAGATGAACAATTGTAAAACAAGCTATGTGCCGTGCTCCTAAACAATTTAAACCATGTAGGTTTGCTTCAAGGGTTAAGAGTGAAACCGAGTAAGCCTACCATAAGATATACCTAATGTATGCAAGACAAAAAATTAAACATGCAAATGCAAACCTAGGCATTAAAAGGAACTAGATGCTAATTGAAATTGCAAGAAATTAAATCTAGTTACATAACATGAGAAGGGGAATTTGGGTCAATAGTATTTACTAACCCACTTGTCAATTACCTTGTCCATAATGATGCACCCCATGAAATGCACCCATACTTTACCAAGTCTCCAAATTTCCCGAAATCCATCAGACTTCTCACTTCCCTTTCGGGATCCAAACCTTCTTGGTGCTCTTCATGTTGGAAATGATCTCCTTTGGCATCAAATGCGTTTGGCTCCATTATTGGCTTGCTTGTTCACCTTGATGGCCACCACCTTGTCATTTTTCTTCTTCTTCAAGAGATAAGGTGTGGAGGACTTTTTGTCCATCTTGTTGGTATAGGTGTTGGAGAGCTTGCGTGTTTCCTTTTTGTTTTTCTATTTCTTCTTAGCTCCTCCCCCATGCTTCACCTTGCACTCATAGGACTTGTGACCTTCCTTGTGGCATACGTAGCAAACCACGGTTTGTCCTTCATTAAGCTTCTTCACTCTCTTGATGGTGTTATCTTGATGAAGTTGGGCTTGCTCCATTTTGCCTTGCACTTGAGTCAAGCCCTTGGTGAGGTGAGCCACTTCTTGCTTGAGTTGCTCATTCTCCAATGCAACCTCTTGTGTGCATGTATCTAAAATAATTTTCTCAACACAAACTTGGTTGCACAAGGGTGAGTCTAAACATAAATCATTGCAAGAAGTAGAGGCATCCTTTTTAGGCATGTCAAAGATAGAACTTTTCTTTTTGGGTGCCTTGGTGAGGGTTGTACCGACGGCTTCAAGATTAGCAACTTTATTAGTTAGCTCATCACAGTGTTTGCATATGGTTTCCATTTTAGCAAGCAAACTTTTATAAGCATCTTGTAAGTTTGCTAACTTTTCGTTTAATTTTTCATTTTTCTTTACAAGTTGCTCATCATTGATTGTGCATGCTTTTGTTGTTGCACTAGCCTCAAGTTGCTCAATTTTAGTAGATAATTCAATATTGAGATTAGCAAATGTCTCATATTGTTCAAGTAAGGTTTTATTTGCTTCTTGTGAACTATCTAACTTTTTTTGCAACATTTTTAGCTTCTTTTGTTGGCTAGTGCAAGTCTTAGCATATTTAAGATTTTCTTGCACAAGTTCATTAAGAGAAGGCATTTCATCATCACTATCACTCTCACTAGAAGATGAGCTTTTGTTATCTCGTGCCATAAGGCATACACGAGAAGAGCTTGATGATGAGTGCTTGTGGTCTCGCCTCTTGTAATGGTCTTTTTCTTCACTTGAAGAATCATCCCATGACCTTATTGATGTGAGGGCTTTATCCTTGCACGCCTTCTTCTTTGTCTTGGGTGTGGGCTTGTTTGGACAAACTTCCACAAAGTGCCCAAACTCACCGCATCCATAGTATTCTTTCTTTGTTTGCTCATTTCTTTGATTGGTGAAAATGAAATCTTGAATTTGGATGGACACACCCTTGACATTGAACCTTTGGATCATCTTCTCCACCTTGTTGATAAGTTTGATTGATTCTTCATCAAGGTCAGAGGTGGAGGAGAAAGATTGATCATCATCATCCTCATCTTCTTCTTCATCTTTAGTTGGGGAGCTTGAGTTTGAGCTTGTCTCAACTTGCTTGCCCTTCATCTTCTTTTTTCACTACATGGAGAGCCTTGCCTTTGCTTGATGACGAGGCTTCTTCTTGACCCATCTTCCATGACATTTCAAACGCCACTATCTTGCTAATGACTACGGCCAGGGTCATGGTGCTCAAGTCCTTTATGTTGTGAAGAATGGTGATAATGCTTGCATATTTCTTTTGTGGTAGCACGGAGATAATCTTCCTCACGATGTCCGCATCATCTAGCTTCATTAATCCTATTGAATGGAGCTCATTGATAATTAGATTCAAACGAGAATACATATCACGAACAAGCTTATCATCATTTATTTTAAAGGAATCATAATTTTGTTTAGCTAGACAATGTTTTTGCTCACGGACATTAGTTGTGCCATCATGGAGCTCTTGGAGTTTTAACCAAATTTCATGTGCCGTATTTAAAGTGAACACTTGGTTAAACACATCCATGCTAAAAAATTCAAACAAGCAATTTTTAGCTCTAGCATTGAAATGAATTTCTTTTTCTTCACTCTTTGTGTGTTTATCGGAATTCTTAATGGGTTTCATCCTATCTCGAGTGACTCTCCAAACACCCAAATCTACCGCCTTAATGTGACAAGCCATTCTACCTTTAAAGTAGGGGAATTTAGTGCCATCAAAGTGCGGAGGCCTATAGGTATCCATCCCAACCAATCTAAATAGCGTCGGCTCAACGACGGTGAAGCCAAAGGTCCAAATTGAGCCAACCGGCTCTGATACCACTTGTAAGAGACCATGACGCCTAAGAGGGGAGATGAATTAGGTAACTTAAAACTCTAACTCTAAACTATGGCCTCTTTTGTTATCCTTAGCAAAAGCCTATATAAAAGATAAGCTATCTAAATGTGTAACTACGGTTTTGCTAGTGAGTTGCCATCTCTACCGTAAAAAGGAGTTATGTAACCTAGGTTCCAAACCTATCAACTAGCCTATCACTAAGCTAGGAAAGTAAAGTACAAACCAAGATTGCAATGTAAATGCGGAAGCTAAAGAGTGAGGTAGAGATATGTAAACTCCCGTCGACAACTCTGGTATTTTTATCGACGTATCGAGAAGCGCGCAAGCTTTTCCCTAATCCTCGTTGGAGCCCCTCACAAGGTATCCCTCGCAAGGGCCAAGCTCCCGGTCGGGTAACTCCGTGGATAGCCTCGGGCCTTCCCCACGCGCAAGTGAGTCTCCGATGTGCCTTCCGGCAAGCCTCTCCCGGACCGCTCCCCGCCGCCTTCACTATCAAGCTTCCGGCTGAACCACCGCGGGCCTTGTTCCCTTCGGTACACGGTGGCGGCCATACCACAAATGCGGTTGGTGTGATCTCAGAAGACTACAAGCTCCTTCGATGTACAACAATGGTGCGCGCAAGCATCGAGTGATAAGATGTGTGCAAACCTCACTAAACACTAGGCCTAAACCTAGAGCAAGCACATAAGCGGTGGTCTAACTAACCTAAGCACTTCGCAAAGCACCTACGCTAATCACCGAATGTATCACTAAGCACTATGCAAGTGGAGATCACTAAAGTGGTGTATCAACACCCTTGGTATGTTTCCTCAACTCTCCACATTTCAAATGGCCGGTTGGAGGGTCTATTTATAAGCCGCATAGAGAAAATAGTCGTTGGGGACGAAACCCAGCTTTCTGCTACTGACCGGACGCTGCTGCGTAGTGATCGGACACACTACCGAGTCCGGTCATGATCGACCGGACGCGTCCGGTTGGATTTGCGCCGCTTTGGAACCTCTCTGGACATAATCGGACGCTGCACTTTGTGTGTCTGGTCATCCAGTGCCGCTGCGTCCGGTCCTCACTAAGTTGTTGCCGCGACGATGAACAGTGAAGTCCGTGCATCCGGTCACTGCCTCGCTCAGCGTCCGGTCACTGCTGCTGACGCCGGGGATGCTGAGGAAGCAGAGGCCAAGAGCATGTTTGGTGGGCGTCCATTTGGCTCTCGGATGGCCTGACACCCTGATGATTCTTGAATTGGATTGTCATTCGGTGGTTACCAAGCTTTGCTCCGAAGGACGGGATCACTCTTCTATATGGCCAATCATCGAGGAGGCACGGGAAGTTGGTGGACAGCTAAGGAGTCTGGTGACGATCAAGATTAGCAGAGTCCAGAATAATTTGGCGCATGAGTTGGCATAGTTTGCCATTAAGTCTAGGAAGTGTCGGTGTTTTTTTTTTGCTTGTTTTCCTGAGTGGCCTCACTTTCTTGTAAGGATGTTACTTGAATTTTAATAAAATTTTAACTTTCGCAAAAAAAAAAGATAGAAGTGTAGGTGAGGATGAAAAAAAAGAATGTAAGACATGATATCACATGATAAAAAATATTTTCGTAGATAAATAGAAGACAACTACTGTATACCGGGTTCTTACGTGGAGTACGTGTGCCTCTTGTTTGGTCAAAGCCAAAATTTAACTCAGTCTGTTCGGACAGAAAAATCCACAACAGAGGAGGATCTCTCTATGCATAAAAAATAAATGTGCGTGGGCGTGCCGGTGTACAAAGTACACAAAATAAATAAAGATAAGGGAACACAAGTTTTATTCATATTTGATAAAATACAAATACATGTTCCCTGATACAAGTGCACTTCATAGCTTTCTAGCGGCAATCTAGCTGGGGGGATGTGGTCTTCACGGTGCCTAGGGCCTCGGAAGGCTCCCAGTTAATTACCCCCGTGAGCTAGCCCATAGAGTACCTCTGATTCAACAGTTGTGGTCGTCATCTTCAATCTTCGCTTCACGTCTTCATGCATGGTGTTGGTGTAGATATATGTGGCGTTGGCATAAGGGCCTCCTTGGTCCCTGTGCCGGTACAACATGAGTGGAATATCAGCCATGCCCGCCTGCGTCATTCGCCTCATCGGCGTCGAACTCTGCGTAGTGTCATCACATCACAGTCGCACTTGCATGGTTGGTGTAGCTAGGATCGCCTCGGACTTTTTCGGCAGTATCGTTGTGCACTACGGGAGAGACAAAATTCCCCGAGTGTCGCTGGCTTCCCCGAGTGCCAAAAATCGGACACTCGGGAAAGAGGATCTTCCCTGAGTGTTGCACTCGGGGAAGAGAGGCTTTCCCGAGTGCCTCAGAGAATCTGGCACTCGGTAAAGAGCAGCACTCGGCAAAGGCACTCTTCCCCGAGTGCAACACTCGGGGAAGATCGACACTCGGCAAAGAAACATGCTACTTGACGGTTCACCCCGCCCACGCCGTTAAAACTTAAAAAAACAAAAATTCTTCCTCGGGTGCCTTCCCTGGCACTCGGGGAAGAGTCCCTTTCCCGTGTCGGGGCGGGACACTCGGGGAAAACTTCCTTCCCGAGTGCTGTCACGGCACTTTTCGGGAAAAGGACTCTTTTGTTGACGTGACGAACAACTCGGGGTCGAATGAAATTATTTTGTTTAACTCATTTTTTTGTGAGATGGTCCACATTTTTAAATGCGCAGTTCATATTTGGGACAATTTCACTTATTTTGTTTATATCATTAATATAATTTTTTTTGAATTTACCAAATTTTTTTATTTCATGCAATTTGAGCTTCAAATTGCATGAAATAATGAAAAAAATTCAAAAATTATATTAATGATAAACTAATGTTGATATAACAAAATAAGTCAAAACTGTCTCAAATATGAACCATCTTGTTGCGTAAACAATGTGGAACAGGCCTCACAAAAAAATGTGAGGTAAAAAAAAAATTTCATAAATTCTTCCCCGAAATGCCTTCCCCGTGCCTTCCAGTGCCTTCCGGCACTGGGAAGAGTTCTTTCCGAGTGCCGTGACAGGCACTGGGAAGATTTAAAAAAAAGGCCCAAAGAGGCCTTATCTAAACCTAACCGCCACCCCACCCCAAACCGCCAGCCCGGCCCGCCCGCCCGCGCTACCCTACCCGCCAGCCTTCTCTCCTGCTGCACACGCGCCCCAGCACTGCCTGGGCATCCACAAGCCCCACCGCGTCCCAGGCCCTCAGAGCCTCGTGCCCCATAGCCCCCTGAAAGTGCCCTGCCCGTCGGGCCTCCCCACAGCCCGAGAGACGGCAGCCATGCCGCCAAGCCCTTACCAGCCCCCCCAGTAGCCCCAGCCCCACGCGCCTCACAGCCCCCCAGCCCCAGCCCCGTCGCCTCAGTGCCCGAGAGACGGCGGCGCGGCCCCACCGGCGCGCCCCTGTCCCTGCATGTCGGGGCCCGTCCGGCCGGCGCGCCCCCTCCCCGGCCCCGAGGCAAGCCGCCTGGCCCCTGTCCGTCCGTCTGTCCGTGTGGAGCCCGGCCCCTGGTGCTGGTCAGGGAGCAGAGAAGGATGAGGTAGGTGGAGGAAGGAGGAGGGAGGAAGAAGAAGGAGAAGAAGGGGAAGGGGAGGAGAAGGAGAAAGAAGGGGAGGAGGTGCCTCCGTCGCCACGTCCTGTCCCGTTGTCGGCGTCTTCTTCTCCGCGTGCACGTCCCGCCAACGCCCAAGGTATACGAACCGTCCCGTTCTGGTTGTCGGCCATCGCGTCGTTTATGTGTTGACGGCCTTCGTGCCGGAATTGTGGATGTGTGGGCCATCGTGCCCCAAATGTGGACGTCGGCCATCGTGTCGACGGTTTTTTTTGCAGGTTATCGAAACCTCCCCATCCAGGGGAGGTTCTGCCGAAATTTTGTACTTATAGTGCTGCTTTTCTTCTTTTGCAGAGTAGGACCTGTCGCAGGGGAATCGGAGCACCTAGGCGACCCTGATCGTCTTCGTCGGCGCTGCGGTCCTACCTGCACAGCGCCGACTCGCCACTGCACCGACTCACCACTACGTCGCTAACCTTTCTCCACCGCCACCCTAGGTATAATTAAGCTCTTTTCCTTACCGTTGTCGTACGTAGATCGGTGTAGCCCAGTTAGGCGTCTCCCGTCCGAAACAGATATGATTGGAGGTATGCGGATCTCCACATATCTATGACCGTATCTATTTCGGATTGTCCAGGTGTAATTGGATAGCCCGCGGATGGGTAGATGGGTTAGTTTCCATATTCTGCTCGGATCCGAGACGGAGTTTCGGCACCACCTCCCTGTTGTTCTCTAGATACACACTCTCCCTTCCAGGACGTGTATCGGGAGAGCAGCGGGTAGGTGCTGCTGAAATTCTGTCTCGGATCGGAGTAGAGCATGGAAACTAACCTCATCTACGCATCCACGGGTGGGATTAGGACCTATCCTCACCTATTAGACAGTAGGCACGCCGTGCAGATGCAACTTATGGTTACTTTACTCTGTTATGTGTATATGCTAGAGGATGGATACCCGTGAGTGGATGTACACGGGACGCCCAAGTCAGTCTCAAATCACCCGTGAATGGATGGATAAGACCGAGAAATTCTTGGACCATGCATTTAAGGCAGCTAAGGGAGCGAGAGACACGCTTACATCCCTGCGGCGAATGTGAAAACAAGAAAAGAAGAACAAGGAAGTCATGATGAAGCATCTTTGCAAGTATGGATTTATGCCAAACTATACCCGGTGGGTGCACCATGGTGAACCCTACCGTCCTAGAGAGGAGGTCGTGAGACGAGGCTTGGAGGCATTTGATGGTGATGGTGGGGTAGCAGGATGGTTAGGTGACTATCGGATGCGATGTTCACCAAGGACGACGGAGGACGGAAGGTGGAGGATGGGGAGGAGGAGCCAGAGCCAAGCTTAAGGTGTTCTTGGACATGTTGGAATCGGCACAGAAGTTCCTACATGAGAAGACATCGATTTCTCAACTGGATGCCATTGGGCGCCTATTGGGGTTGAAGTCACAGCACAACATGACTCGAAAATGCTTCGATGATATGGTGGCAATTATTGGGGATCTGCTTCCGGTGGGTCATCAGCTGCCTCCAAACTTGTATGAGTCAACGAAACTCCTTCGGGCACTGAAGATGCCGTATGAGCAGATACATTGTTGTCCAAAGGGGTGCGTCCTATTTAGGAAAGAACATAATGATGCAAAGTACTGTCCAAAGTGTAAATCCTCGAGATATGTGGAGGTAGACAAAGGTGATGGCAAGAAGGAGCAGAATGAGAGGATCCCCATGAAAGTCCTACGACACCTTCCGATCATACCGAGGCTCCAACAGTTATTCATGAAAGAGGAGTCCGCGAAACAGATGAGATGGCACAAGAATGGTGTTCGATACAATAAAGACAAGATGATACATCCAGCAGATGGTGAAGCATGGAAAAGCTTTAATGCCAAGCATCGTGGCAAAGATGAAGAGGCCCGTAATGTACGTGTTGCGCTGGCAACGGATGGGTTCAATCCTTATGGAATGATGTCGGCCCCATACACTTGTTGGCCCGTGTTCGCTATCCCCCTCAATCTCCCCCGGGACCTACTTCAACGGCAAAACATATTCTTGACGTTGATAATTCCTGGACACCCGGGAGACAAAATGGGTGTGTACATGGAGCCTGTTTATGATGAATTGATCGAGGCTTGGAATGAAGGCGTATTGACTTACGACCGAGCTACAAGGAGGAACTTCAAAATGTATGTTTGGTACCAATACTCCATGCATGACTTTCTGGCGTATGGGATATTCGTCGGCTGGTGTGTCCACGGGAAGTATCCATGCCCGGTATGCAAGGCAACTCTACAGTTCATTTGGTTGAAGAAGGGTGGCAAGTTCTCGTCGTTCGACAAGCATCGAAATTTTCAACTTTTCTTTACACTCCTTATATTTTTATCTTGTCACTCACGTGCAATCTCCTCTCTTTTTTGCAGCATCAATCGGGTGGGGCGTCGAACCATGTCGAAGGGTCGCCGGCATCGCACGTCGGGCCATCCCCACCTGGACCGTCGCCGGGATCGCACGCTGGGGCGTCCCACCCCTCACAGTCGCCGTGAGCCGCCTTCGGAGTTGTTTTTTTTATTGAACTTGTGAACTTGGAATAGTGTGTACTTTTGAACGTGTGGTTTGTAATATATTGTGGATTTCGGACAAATTTGGTCGTTTGTGATATATAAATGTGGTTTGTGACATATTGTTGTTGATTTGTGGTTTGGTTTGTGATATATATATATATATATGCTTTGTTGTTTACATGGAAAAGCAAAAAACAAAAAAAAAAGAATTTTAGAGGTGGCTTCCCGAGTGCCTGCATCTTTGTGGCACTTTCAGGGGAAGAGGGATTTTATAAAAAAAAAAAATTTCTTCCCGAGTGCACGAGCTTGACACTCGGCAAAGAGTATTTAAAAAATTCAAAAATCTTTCCCGAGTGTTGCACTCGGGAAGAAAATCAAATAAAAAAAAAACGCGTCGTCGCCGCCAATAGCAATCGTCAAGTCTTCCCCGAGTGCCAAGACGGCACTTTCGGCAAAAGCCTTCTCCGAGTGCACGATTTTTGACACTCGGGGAAGGCGACTTTCCCGTGAGAGGATTAGCCGGAGGCTCTTCCCCGAGTGTTGCACTCGGGGAAGGCTTCCCCGAGTGTTGCACTCGGAGAAGGCTTCCCCGAGTGCAACTGGGCCTTCCCCGAGTGCAACCGGCACTCGGGGAATCCAGCGGTTCCTGTAGTGGTGGTACGCCGTGGAACTTGATCACAGTGGAGTTGAACATGTAGTAGTTGATGAAGATTTGCATTCTTGTGGCAGTACACACGCATGCATGCATGCTCATAAATCTGTAAGAGACAAATAAACAAACAATTACAGATTAATGTGCTCCGACCACGACTGCCAAAACGTGGCGTCCGCGCTGCCTTGCGTGCTCCTCATGCCAGCATGCTCGACGTCCGGCATCGAGGTGTCACCTCCGGCTCATGACACACGACAGAGTCGCGGCTGCCGTGGCGACGACGGGATGCGTGCGTGTGGCGCCATGCAGATGCACAAGGCTGCCTCCCGTCTCCTCCTAACGCAGCCCTTCGGCCGGCGGCGCTAATGGAGTAGATGCACATGGCTGCAGCACTCCTCTGGTGCAGTCGTGCGGCCGTCTCTCTTCTGCTGGATGGCGCTGGTAGATCGACCGGCTGCCGGCGTCTCCTTGCTCCTCGGCGTCGGCGTAGCGCTGGCGCCTTGCCGCGGCCGCCTCGTGTAGATGCGGAAAGATGCTAGGCAGGGCCGATGCAGGTGGCCACCGACTCGACATGCCTCCGGCTGCCTCTGCGTCGCCGTCGCCTGATGATGGCCTGCTCGTGGATGGATCTTGGCCGGCGGCGGCGTGGTGGCCTTGGCGCAGCCGGGTCGGGCGCGTAGCTGTGATCCCTTCCTGCGGCCGGCTTGAACAGATGTCATTAGCCCTTTCGTGAAGTCCTGGGAGTCCTTTATATAGGCAGCAGCTAGGGCGCCGCAGGCCCCTGGCCACAGGTATGCGCCGCCGCCTAAAATATGTTGGCGTGCGCGAGAGATACCTGGAGCCGATCCTTTTCTTCGTATACACAAGATGAAGGCACGTGTGATTTATCCATCTGGAGAGGTGATCTCTTCACGTGGTAAGCCTTCTAGAAGGCCTCGATTACTTGGATAAGCTCGCGGCCGTATCTTGTTCCCTGACGCATGGGCCTGGGATGATGAAGGGATTAACCTTCCCCTCAATCAAGTCACTAGCTAGCCTGCGGCCGCACGTACATCTGGCCAAGGTTGCAGAAGGTTCTGCACCCCGTCGCGCCGGTGTCTCGCAGACTCAACTAGTGTATAATCCTACGAAAGTACATGACATGGACCGGCGTACGTACGAACTCGATCTACGGCCGGCTGGAATCATATATAGGTGCACGTATGTATGGCTGCGCCTGTTAGCTTCTTCTATTTGCACGTCATGAACACACTTACGTGCATGCATGGAACATGCAACTGGACAAGCCCATATCATTGTTGCTAGCCTCTTTCCAGCAAACATGAGCAAAAGGAGCACTACGCATCAGCTTGTCACAGTCCACGCACAATGCAATTTGCTTCTCATTTTTCTTTATTATGCTTCTCAATATCACGTACAAACATACATGCAAACCAAAAAAATTTGTACAAAATCTCGTCAAACACTGTCTAGAAAGATCAATTTGGCCTTTCGTTTGGTTGAGAACTAAAATATATACTTCCTCTATCCCTATTGCTGTGGGGGATTATACCAATCAAACTTTCTCAAGTTCGACTAAGTTTGTAGAAAATATTAGCAACATTTGTATCTCAAATAATTTAACGATCTATCTAATGGTATTATTATTTACTATAAATATTAATATTTTATTTTATATATTTATTTGTCAAAGTTAAGCAACTTCTCGAAAGTGAGAACGACAGACAAAAAGCGATCGAGGGAGTATTTGGCTAGCCAAACCCAATCCTTCACACGTGTTGGGCTTCATTTGGGCGGCTAGATTGCTTGCCCGGGCTGCCGATCCAATTTCCTCCCATGCTAGGTTTTGGCGTGACAATCGGGGAGAGGGTGAGACGGTTCACATTAATTGTGGATTAAACATCTTCAAATCAAACTACATTTTTTCTCAAAAAAAAAAAAACGTAGGAGAGCTACGCATCATTATATTAAGAAGTTTCAAATCAAACTACTATAGGAGTATCTCTTAAGCACCGGCTCTATTTCTTAATCCGATTGGAGTAATATTTTCTCATAAGTCGAAACTACATATAAAGATCCTTGTTGACTATGGGCCCATTTTAGCAATGCTCCGACTATGTTTCGCTAATAAAAGTAGTATCACCATATCTAACCCAAAATTGGATAAGGTTACAATCCAAACACCTCTTGCATTTAAAAAAAAACAACCAACAGTGATGCTATAACTGTCAGTTTACCAACCGACAGTGATTCCTGCAATGAACCTAATTTTTTGTTTCAACCCATTTAAGTCCAGTAAAGACTGCGTGGGTTCTCGAATAGAAGCCACGGCCACGTTGCCCGAAAATCCCTCGGCTGTCCGATCTTCCCCTTCGACGGCCTACATTTCTTGCAGCAGATTTTATCGGGAGCGGCTTCTCGTGATTCTCTTTACTTTTCCCCACTTTTCGAATGCTTCTCTCTAGCTTCTCGTCCGAATCCGGTGGAACAAATATATACTCAGCTTCATCTTCTCATTCGGGAAGCTTCTCTTCCCCTCCTCTCTCTCTCTCTCTCTCTCTCTCTCGTCTTCGCGCTCTCTCTCGCGACCCGGACGGGGCGACGGCGCGAGGCGACCTCGGCGGTGGCCGGCGCGGCCCTCGGCGCGCCGGTAGCCACCCTCCTCCTCCTCCTCCACGTCCCTTCCCCCTCGCGCCGCGAGGGCAGGACGACGGCGGCCCCCGCCGGGTGCTGCGCCGGTGCGGCGGTTGGCCGTCCCCGGTCGCGGGGGCGCCCAACGGCCGCCGTCCCCGGCCACGGCGCGGCCGACCCAGTCCTGCCGGTGGTCTCCGGCGCGGCTTCATCCCGCCGGACCACGCCTTCTCCTATGCTCCATGAAACCCTAGGTGCGTGTCACTTCCTCTCTCTCCCTCTCCCTCTCCCTGCCAACTCCCCTTATCCCAGAGCGCGTGGAGGTTCGTCGCGGTGCCTAGGCGTCCTGCTGTGCCTGCACGCGGCAGCTGCACCAAGGGATCGAGCCCGCTCCTTTGATTAGTTTCAGGTTCGTGGTATCTGCTTAGATGTATATTCCTGCTGCTGATTTCAATTCTATTGACCTTGTCCCTATCTATTGCAGCAATGGTGTGCAAGGATTGCCATCATGGTTGTTCTTGTGCTCCTCAAGGTACAGCCCACAGCATTCCTTACGATTTACTCTCCATCTCTCCTAATTGTGATCATGTGGAGTGTTAAGATTGAGTACTAAAATGTCTTTCGGTTTACCAATACCACATCAGGTGTTTGGCTTAGGGAGTGGCCTGCTCGATTCGGCCGAATCGAGAGAGCAGCCGACTGTTGTGCCATGCATCTGAGGAGGTGGCGATGTTGATGGTATTTGTTTCAGGTCTTAGTGTCTGATAAAAGTGAAGCTATCAACACTGCATTCTTGATGATTTCTGGATTATTGTTTGCATTTTGATCACCTGCAAGGATGAATACACTTTTATCTTCCTGTTACATTTTACTTTGAGGGAATGGGCTGCTGCTGTGATGATTACATCATAAATTATGTTTAGTGTTTGATGAAATGATTGCTCTTCCTTCTTTTACATGACGTATGAGGCAATGCTCATGAGCTATGATGATTCCTCCTTTGTTTTGCATCTCTCTACTATGTCCATAGCTGAGGCAATGATCATGACCTGCTAAACTCTATTTTTTGTCATCTCTTTGTACCTGTTCCATGATATTTAGGGTGATGGTCGTGGTCAATTGGTTGCTCCTTTTTTTTGTGTCTCTTCTTATCTATCCTAAGTTTTGAGGTCCCAAAGAGAGGTTATTATTGCCTATTTAGTCAAGGACTATACGGTTGCAATTACCTCTTAAGTATGAGTTCGCAGCTTCCCATGACGTTGCCTGTCATGATTTTCTCCTTTGTGTGCTCTGATGATTTCCTTTTGTTTTCCACTCACACTTGCTTATGATCATTGCCTATGATGCCAATAAACACATGACTGTGTAGTCTGAGCTTGTGTTTACTACCTGTGAAGTGATAGATATATTCTTTTGAATTCTGGCCTTGTCGCCATTGTCTATGATCGTTGCTTGTGACGACAAATTATATACTCTTTGTTCTGAGCACAGGCCCTATTCCCAACAATTACATTGACAGGCTTTTGGTTCTCCTGTTTCTTTGAGTTTTCGGTGCAATTATGGGCACTAGTGTTCTTTCAAGTCAATTGGAGTACCTGGAACCTCAGTCCATGAGGTGTCATGTTCATTGGTCCCTGCTCTCTTCTTCTGTTGCCTTCGTTAACTTTCATAAGTAAGATTCCTATGTGCGGGTTCTGGCTTTCGAAAACAGGATGATGGTGGAGAATTTCTCAACAGCAAAGTGAAAATCCACGAATGGAAGGTGTGTGCTCCCCTCTATTAATTTGCATTCTATGTCTTAAGGTGTCCAGATAGAATTGCATGTCGTAATTTGTGTACAATTAAGTCAGCAAGATATTTATGTGTGTGCTTTTCCCCTTTTTCTTTGAATTACCTACCAATCAATTTTATTGTCACCACAATTCCTATGTATGGCTCACAGTTTGGTAAACTGATATGTGATGATGCCTGCTGTTAATATTGAAATGAAAGGTTTGGACCATGGAGAGGGTGAGGGAAATTTCATTTTCCCATGGTCTTGAACCCTTGCTGAGTTTTAGCCCATAGATATCCATGCTGAGGGTTACACAAATGTGCATTGACACTTTTCTGCTACGTTTTCCTTTATTTTTGCTTAAATTTGCTTGATCCGTTTTTTGCTGTTTCTGTTTGCTAAATGCAGGATACAGTACAGGAATTGGATTTAGCGCATCAAAAAGGCAATTTACTATGCTCCAGATGAGAGTATGATATTTAGCAGATGAGAACCAATTCAACTGTGATTGCTGGTTACTGAAAGCTGCCCTGCAGAGTGGATTGGTGACTATAGTCTGCTGGCTAAACTTAAAAGTGTTACTGTGTGAGACCAAGGGAAGCAGCTTTCCAAGTTCATTTGGGTCCTTCGAAACACATCATTTGACAGGTGCATGATCATAGCGTGCTTGCCAAAAAAAATACCAGAACACTCCCATTTCAATTTCAAGTCTGGCTTCAATAAGGTAATAATCTGAACATTTTCAGTTTTGCTGTTGGATGACTGTAGTTACCTAAGAGTTCCCTAATTAGTCTACTGGATTTTCTATGCCAGGGTAAAGTAGCTAATTTTTACAAGCGATTTATAGGTATAGAATGGCAAGGGAAATATAGATGGAGCCATTGGCATTTTCTAAAGAATGTGACATGTGAGAATGTCTCTATGATTATATATAGTGGTGGCAACCAAATGAGTTCCAATCAGGGAATTTTGAGAAGACTAATACAAGTACCTAAGGGGCAGTATGTTCGTGCAACTTTTTTTTTTTGGCTCGATTGAAGCTCCATACTGTTGATTGGGACTACCCCAACTTGTTTGGGACTTAAAGGCTTTGTTGTTGTTGTTGTTGATTGAAGCTCCATTGCTGATATATTGTTGCTTACTCATACTGTTTTATGCTTCTATTTTAGTTGCCTTTGTGCCACATGATGAAAAGACAAAGCATTTGTGCACATGTTAGTTTCTGTAAGTCAAAAGCATACACCAGGCTGATGCTTACTGCCCCTCCATGTTACATGAACATCCATCCTAATCAAACTAACAAAACTGCAAAATCATGCATACTCATTTGACATATAACAGCTGAATTTAATTGTAGGGGTTATCTGTCTGCACCCCTAATTTTATATCCAGTGGTGGCATTTTTTTAGATTGCTTACACTTGACTCATGGGATTTCCTCCATATGATGTCCAGTATGACCTTACCAACTTATGGTTGTACATTGTCTTGTTAGTTTTTGTGTTCTCTGCTTGGTTTTGAGATAAAAAAGCTTCTTCATGATTCGTTAAAAAACAGCTTGTTCACGTAACAATGGATTGGTTTACTACTCTCTAGATTTGTTAAAAAGCATTTTGTCCATGTGAGCTTGTTTCTTTATAATTGTACGAAGCACATGTCTTATCAGTGAATTTTTAGAAGACAAAAAATAATATAAGAGGCAGTCATCGTCCTAGCTATCATGTTTTATTTTTTATATAGCTGTCGCCTGAATCTGTACATGCCCATTTAAAAATTTTCATGTCATAGCCTCATCATATGAAATTTACTTTTATATATGGGCATCTGGTTCATGACATGTTATTATTTTAAGCAAGGTTCTTTCTTCCTCGTGCTATTCTTAGGTTGGATCTTGCTGGTCGTGATCTGACTGACTGCCTAATGAAGAGTGGACTGGAATGGTGTGGTCTCGCAGACTTTTAAACTCCTGCTTATGCCGTCTACTGAGCTTGTTTTCTATGGCTGGTAATGTCCTTCGTTCCTCATTTCATTCCTCTTTCGTTTGCCTTTTGCAGTGGTCATTTTCTTCCACTTTGTATTTTGAATATTATACATTAAGTGCGCAACAGTTCCACAGGTAAAAAGAAAAAGCTAAATCTGTACTAATCATGGATGAAGTTGATGGTATGTCTGCCAGAGATGGAGGTGGTGTTGCTGATCTTATTGCTAGCATCAAGATATCTGAGATTTCTATTATCTGCATTTGTAATGATCGTTACAGCCAGAAATTGAAGAGCCTTCGTAATTACTACCTGATGCTCAACTTCAGAAAACCAACGAAACAACAGGCATCCTCTCCGTCTCTACGCGGAATCTCTTGGTTAGTCATTTATGTCGAAGACTTGATTTTTCCTGTATTGTTTTGTCAGCACTGAAGCAGTGCCTTGCTCGCATTTCTTCTCCTTCTCTAACAGCTTTTTCTTTTATGGTATAATCAGATTTGTGATCTGCCTTCAAAATATTTATTTTCCTCTTACTTATTCCTTTGCTTTAAAACCAGGAAAAGAAGCAAGGGCATATACAACCAGATTTGCTACTGCAGATTATCCATCACCTGATCAGTCAGCAGAACAACCACAGGTTAGAGTTAGTTCCTGTAAATTTGTTACGTGTGCCTTTTCCGATGTAAACAATATATGCAGTGCATATGTATATATATCTGCTTATATATGCCTGCATTCTTACTAAACATGTTGCATACTCTCTGCAAACCCACGCACGCAATTATGTTCAGAGCAACTTTACTGCTAAACATCCTACCCAGTGTGCAGAGTTACTCTGTGCTACTCGGTGTTCACCTAGAAACATTACTAAGATTATGTAATCAATCTGTGGAATGTGTACCCATGTACGGAGTATGACATTATCGATATTCAATTCCTTACACTAATTATGTTTCCCTGTGAAAACTGAACATATTTTTCACACGAACAGGCCACGCCAACGAAGCGACCTCACGAGGTATGCCACCTATACAATCCATTTCAATGCTCATAATACTACACAGACACGGAACCCATGCACACCTACAATTAACACTAACCCATCATTCATATATCTTTCCTCCTTTTTTTAAACAAATAAATGAATAAAAAAACAAAACACTGCAGCTGGATGATTCAATGGTTCAGATATATATACAGTCCTTGCAATATACACAGGATCCTTGCTTCTGCTTCCTTGCAATCCTTGGAACACAGTATTGTTAAACCTACAGTAATAAAACGTGTTCATGTATGCGCAGATACTGGTACAGATTCCTCGCTGGACATCTCGGACGACGATGACCATGGCTGGGAATCCGATCGCACCTGAAAATTCCACTAATCGTTCTTGCATCGATGTCCAATGCCGAGGGAGGCCACAGTCCTCGTCCAAATGAACCTGTATAATATTTCTGGCCACCAATCTGTGATGCTTTTGCATAGATGCAGGAAGCTCCACCGATCGTTCCTACATCTATGTCCACGTCCAGCAAAGGCCACAATCCACTTAGTAATGACCCTGTATAATATCTTTGTCCAGCACTCTAGAATGCTTTTGTATAAGCACCTTACTCTGTCATGTAGCAAACTTCATGACCATTGCTACGCCAACTGTTATCGGCGCCTGTATGTTCCGCCTACATATTAATGGTGCCAACAAACTTAAACTCTGGATTGAATGTAATGTTCCTTATGTATAATTATGTTCACTACATTGGACTTTGGCCTCTCTAAACTATTGCATCCAGCACCGTCACAACTGCTGTGTGTTCCATACTCATCCTCGATTACAATACCACCACACCATGAACCAAGCTAATGCCTTCCGCGCGAAGGCGCGCGCCCTCCACTAGTTATTATACAGCGCGCGTGCGCCACCAACGCTAGCAACACACCCTTACTATTTTCGGGTTCTGTCTCTTTTTACACCCAGCACTTTCCGTTTATGGTCCTGTTTTTTTTCACGCTCGCATCTGAATCAGCCGTTTCATCTTTTCCCTTTCTCACTACTCGAGTGCTTCATCTGCTTCGAGGCGGAGGCCGGAGATCCGTCGACGTTACTTGCAAGTTCAAAATATACGTAGGGAGCTCATGTTACTTGCAGTTCTTAACTGATTGCTTGTATACTTAGGTCCCGTTCGCTGGTCTGAAACTTGACTGAAACTGGCTGGTTGTTGTGAGAGAGAAACATTGTTCGGCTGGTTTGGTGAACAGTAAATTGAGAGGGGAAGCAGCCGGCTGGCTGGTCTCCTAGACCGGCGAACGGCCCCTTAGGCTATTGAATAGAATATTGCTATTTTTTATTGCTCTCTGTACAGATTAATAAATGACTAATTAGTGATTATATAACATTAATGATTGCATACTTGGCTGCTTACTAATTAGTGTCTTCTGGTCATGAGAGAAACTGGAGCAGTGGAAATGATTTAAATTCTGCTTACTAATTAACGTCAGTGGCATATTGTCCTCAAACTGCAGCAGTGACATTTTATTTATCAACCATGCTTGTCACTATCATCTATGCATTGTTGCTTTTTTTCCCTCTGGTTTATAATTTTTTTTCTTGCCAGGCTGACCAGTTGGAAGCTATCAGGCATAGAAGGATGCAAGAAATAATGACACAACACGGTGGACTTGATTTTTGGATAGAAGATGGTTTGCTATTTTATTCTTCTTTGTGGTTTCATACTTTTTGATTGCCAACCAACACATTATATATATGTTCTGTGTTAATAATGGGATCTGTCACTTTCTGTTTACGGTCCTGTTTGTATATTTTGATGTTGTTCATAGTAATTGTTTCTGGAATAATGGGAGCAGTCACTTCAGTTATAATGTAATGTCTATAATGAGCCATAAGACGCGTCTGTAATTCACGTCTGCGAGGATTGTTTTTTTTTTTTTTTTTTTTTGTAAATCGTTTATTACAAACGTGTATTGGCTATGCGCGTCTGTGATAAGGGGTCATCACAGACGCGTCTTTACTCCACCAGTTTGTCCTAAACCTAACGCGTCTGTAGTATAAGAAGCTTATTATAGACGCATCAAAGCATGTCTGTGATGTGTTTGAACTTCGCGTCTGTGATGCCAATTTTTTACATAGCGAGACTAGACACCTCGAGATTCGTAGATCGAGCTCTGTCACATATCCTGGCCTTGGAAGGTTCGACACTAGGCTAGGTTATGGCCTAGTGGAGGGCCCTCACACCAACATGTCAGAACCACGTTAGTTTTGATTCAGAAATCAAAAAATGAAATGTGAGATGACGTACTATACTCCCTCTGTCTCTAAACTTCCTGAGAAAATTTTTTGACTAATTTTATATAAAACAATATAATATTTATGGTATATAACTAATATCATTAGATAGATCGTTGAATTTATTTTTATAATAAATTTATTTGGAGATACAAATGTTACACGTGTTTTCTACAAAACTAGTCAAACTTGCGACACGAAAACAAAAAAAAACGATAGTTATTTAGAGACGGAGAGAGTATCTCTCAAATATATGGACCGTTAGTAAATTTGACTAAAAACAAACAGTATATTTGACTAAAAACAAACCTGGTTTTCATTCTCCACTCTTTTGGTGTGAAAGTAACCAAGACGTCTGTGTGATTCGGCTTTGATGAATGCTCATTTACTCTCCCTCCACCAAATGGGGTGGTCTCCTCGAGTCTCTCGATCACCGTAAAGTAACCAAGTTGTGTGTGATTCGGCTTTGAATGCTCATTTCTCCACCAAATGTGGTGGACTCCTCGTCTCCTCGAGTCTCTCGATCACCATGAAATAATAATAATAACCAGTGCCCCTCTCCGCCGTAGGCACTAGGCAGCTGGGAACACACCGTCGCTTCGTCTTAACCCTCTCCTCTCCATAACACTGTGCGTCGGGCACTTCTAACTCCTCCCTTCGTGAGCCTAGCTTGCGGAAGCCTGAAGGCCCTTGCTGCAAACTGCAACGCCGGCACCATGGCCCCCCGTCCCTCCGACCTTGCCATCATCAAGGCGGCCGTAGACGGCGACCTCAGCCTCCTCAAGCGTAAGCTATTAACGCCCGCCGCCACCATTATCTTTGTGCTCACACGCAACCCTAGCTTGTCGTTAAATCTCCCCCTTTTGTTAGAAATGGCGGGCCTGATGGACCTGCGGGAAGCCAAGGACGACGAGGGGCGGAACGCGCTCCACTTCGCCGCGGCCAAGGGCCACCTCGACGTCTGCAAGTTCCTCGTGGAGGAATTGGGCCTCGATGTCAACTGCACCACCACAGATGGTGAGCGCCGGCCACCTTTGCTGAAGAATCTTGCGCGTGGTGCCAAAGTGTTGTGCGCTGTCACTGATGATAGATTGTCTTCTACTGTATGTTCTAGGCGCGACGCCGGTCGCCCGGCCGCGGCCGCGGGAAAGGTGGGCGTCCTGAGGTACCTTCTGGAACACGGCGGCGACCCGCCAGCAATGCCCGACGCCGCGGGCAGCACGCCGCTGCACTGTGCGGCTAAGCTGGGTGCGTTACGTTCCTCTCTGTTACGGATACCATACCTTACTGTGCTTGATAAGTAGCAGTGTTAGACTGTTAGTGTACGTGCGTTACGTTCTTCAGGGCACCACGAAGCTGTAAGACTGTTGTCCAGGGGTGGTGATGTTGATGCCCTCAACTGCCGTCGTGCATCGCCACTGCAGTTGGCTGCAGGGAAAGGCCATGATCAGGCTGTGAAAGTCCTGCTAGAGCATGGTGCTGATGTAAGTTGTTATATATATATACTTCCACTTTGGCCTTGTTGCACTGGCAACTCTATCTTTGCACTTTACAAGGTTCGGCAGATTACTTGGTGAGCGCCTCTTTTTTTCGATTCATTTTTAAGGTTTGGCATTCTGACTAGTACCATAAGTGTGATCTTGTTTCCTTAATTTGCAGCCCAATAGAGTTGCTCATAATATGTTTTCACCACTCATAATGGCATGCATTGGAGGCTGCTTGAAATGCACGAAGCTATTAGTTGAGGTACAATTACCTATTCACTTAAACATGTTGCAATATCTCTTATGTTCCTCAACTTGAATTAACTTGTTGGTTGGAGGGCCGATGCTAACCATTAACTTCACTTAAACTTGCCTTCGTGATTACACGTTGAAATCCTCTCTAGAGTTACCTCAATATTGCAGTGTGTGATTCTACAGGCTGGTGCTGATGTGAATTCGACAGATCCCTATGGACCAACCGCTTTTATGTTGGCAGCTGGTCTTGGCTTAACTGACATTGCCAAAGTTCTTGCTAGAGGCTGGTGCTGACCCTGTTTTATATTGCTGCAAGGTTTGATTGCTTGCACCGTACCCTCCTGTGTAGTTGGACATCTGATAGCTGGATAACAATATAAAAACCAGGGTTCTTGAGACCAAAAGTGCATTATATATATATATATATATATATATATATATATATATATATATATATATATATATATATATATATATATATATTCAAGTGCATCTTTCACTACCAGAAAATGGAGATTTCGTGAGGGTTACATTTTTTTTGAGACTTTAAAAACACACTCATGAAAATAATCTTTTTCATGAGAGTGGCGTAAATCCCGTCACACGAAAACTCATTTTCTTGAGAGTGCTTCACACACCATCATGAAATCAGCTGTTTTCATTAGGGTAAAACCATATTTCGTGATGGTATTTCCACTCTCACGAAATCTCAGCTTTCTGGTAGTGTTTGTTTCTTGGGTATTTGTTTCAGAATTCACTCATTCAGGCTCTGGTAAGATATAGATTTTGCATATGAGAATCGTGTCCATAGTAGACATGTGATGCCCTACTATTGAAGTGTTAATTAGTTTAGGTAAGCTGTACCTAGTATGGTTTCCAGCACTTCATATCTATCTAGAAACAAGAGGGAATGTTTTTTTCTCTCTCTTTCCTACAAATCGAACTCTATTTTCTTAACAATATCAAGGATTATTTCTACCATATTAATGCATTCAGAAACGCCTCATTCATGCACATACAATATATTCAGAATTGTCTCACTTTCATGCATTCTTTTCTGTTTGGTAAAAGACTATACCGCTAGTCCATCAATTGTGCTCACCTACACAGGTTAGAAAATCTTATGGCACTTAAGTATTGGAAATTTGTGCACAAAGTTAGGACCTAGATCTAATCAAAATTGCCTCTTTTTCTCTCTCTCTTTGTTCATTTTCTAATTAACAAAATACCCATATGGATACTTTGTAATCTCAATTTTTGGTTTTGATAAACTTATATTACCAATTTTTTATATGCCTTTCAATCCATATTTATAGTTGTTTCCCTTGCAGATCACCTTTGTCTTTCTTTGATGTATCTTTTTGAAATCTTAGCTTGAGTTGTGTTAGCTCTCACGGTAGCCTATATATCTTGATCTTTTGAATCAAGATTTTGACTTTCCAATTATTAATTGAAATTCTAGTGCTTATTATACCTACTATCCAAGACTCTCTTTTTGTATTTTTATTAAACACAAATATGGATTCTAGGTCCTTGGTTGCACTAAAAATTAATGCAATGGTGTAAACAGTTCAACCTACACCACGATGCTCAAGATGTTGATTTTCCTCTCTAACGAAGAATTATGAGAGTAATACTATATTTATGTTATAAGAAGCTAACTACTTACAATTAAACTATCAATGTAGATATGTTATGATGTTCCAGTTAAAATTATAAATTTATCTGAAGTTTCAACTTACACGGTTTATAATCACAGACTCAATATAATTTAAAATGCGTTGTTAGTGTCATTGATATGGAATTTGCTAAGGGGGCAATTTTTACGATTGCTAAACTATAGAAATATATGCTTATTAAAACTACGATCAGCGGGGAAAAGATCATCCCTGCGGCATTGCATTAAGAAGAAACACGGCATTGCATTAAGAAGAAACATTTCACACACAGGATGAGACACCTCGAAGGCTGGCTGCCCTGGAAGTGCATACGATCGAGCACCCAAGGCATATGTGCTTGTGGTCATGTGCATCTCACTAAAAGCAACGTAGGTGATTACACATATAACTCAGGACGTAGCCAACGAAAGGTGTTTTTTTTAATCCGGGCTTGTTTAAATTTGCTCTATTGGGGAGTCAAACCCAAGACGTGTGTGCTATAAGGCTCCTCTGTTTGCGAAATATATGCTTATTGCTCATGCATGCATGCATTTTGGTCTGTATAATGGCACACAACATGCATGTCGATTTTGAGTTAGTCTTTAGTATATTAAGATTAGTAAAAGTAACCAGAAATATATATATATATATATAGGATATATATATAGGGGTAATTTGTTGTATTTTTTCGTAATAGCGTATGTGGGCAATTTATACATAAAATTTAATGGGTTATTTTAGTTTATTTTTCACAATGGCAGATGTAGGTAATTTAATGGGCAACATTTTATGGTATTTTGGTTTACTTTAGGGGTAATTATATTATCTTTTACAGATATTTAATTTAGATGTAAATTTAGGGATGCTTTAGATTATGTTTTTTTTTTTTGCAGTAGCTAATGTAGATGCAGATTTCGGGGGTTAGTTTTTTTTCATAATGGTAGACGTGGCTAATTTGAGTACCAAATTAGATCCGATGCTATGATTGTAGATGGAGTTTATATACCAAATCGGTGGGTGATTTTTTATCATAGAATTTCTAGGACTTATCTCATTTTTTAGCATACCTCGTGAGGATTAATGACTTCAATTAGCAATAATAAGATTTTCATGTTTCAGAATGTAGTGTGTTGCCTCCTTTTTTTTGTCTTTATTACAATGCAGAATGGGAATGTATGCAGCAAATTACAGACTACACGACCTTGTTGAAATTCTCTTTCCTCAGACAAAACCAATTGCATCTCTGCCCAACTGGAGTGTTGATGGGATAATTGATACTATGAGATCTACGTCCTTCAAATCTATTGTATATATTTAATTGGTTTCTTGTTTGCAGGGGCTTAAATGTTTTTTCATGTTTTTTTCGCAAACATGCACATTGCACGTATTTCATCAAGAGGATAGCAAGTTTTACATGGTGTGACCAAAGGCGAGTGAGATGCCCCCACTTTGACACCCCACACAGAGAGATATTACACATATTGTTAGTTTTTTTTGTTTGGGATGTTTTTTCATGTTTTTGAACTTGGATTTATGTTTAGGATAGAGAGGGTATCATAGCTGATGCAAAACGACGAGGAAATGAAGCATTTGCAAAAGGGAATTACCTCGCAGCAACCTTCGAGTATTACATGGTGAATACTCGAACCAGTCTTAAGTATATATTTGTTTGAAACAATGAAAATGTTGCATGATAGCTTATTATCTTGATACATTTTTTATAAGACAGGCTGTCCTGTAGTGTATATGTTAACATCTTTGTGATCTCTTACTTAAGTCACTACGTCAAAAAGCATTTCTAGGGGCGGTTGTAGACCATTTGTAGGGGCGGTTTGCCCAGCCGCCCCTACGCAAGGGTCTCTACAAATCATGTATTTGTAGGAGCGGTTCTCTGGCCGCCCCTACAAATCGATTTGTAGGGGCGGCTAGTGTTTCCAGCCGCCCCTATAAATATATTTTTAGGGACGGCTCTTATTACCAGTCGCCCCTATAGCCGCCCCTACAAATCGATTTGTAGGGGTGGCTGTAGTACCAACCGCCCCTACAAACAGGTATTTGTAGGGGCGGTTCAATCTAGAACCGCTCCTACAGTATGTTTTCCCGCAAAAAAAAAATCAAAATTTCAATTTAAAATCACTTTGCCGAACGTCCCACAACAACGTTCCGAACAGCGTTCGCGTTGCCGAACGCCCCGCGACCAACGTTCCGAACCGCGTTCGCGTTGCCGAACGCCCCGTGACCAACGTTCGCGTTGCCGAACACCCCACGACCGCGACTACAAGCATAAGAGTATTCTATAAACTACAATTACAAGTCCAATTCACATGAATATATACAATCCATCATTAAATATACAAATTCCATACACATTGTTATCAACGTCTTACAGCTAGCCTTTCAGTCTCACGAAGGTGTTGGTACTAAGGATTTGTATCTAAGTCAGACTCTCGGTCATGGTAGGCGCCTCTGACGTGTACAATCTGGTCCAATGTGAAGTTGCAAAGGTCGCCGACGAGCTCTAAGAGTTGGTCATCCTTGTATGGGTCTCTTTTCATTCATTTCTCTTCTCTCCACTACAAGAAAACAAGTTTCAGTTTAGTATTTCATACCATTTACGAAGTTTTTATACTACGAGTGAAGAGGTTCAAACTTACCCTTAAGGGGTGTCTCCTGTAGGCATCGGTGTTACCCATCATAGAACATATATAGTATCCACAATGTACACTCCCAGGCTTCTGCTTGGGGCACTGTGTGTTTTGCATATGAAAATGTTAAGTAATGCTTTTGACAGCCATGTAACGGAGTACTGAAGAAGTAAGTTACACTTACCGCACATAGTGTTTTTATAGCCAGCTTTTCCTTCCTTGCTGGATCATGCCTTCCATGATGATTAGTGACATAGAACCTAAATGCCCTGTTCGAATTATTTTAGCAAATACAACTTGTTAGTATCCAAAAGTGAACGTTACAAGTATGTATACAAACATATAAGCTAATGAGGATTGTCGATATGTATACTTCTTGAGAATCGATATGAAGTCTTTGTATGTCACCGTGTCCTTATCTAATGAATCAAAGACCCATGCCATGCTCCTCCCGACGTCAACAGCTATACAAATCCAGTGGTTGCTGCATGGATTTAATCATAGAACTAGATAAGCCTTTTTGCATCGAATGAAATATATCGAACAAAGCTTTAAATATAGAGTTGAGCTTACTTGAAGTTGTATGGTAGCTATATAGTAGAGTGGTGTTGGAGATTTTTAAAAGCCAAGGCAATGTATGCCGCAACCTTAAGGGACTCTTCCCTTAGCTTCGCACTACGGATGCGCTCTTTCTTCCGAAGAGTCTTTGCAGCTGCTAGCTCTTTGGCATCCAGTGTCCACCGTTTAGGGCAATTAAAATTTATTTGGGCTATAGCTTGAGGGTCTACATACCCGGCTTTCACACTTAGCATTTGTTTGACAATGTGCACTTACCTTCTACAAATCACGACGTGGGTTAGTTACAACAAAATTCAAAGATTACATTCATATCATATCGGGAGGACAAGGACTTATAGGCACCACGTGCGAATTAGATTCATCTCCATTTCTCCCAAGTGAAAGCATGTGTGTATGTCATTGAAGTCAAAGACAATTTTCCCGGCTGGGCTTCCAAATGTGCCGGTGGGAAAGTATGCTTGTATGATATCTATGCATGCTTCGTTGCGGCTTCAATAAATTTATCCACCTTTTCACGGAAACCTGCCTTGAACCTTAACGAACCATACATGAAGAGTTCCTATACTCCATCTTTTACAACAACAACAAAACAAACATTAAAGGACTACTTATTCAGATATATATAAAAATTAATCAAAGTAATAATTATTTGAGAATAATTGTATATACCTCAGATATATATGAATATAAATCTAATATAATTACATGAAGCATACAAACACACCATGGTAGAGGAAAATTAATTAATGGCCCATTTATCCATAAATAATTAAAATACATATTTATTGATTACAATAAACAATTTCAAAGACAACAATTAGCAATAATTATACTTTACCCAATATCTTTCGTACAAACCCTAGTCCAATTTTATCAAACATAAATTTACAAAAACGAAATTAATAAAAAAACCAAACCCTAGATCTAGATCACATGCACATGAAACATCCATAAAACTAACTAATGGTTCACTAAAATCAAGAAACATGGACCAAATAAGGGTATGGTCTTGTTCCCCTCCCTAATTTACCCTAGTACATTTAAAAGTTGGGTCTAATTTGCTCATAAATAGCTCAAGCACCATAGAAGAGAGAGAAAAACAAAACTTTAATTATTCACTAATCAACCATTAAAACTTCAAAAAAAGTGTGGAATAGCATTTTCTTACCTTCTACAACCTCTCCACCAAAGGATTTGAGACCAAAACCTTCCCCCCTTAGTAGAGCAATTTTTGGGAGGTGCCTAAGGCCTCCCCACCTTTCTTTCACGGGTTGGAGTGAGTGACCCGAGGAGGAAGAAGGCGCTGCCTCAGATTTATATGGGGGCCATTTGTAGGGGCGGCTGGTGATTGAGCCGCCCCTACAAATAGGAGCTATAAATACGGTGCCATTTTTAGGGGCGGCTCAATCACCAGCCATCCCTACAAATATAATTTCTAGGGGCGGCTGGTGATTGAGCCGCCCCTACAAATCAGACCCTATTTGTAGGGGCGGCTCGTAACACCAGCCGCCCCTGCTGTTCCATTTGTAGGGGCGGCTGGTGTCTGGGCACCCGAGCACGCCACTGTAGGGGTGGCTCCATCACCAGCCGCCCCTACAAAAAAATCGATCCGTTGCTAAAAATCGTTTTTTACGTAGTGAGTTGTAGTGCAATTAAATCCGAAACCTGCAGCTGTCTAGATGCAAACAATTTAGGTATGGTAGATAAGTAATTCTGGGCATCAGGGAATGCACTTGTAAATGTAGTCTCTTCTACAACAAGGTTGGAATAGGAAAGTGGTAACCCAAAGTTCAACAATTAGACCACTGATAAGGAAATTATCTCGTGTAACATAACCTAGCTCATCAGGAACTCAGGATGAACCAATATGCATTCCCAGTCAGAAAACACAGCATGAAGAGCTAATTGATATCACGAGATATATCACGATTGGAGTATACTGAGATTATGCAAGAAGATAAGGTTTTTCCTCAATTTAGCATATATTGGGGAAAAACTATAATGCCAATTTTCATACACTTTGTGCAGGCATGCAAAAATCACAGAGTGAAAATCAAATAGAACATAAATTGCATTATCTACAATGCACGAAAATAGTAATAGGATATTTTAGCGATCTGCAAAACAACTACCAACATCAATACAACTGCCATTCAGTAGAAAAAGAGAAATATTTATTCTTACTTGTGGTTCTGAACTCGCAGTTTTCTCATGCTGAATTATTCCATCAATGCTCCAGGTTGCATATTCAGCCAAAGGAGTTGTGACAGGGAAAAGAATCTCTACGCATTCCTTCCATCCTTGGCATGCAGCTATTTGAACTGGTAGTTTACCATCCTGTTAAGAAGCAATATCAAGGACAATTAAAAATTAAACAGGAGACAGCTCAAGGAATAACCAAAATTAAACATGAGAGAGCTCAAGGAATAACCAATATACAAAAGTACAAAGAGAATTTGGGAAATCATTATACAACACTGAGGTCACATATGAGAATAACAATTGTATATGCGATTGGCAGAGTCTAGACACTGCACATGTGCTCATAACTCCCATTATCCCTGGCAAGTCATGTGAAAAAAGTGAACAGGTACATGAACACTTCGGCCAGCCCATTTTCAATTCCTTCTTTTCATTATCACTGTGACAAGATAGGAATATTTTTTTATTCAAGGTAAGATGTTGGACTTCAGATTTTAAGACAAGCAGTATTTTACTCAAAAATTGCTCCTAGCTATGAAATAAGTACATTAAATAGACTAGTGTCATGATACTTTCAAAGAAAACAATATTTGGTTCGTATAGCACTAAACAGGCTACCAAGCAATGACAATAAACACTAAAAAGGGCGTATTCAGTGCAGAGAGCTCCCGCTCTGTGCGGGGTCTGGGGAAGGGTGTAAGTGGCAAGCCTTACCCTAGCCTGTGCAATGCGAGGAGACCGCGACTCGAACCCGGGACCTTCCAGTCACAGGCGGAATGACAATAAACACTAAATACCAACAAATTGCATCACTGAGGAAACTTTGCTAATTACCCTAGATTCACTTGTGTAGTTGGGTGGTGTTCTAAACTGTACTCCTTGAGTTGGCCAGTAAAGCAAGGAAAAATAGCATTCTAGCCGCCATGGCTGGGCTAAGTATATAAAGCTTCTGATGCTGTTTATTGAGGGGGGAAAAACATCAAGGGAAGAATCTACCAAGATGAGCAATTTTAGCCCGAAATAAGGGTAAAATACTAAACTCCACCCCATATAGTATCGATGAAAAGATTAAACAACAGTAGGGAAGCATGAAGTTATTACGCCTGCTTTATGCTGCAACAATAGCTTCAGCATTTTAGCATGTCCATTTTCAGCAGCAATATGTATTGGCGCCCCACCATTTTCACACATAAGGTCAACCTTAGCTTCCTTGGACAATAACAGCTCTGCTACTTCATAAAAAACTGGATGAAATTCATGAAAATTCATGGAAATGAATCAATGATTATACCACAAAAACATATAATATTCAGAAAAATGAACTTTGCAACTAAAAGGCAATCATCACCATGAGCCATAATTTCTATGAACCTACAATCAAAAGTGACAATACGAAAACATAATGAAAGTCTGCAATGAAGACCTGTAGGTGCCCTTTTGACCAATGCTTAAGCCTAGGAAAAAGACTTAATTTTATTTTAATGACAATATTCTATCCAACCTAAAAAAACAACATGTTCCCACTCAAGGAACCCCCTTAGTACAGGATTCAGATTTCAATTACTGTATCTCCTATTGTGAATTGATGGTCTGGTGTTCATTTAAGGTAATGCCAGGTTGAAGCAATTAAGACATGTTACAACCTTTTCAGGTCCAATCCAGTCCAAGTATATATCAAGTTACATCTATATTGTGTTTATGCAGTTGTAAGTTGTTCATAGTACTATCCAACATGGCATCTGATGAATGAACACAATGTGAGTGTAAACGATGGTTTCAATCGGCTCTTGATGAACTGCAGTGCTGGATACTAGTCCCAGTTAAAGTGTTTCCGCAACCGCAACCCATATAGCCACAAAAAAATTACAATGTTGCGGGGAAAAACATATTCTGACCAAATACCACAAACTGTTTGGAACAAAGAAAAGGTATCTATGACAACACAGAGATATGAATAGATAGATCAAAAAGAGAGCTGAAATAACATCTAAGCAAAAAATGCACAACACAAATGCATGGGCAAAGAACCTCTTTCTGCAGCGATATGGAGCGGAGCAACCCCACTGTTATCTGCTTTGTTTAGATTGGCTCCATTGTTGAGTAGAAGCCTTACAATTGTAGTGGATCCCAGACCTTGTATCGCAAAAATTAGAGGCGTCGCACCTAAAAGACATAAGAAAGAGTGAACGCTTGGTAACCTCTCTGATGATTCCACTTCTGACTAAATAAAGTAGTACACAACAAATAATCTTATCAGCCAGAGAAATGCATATCTGAACATTGTTCAAGCAAATTTATAAATTAGTCATGACAAAGGATTACAAAAAATAGGGAGGAAATTGCAACAGAATTAAATCATTTATCTTGTGCAACTCCAGAAAACTATACTTAAAATGTCCATAACTCAACAATAATTTTAACAAAAACAAGAAAGAAACTACTTGTACAGGTCCGAAATACAACATAATACATATATGAAGGATTTGAGAAGGTCATACAGCCGATTACAAAACAGAGCACAGAATCACAGACCTAACATAAGCCATCTATGAACGCCACCAATATTTAAACTGAGTGTCAGAATGAAACTTCACTATTTTTTCAAAGAAAAAAGGTTGTGTTCTACTTCAGGCCTTCAGCATCACATTTTGCAGAATCGTACAGGTATATAGAAATATAACCAATCCCACTCAAAAACCAAGGCAGGAGCATCCGTCATGTGATTACTGAAATTTTGCATGTTACACAAATTTGTGTCAGTACGTGACCACAACCAGGCTTCCATCGATACTTCACAGGCAAATAAAATCCCTGCACAATACACTGGAGGAGCATTCACAACTTACTAATGTCGCAGAAAGAAAAACACACCCTCTACTGCGAAGTATAGCACAGGCCTACCAGAGAAATAATTCCACATGCAGAGAGAAATTTGGAAGGCCTGGGGCAAACTTTGTTGGCAAGGATACAAGGAAAGCATTCGGCAGGTAGTACCCAGCATAATTAATCATCAAAATAAGTTAAACCTGCCTATCGTAGAATTACTTATTCCATCTACCCTTTTGATTTCAGTGTGATCCAGATAAGGAACAAGCAGGTCTGAAAACACAATTGCTACATTATTTAGAGATAACAGGAATGAAAATACTTCTAAGTTCTAACCCAAGCCAAAGCCCAATTAGTGAATAACTGGCCCATATATATTTGGGGTCTCAGCCTCAATTACTAAGCCCACTAATTGATGGACCATGAATTACAGAGCACACGATCTCTACAGCTTAAAGTTCCTCTTAATTCCTCACTAACACACAGGCACGGCAACGCATCTCCCTGACTCCCTCTCGACCCTGAGCAGCACCCAACCCAAAAGCTCGCGGAAACAGCACGATTCAACAGCACATCGCACCCAATCTAACGAAAGGCAGAACGAAACAGAAACAGTAACAATTACCATCAGAATCGGTCGCATTGACATCGACGTCGCAAGTCTTGATCAGGAACCGGCACATCTCCGAGTTCCCGTTCGCGGCGGCCATGTGGAGAGGCCCGCGGCGCTTGGTCCCCGTCACGCCGACGGCTGCGGCCGCCACCGCCTCGTCCACGCCCTTCCCCGCCTCGCCCAGCTCCTTCACCAGCTCTGCACGTCACCACAAATAAAATCCCACCGAAAACACAGACGGACCAAAACCCGCGTCAGATGGAGACCAAAACCCTAGCGAATCGACGAGCGGGGAACCGATCGAGAGCCTTACTCTTAAAGCGGGAGAGGTCGCCCTCCAGTGCCGCGTTGAGGAGCTCCGCGACCGCCCGATCGTCGTCGCCGTCGTCGTCGTCGTCTTCTGGCAGGACCACGGGCTGGAGGTCGAGTGGCGGCCGCAAGGAGGAGGACCACACGGAGCGCGGGTCGGAGGTGGAGCGGGTGGGGGCCATGGCGGGCTCGACCTCGCGGGGCTCTCGAAATCGAGAAGGCTAGGGTTTGGAGAGTTGTTGCCTTGTTGGAGGCTATGCGGGATGGGGGAAGAATGGGAAATGAGCGGGAAACCAGGGAGTGCCGGAGTCGGAGTGCCTGTGCTTCTGCCTCCGTAGTACTGCTAAAATTTAGGTCCGCTTGGCAGTGCTTGGAGCTATTTTATGTTAAATGGGTTTAAGTGAAATAGCTTCACTGGTGAAGCCCCTAAAAATATGCTTTTATAATAATTTGGGGTGGGATGGAGCAAAAAAAAAAAAAAAGTGGCTTCTCCTGGCTTCTCCTTCAGACCTCTAAAAACATGCTTTCACAGGTAAGCCATTTTGTCAAACGGTTTACCAAAACCGCTTCAGCTTCACGGGGGGAACTGTTCGTGGAGCTGAATCAAAAAAAATGGCTTCACTAGTGAAGTGAAGCCCTGCCAAACGGGGCCTTAGTGCCGACACATGCACGGAGTATAAGGCTCCGTTTGACAGGGCTTCTCCACCGGTTTCAGAAGCCGTTTGGAACCGTTTTCTGCCAAACAGGGTAAAGTGAAATAACTTCACTGGTGAAGCCCTTAAAAACATGATCTCACAGTGATTTGGAGTGGGATAGAGCCAAAAAAACTGGCTTCTCCCGGCTCCTCCTCCAGGTCTCTAAAAACATGCTCTCACAGGAAAGCCATTTTGTCAAATAGTTTACCAAAACCGCTTCAGCTTCACTGGTGGAGCTGTTCGTGGAGCTGAAGCCAAAAAAAAAATGACTTCACTAGTGAAGTGAAGCTCTGTCAAGCGAAACCTAAAAGTAGACTAATTATAAAATCAATTACACAAATTAATACTAATTTATAAAACGAATCTATTCAATCTAATTAGACTCATATATATGACAACACAGAGATGTGGATAGATAGATCAAAAAGAGAGCTGAAATAGCATCTAAGCAAAAAATGCACAACACAAATGCATGGGCAAAGAACCTCTTTCTACAGCGATATGGAGCCGAGCAACCCCACTGTTATCTGCTTTGTTTAGATTGGCTCCATTGTTGAGTAGAAGCCTTACAATTGTAGTGGATCCCAGACCTTGTATCGCAAAAATTAGAGGCGTCGCACCTAAAAGACCTAAGAAAGAGTGAACGCTTCGTAACCTCTCTGATGATTCCACTTCTGACTAAATAAAGTAGTACACAACAAATAATCTTATCAGCCAGAGAAATGCATATCCGAACATTGTTCAAGCAAATTTATAAATTAGTCATGACAAAGGATTACAAAAAACAGGGAGGAAATTGCAACAGAATTAAATCAATTATCTTGTGCAACTCCAGAAAACTATACTTAAAATGTCCATAACTCAACAATAATTTTAACAAAAACAAGAAAGAAACTATTTGTACAGGTCCGAAATACAACATAATACATATATGAAGGATTTGAGAAGGTCATACAGCCGATTACAAAACAGAGCACAGAATCACAGACCTAACATAAGCCATCTATGAACGCCACCAATATTTAAACTGAGTGTCAGAATGAAACTTCACTATTTTTTCAAAGAAAAAAGGTTGTGTTCTACTTCAGCATCACATTTTGCAGAATCGTACAGGTATATAGAAATATAACCAATCCCACTCAAAAAACAAGGCAGGAGCACTGTCATGTGATTACTGAAATTTTGCATGTTACACAAATTTGTGTCAGTACGTGACCACAACCAGGCTTCCATCGATATTTCATTGGCAAATAAAATCCCTGCACAATACACTGGAGGAGCATTCACGACTTACTAATGTCGCAGAAAGAAAAACACACCCTCTACTGCGAAGTATAGCACAGGCCTACCAGATCAATAATTCCACATGCAGAGAGAAATTTGGAAGGCCTGGGGCAAACTTTGTTGGCAAGGATAAGCATTCGGCAGGTAGTACCCAGCATAATTAATCATCAAAATAAGTTAAACGAGCCTATCGTAGCATTACTTATTCCATCTACCCTTTTGATTTCAGTGTGATCCAGATAAGGAACAAGCAGGTCTGAAAACACAATTGCTACATTATTTAGAGATAACAGGAATGAAAATACTACTAAGTTCTAACCCAAGCCAAAGCCTAATTAGTGAATAACTGGCCCATATATATTTGGGGTCTCAGCCTCAATTACTAAGCCCACTAATTGATGGACCATGAATTACAGAGCACACGATCTCTACAGCTTAAAGTGTTAGCCCACAGGATCACCGACTCAGGTGAGTCGACCACTCACCAGTCTTGCCTACCACGGCCGAGCACGACAGGGTAACACTGTTGGTTTCAGTCAGGGCTTATTAGCCAGTAAACAGTGTTTTCCTCTCACAACAAACCAGCACCAGCCGGGCTTTTCAGCCGAGAAACCAACCAGCGAACAGGCTGTAATTTACGAGACAAATCTACTAAGCCTAACTAGACTCATGTTTAGTCTTTCTAATTAATACCTAAACATCCGATGTGATATCTACTAAACTTTAATTCCGGATCTAAACATCTAGACGCCAGGCTGGATAGGCAGGTGAGGCGACGCAATTTTTGCGCCTACCGTGGCCTTTATTTGTTTGTTTTTTTAGATGGACTTCTCGATTACATAGCTCCATGAAGTTCCCATTTTACATCGACACGTATATGGGATATGCCGTGGATCCCAAGGGACGGATTGATGCGACCGATGGGACAGCGAGAGCGGGTTCACCGCTGGTGGTGAGCGAGCTAATTGATTAAACGTCCCGGAGTTGGAACATGCAGACAGTGCGAGATTTTCTTAGTCCATTGGACTGGGAGCTGATAGAAAGTATTCCATTGAGTACAAGTCTACAGGATGATTACTGGGTCGAGCACTATGAAAAATCAGGAGTCTTCTCAGCAAGTTCAGCTTACAGAATGCTAGTAAAAAGCCAGGAGATGCTAGCGGCTTGGGCCGAAGGGAGACCAGACAGGTCTAATGTTAGTGCACAGGAGAAATACTGGACCTAGCTATGGAGGACCAAGGTCCCCTCGAAGGTTCGGGTTTTCTTGTGGCGCTTGGCTAGACATTCTATTCCTACAGGAGATGTGGCGTCACCATCGGAATATGGCCGCGGATGCACGATGTGGTCTGTGTGGAGCAGCCGATTCGTGGAGGCACGCCCTTTTGAAATGCAATCTTGCTAAGTGTGTTTGGGCTCTAGCAGAGTAGGCTATAGCATCAAATGAGTTTTCATTAAATTTTTCATGAAATAACTTGATAGTATATATTTTGAACATATAGATGTTAATTCGTCCATCTAAAAATATTATTAGAAATATAGAATTTTCTTTTACAGAAAATCGTCATAGGTGCCTTCCAACAATGGGCACATACATCGTCTACGACTGAAAGGATAGTGTAGCTAAATTTTAGAATAAATATAGAAAAATATGAACATCAGTGCTAAACCCGGAATTTGAATTCAAATAAACTTGTTCCACCAAAAAAAAGAACTAGGTAAGCAACTCAATGACGCTCGGTTTACAAGCTTAAACGATCTATTATTTGGGAGGGTAATCAATACCGTCCAAATTGCACTCCTTGATGATTTTGATGATAGTTTCATATGAATTTGTTTCCATGTGCCATTGGCCGCCAGCCCGCCCCTACTTGCCCACATGCCACAAACCGCTAAAATGAAGGGAGAAAAAGAAAATGATAAAGGCCCACAACCAGATACGCTTTCCTGATTTTTTCGACCAAATCTTCAATCTTCTATAGCATATTTTATTTATCTTCAAGTTCCGGATTTGAATGTCTATAGCGAAACAATAGACATGCCCTTCTTAATATAATCCCTCCATTTCAAGTTATAAGTCGTTTTAGCTTTTTTTAATGCATAGCTTTTGTTATGCATCGAGATATACATTATGTCTACTTGTCTAAATATACATAGTAAAACTTATAAATCTAGAAAAGCCAAAACAACTTATAATTTGGAACAGAGGGAGTAGTGGAATAACTATGTGTTCTTTAGAGGAATCTTTTAGCTGATGTTTTTTCAATGGATCCTTTAGCTGATGTTTTTCAGTGAGGCTAGATCTCGCTGTCAGCGGTGAGTGGCTTTTGCAGTCTTCAAAGCCTTGTTTTGGTGAGAGTGTTTGCAGGTGTCTCTTTTCTTTGCTGTTTTTCAGTGTGATATTCAAACTCTAGCAAGTACTAGACGATCGAAGGAAGAAGACGTTTGATTTGGTCTTTGATGCACTCTTATTCAAGAGGTGGTTTTATGTCTTGCTGTCCATCTTTTATATTAGCATTTGTTTCTTAAGATATATCAGATGTGAGGAGTGTCTTTATAAAAAAATAAATTATTGTTATTATAGATACTCCTTTATATATTTGTAGTGTCACACGTAAACACTTAAATCCATCCAAAAGCGATGTTAGCAAACAATATCTACATACTGTTGTAAAGTTTATTCTAACATTTGTTGATGTGAAGCCACCATTCGTTTAGCCTTTCTTAGGTCATCGTAGACATCAGATATTTCTTGGATAACTTTAACATTGAAATTTGAAAAGCTTCTTTCGGCTAACGCTGTGAATATGAGGACGAACATATATATAGGAGAAAATGGTCTGATTGGCATTAACAATATTAGATACTCTTAAGAACAAATTAAATAGATTGAAAATGAGAGCAGAGGTACTAGAAGATCAATATATATAGGATTCCATACTAAGTAACACCATAAAAGTACTGACATTTAACTCCTCCAGGTTCAGGGTTTTCCGTTTCCGAACACTAGGAAAAGGGAGGATTCTAGATTTTCGATCCTAGGGTTAAAAGGAAGGGGACAGATACCCAATATGATTCTTAGGAGGAACGTTTGGTAATGGTTCTCTATGCTCTTTTTTATGTGTTCTTAGTTCTATTCATCTTCTTTGATTCTTTTAAACAAGAATCTAATAAACTAGAATTGAGCGGAAAAGAAGAGAGAAAATTAGGAAATAGAGGGGATCGACTAACCAAAGACTTTCTGGATCCCAATTAGCAAGTAACAACAAGCACAAAGCAAAAATCTTACCCACCATCTGGAATCACGTCATCGCAATGGCCAACGGAGGCGGCCGGCCGTCAGATAGGTGGCTATGATAGGCGGTGAGGTGAGGTCTTGTCTCTCGGGTCTCAGGGTCATCAACGTGGCTGCATGGAAGGCAGGAGAACGTTGCACGATCGAGTGGGCCGCCGGTGCCGTCTTCATATCCGTGAGTCCGGGCAGCAGCCGGTAATCAAAGTCAGGTTCAGGATTAGGCCATATTTTCAAGGAAAAAATTTATAGCGTTGTTTTGAAGAAACGTAGAATGCAATAAAATATAAATAAAACAGTCACTTCTGATTTGTAATTTTTTGTCATAGACACTTAATTCTATGACTTATCTAAAGTTAGATATCAAACGAAAGAGTCATATCTTCTCTCTTAAAAATGTTGTCATATTGTTAAAATATTTATGTTCACCACGGGAGGCCGCAGCTTTGCCGAATGTTTTTACACTCGGCAAAGAGCCCTTTGCACTCGGCAAAGGCTTTGCCGAGCGTAGACTCGGCAAAGTCCGCTCGGCAAAAATTTTCTCGGCAAAGGGTCTTTGTCGAGTGCTTTTTATCCGGGCACTCGGCAAAAAAAAAAATTGCTGAGTGTTTGGGGCGGCACTCGGCAAAATATTTTCGGCCGTTGCGGCGCCGGTCGTTAATGGTTATTTTGCCAAGTGCCCGACCTAGCACTCGGCAAAAAAATTAGTTTTTTTTTAAAAAAATTACTTTGCCGAGTGCCCCTGCCCAGACACTCGGCAAAGTTTTTTTTTATTTTTTTAAAAAAATTACTTTGCCGAGTGCCCCTGCCCAGGCACTCGACAAAGTTTTTTTATTTTTTTTTAAATAATTTCTTTGCCGAGTGCCCCTATTTAGACACTCGGCAAAAAATTTCTGATTTTTTTTAAAAAAAATACTTTGCCGAGTGCCACTCGGCAAAGAAATTATTTTTTTTTTGAAAAATCTTTGCCGAGTGCCTTACCCATGGCACTCGGCAAAGACCCCGAGAATTGCAATTTTTTTTACATTCCATTGTAACAGGATATATATATATATATCAATCATCACATCTATATCACCAACATGCATTATGTATCACAAGCACACGCATATTTAATAAATCCATCGAAAATCCATCACAAATGCACCAAAGTTCAACATCACAAGTTTATTATGACAAGTTCAACATCCCTACTGCGGTGACGGAGACTGTAGGTGTGGCCCCCGGACTGCGGCGAAGGGTTGACGCGATCAGCCGCCGGTGACACAGTAGCGGGATTGTTTGAACCCGTTGACGGAGGCTGCACAAAAGAGAAGAGATTGCATGTGTTAGACTCAAAATTGAAAATTTCGGCAGTACCTCCCCTGCATGGGGAGGTTTCCAACCTGTAAGAAACAACGGCACGAAGGCCGACAATCACAATGGCACGAAGGCCGACAATCCCAACGGCACGAAGGCCGAAAATCACAACGGCACGAAGGCCGACAATCCCAACGGCACGAACGCATTAAACTTTCATACTCACAGGAGTGAAGTGTCGAACCGGAGCTGGAGCTGGCAACTGCACTTGGACACCCGATGCTTGCCCGATGGTTTGCATGATCTGATACATGTCCGCCATCTGCTTCTTCGTGGCCTCCAGCTCTGCGGTCAGGTGCGCTTGCGTCTCCCTTGTCTCTGCCAGCTCGGCCTACAGTGTTTCAATCACATGTTTCAGTATTGCAAATCTGATCAATGTGTGTAACGTTCAATGTACGACGAGTGAAACCGGAATTACCTGAAGTTCGTCGACCCGCGACAGTGTTGGAGTAGGCCGTGCACGTATGGGAAGGCTTCTGGCCATGCTCCGTGCCCTCACGTCGGAGAGAGAGGGTGCAGAGCTCGAGGAGTCGGCGCCGTCTGCAATCCACAACCGCCCGTGCTTCCTGCCTTGCCCCAGCCTCACGATCACCTCTGTCTCAAGGGGCTCAGTGCTCAGATTGTGATCTGAGCCACGGAGCGCCCTAATCGCCTCCGCGTAGTCTCTGACCTTAGCGTGGACACTCGGGTCCGAGTAAGCCTGGGCAGTGGCATCTGGGTTGAAGATGACACCAGATTTCACCGGGCCCATGTGGGACACAGCTCATGCCCCAAACTCCGACACTGGCACGTCCGGGTGTGCCACCTCCTGCGAGAAAGACGGCAAGATGATTAGAAATCAGGCAAAATTAAGCGTTAGAATAGATAAATGACATCTCATACAAGTGCCTGCTTGAATGCGGGGAGGTTGCGGCTGCCTTGGTGGTGAGTTGGACCGGTCCTCAGTGCCCGCTTCCGCTTGCCTTGCTCGTGCTTTGCGATGTACACCGGGTCAAATACCTATCCACGATCCTTGACCATGCCGATCTATGCAACATGCACCACAAGGCCGGCACCTACACATCATCAAGTGTTTGACATATAAGAAGATCAATTCTAGACCTACTAAATCTCAAAATGAATCAATATTATTCACCTATCCAAAGGTACTGCTCCTTGGTCAGCGCCATCTTTCTTGCGCCGTTTTTGTTGAGGGGCTCTTTCTTGATGGACCTATAGTAGTCGACGTGGGCCTGGAGTCGCGCCTCGTGAATCATGTCACCGACGTATTTCTTCACAGTGCTCTGTGTGCCATTCCCGATCCGCCAGGTCTCTACCTTCTTCGCCTTGAAGTACCTCTCAGATACAAACATGATGTATCCGTTCATTATTTCAATAAAAGACTTAAGCAATGGAGGAGATGTATTGAGCTATGTTGTGAGACACTTACCCAAAAGTCCACCAAAACCCGCTCACTCGCTTGTTGTCCCTTTCGTCATCCGAGACGAGCTTGTACCTGTCCCACGACCAGGCCGGCTCCCACCTCCCCTCTTTCAAGTCCACAAGGCCGAGGAAGTGTTTCCTGCACAGACATCCCAAGACGGTAGCGGGGGTGCGTGGGGGTCAAGAGCACCCGACAGAACTAGCCAGCCCATGCATAAGTGATTACGAAAAATTATCAGCTTCTCTTTTGATTTTCAATGTATTATATGAAGTACTAGTGATAACATATATAGTTACTTACCTTCTTCCCACAGACGAACTAGTGGGCGCTACCAAGAAGCGGAACCGGAGGAAGGCTTGTGGGACCTCGCAGTAGGGAGCCGACTAAGCGTAATCGCCCTCCGTCTGCTGAGTCCCTCGTCCCCTGACGGAGTGTCTGTGGTCGTGCCCGTGGCCGCCACGTGGTCCTCCGGAGTAGGAGACGGGTCCTCCGGCTGGTCGAGAGCCGGGGGAGGAGGCGGGTCCCTCCTAGGGCGACCCTCCCTCCCATGCTGGGCGACCCGGCCTGCTCTCGTCATTGGGCGAAGACGCCCCTCGCCTCCATCGAGGGCGAGCCTCTGGTACACCGAGAGCACCTGCCTTGGTGAACGGTTGCCCACCATCTTTGTTCTGTCACCTGCAATGTACAAAGAATGAACAACAAGCGTTAGTACATACATGTCAAATAGTTCAAAATGAATAAACATAACAAAATTTAATAAAAACATAGTATTACATGGTTTAGGAATAATCTTCATGATTGGGGTCATAGGTCTCATCATCACTGTCAAAATTGTTCAAATGGGCAACACTATCCGAAGGTTCTGTGTCTTCTTCATTGTCTTTGCCTAAATGGAATCGCCTAAGCATTTGAATGTCCTTCGGATTTAGCACTACATCTCCAGGGTCCTTGTCATCAACCGTTTCATTGTCTACTTCCATGGCGGTCGTCACACCAGGTAAGACTATCTCAAAGCTCCCTTGTAGCCTATCTGCTTGATAGAACTCTCCATCATATGTGTTTGTGTCGAAGGTGTAATCTTCATCATTTGGAACAGGTAGTTTACCATGCGAAGATACCTGGTACACAATAGACCAACCCTTAAGATGGTCTTTGTCTTGGCACGCGTATGGCGTATGATACACCTGCACGCCCTGTTGAGCCACAATATAGACATCTTTTCCTTTATAGACGGAATCATGCCTAATCTCGACTAGCCCAAGATGAGGGATCCATCTCGTTCGTCCAGGATCAAACCAGTGGCACTTGAATATGATAGGAGTAAGAGGTACCCGGCCCTCATATTCAAGTTCATAGATCTCCTCAATTATTCCGTAGTATTCGACGCCATTAGTGCCCGGCGTAAAAACTTGGCTGTTGGTGGTTTTCCGATCGGGCCGAGTCTGCTCGTGTCTTGACGTGTGGAAGCGATATCCGTTCACGTCATAACCGGTATATGACTTCACCCTTAACTTGAAGCCATTTGCAACCTGTCTCAACTCGTCACTCATGGACGCATTGGTTTGCGCCTGCAAGCTCAAGCATGATACATCGTTATACTATTGGAACGTACGACCTACTAAGGAATATCGACGAACGTACGACATTTTGTTTGAACCAAGAAATGAAATCAGGCCTCCCAGCTCCCGCACCCTCTGAAAGAAGGGTATCATGTTCGTGCGGGGTAGGATCCCTTGATTGATGCCACTCTTGACGAACAAATTCCCTATACCAAAGAGAATCAATGGGGTTCGATACAGAATAGTGACGTCGTATTGAAACAAGTTCGTTGGGAACTTACTTAATGAATGGCGCAACCTTGACAAGGTTGGTGAACACATATAGCATGATTCTGCGCCACTCTTATGGATCCAATCTCTTGGGGGTCAATCCACTTGCACTGCCTAGTTGGCATTTGAAAAGGCTGAGGGTCGATTCAACTTCGCCAGCATTGTAACAAGGGGGTGGATTATGCTTGCTAGGAAGGTTCGGCTTGTAGTAGGATGTCGTGAAGTTTGCAACCTCCTCCCGAATGCTTGCCTCTGCAATGGAAGCCTCAATTCTGTCTTTATTTGTACATTTTTTGCGAAGAGTCTTTAGACATCGCTCGATTGGATAGCACCAACGGGCCTGCACGGGCCCCCCAACCGTGCCTCGGTCGGGAGGTGCACAATCAGATGCTGCATCGGCAAGAAGAAGCTGGGTGGAAAGATCTTCTCAAGCTCACAGACCAACTCAGGTGCCATAGTTTCTAATTCTGTAATGACGGTCGAAGATAGCTCCTTGGCACAAAGCTGGCGAAAGAAGTAGCTCAACTTTGCCAGCACTAGCCAGACATGCTCAGGGACATAGCCTCGAACCATCGACTGAAGTATGCGCTCAATCCATATGTGGTAGTCATGACTCTTCATCCCGTTGACTCGCAGAGTCTCTAAGTTCACTCCCCTGCTCAGATTCGCTGCATACCCATCAGGGTACATTAAATTCTTGATCCATCAAAGTACTTCCCTCCTTTGATTGATTTTCAAGACATAGGGGGCCCTAGGCCTTCTCCACTGCTTTCCTATTGCAGGAGGCCGCATCTCTAAGTTTGGCCTATCGCACAACGTCGCTAGGTCCACTCTAGCCTTAGGGTTGTCCTTAGACTTATCAGTGTCCATGAGCGTTGCCCAAAGTGCCTCGGCGATATTCTTTTCAGTGTGCATGACATCAATGTTATGGGGCAGTAGGAGGTCATCGAAATAGGGGAGCCTCGTCAAGCCGGACTTATGAGTCCACATATGTTGCTCACCATATCCCACAAAACCGCCATCTTTGTTGGGCACGAGAGCATCTATCTGAGCACGAACCTCCGCCCCGGTCCTCAAGTGCGGTCTAGGGTCCATCACTTTTACACCTTTCGTAAAGCTCTTGATGTCTTCTATGAATGGATGGTCAAGAGGGAGGAATTGACGATGTTTGTCGAACGATGAATACTTGCCACCCTTCTTCAACCATATGAACCTCATAGCTTCCTTGCATATTGGGCATGGGAACTTCCCCTGAACACACCAGTCACACATTAACCCGTACGCCAAGAAGTCGTGCAGGGAGTAGTGGTACCAGACTTGCATTTTGAAGCTAGTCTTCGTAGCTCGGTCGTATGTCCACACCCCTTTGACCCAAGCATCGATCAACTCATCTATCACAGGCTCCATGAAGACACCCATATTACTCCCCGGGTGTCCATGGATTATCAACGACAGAACATGGTATGCCGCTGAAAGGAGATGCCGGGGGAGATTCAGGGGGATGACGAACACGGGCCAACATGTGTATGGTGCAGCCATCATGCCATATGGATTGAACCCATCTGCTGCAAAGATGACACGTATATTACGAGCCTCCTCTCGCTTTGAGAGGATGCCGCGAATTGAAGTACTTCCATGCATCAAGATCGGATGGATGTACCATCTTCTCGAGATTGTACCGCAGCCGCTTTTGTGCCATGTCATCTGTTTTGTGGATTCCTCGGTCATGAATAGCTGTTGAGCCTCGGCAGAACGGAAGGTGTCGTAGGACTCTCATGGGGATCTTAAGCTACCTCTTCCGCCATCGCTTTGAGTCTACCTCCATGTACCTAGAGGATTTACACTTGGCAAAGATTTTGCATCCGTGTGTTCTTTCCTAAATAGGACGCACCCTTCTGACACACATGTGTATCTTGTCATACGACATCTTAAGTGCAAGAAGGAGCTTCTCTGACTCGTACAAGTTCTTTGGCATAATGTGTGTCTTCGGTAGCACATCGCTCCACACGGCCACCATCTTGTCGAAGCCTTCTCGACTTAGGTTTAACTTGGCCTTCAACCCCATTACGCGACCAATGGCATCCAGCTGAGAAACATTAGTATGATCGTGAAGGGGTCTCTATGCCGAGTCCAACATCAGGTAGAAGGCATCTGTGGCAGCCTCCATCTCCTCCTTGTCACGTCCTTCAGCGAACTGAGCTTGGTGCGTGTCATCCAGCATGTCAGCTACCCCGGCATCATCATCGAAAGCCTCGAGCCGTGGTCTCACCACCTCCTCTCTGATACGATCGGCTTCACCATGGTGGATCCACCGGTGGTAGCCCGGAGTAAATCCAAACTTCACAATATGTTTACCCATGGTTAACCTATCTTTCTTTCTTCCATTGTCACAACCGCTGCACGAACAAACCACTAGAGAATGGCCTCCAGCACTCTCGCCAAATGCATGCTGTAAGAATTCTTCGACCTTGACTATAAACAGCAAGTCGTAATCGTGCTCGTCTCTCCGAAGCGTGTACATCCACTCACGATCCTCCATCCTTTAACAGACGTATCGGCACATATGAGTCACTATCAATTGCATCTACGTAGTGTCCCTACTCTCTAATAGGTGAGGATAGGTCCTAATCCCACCCACGGATCCGTAGATGAGGTTAGTTTCCATGCTCCGCTCCTATCCGAGATGGAATTTTGGCAGCACCTCCCCGCTGTTCTCCTGATACACGTCCTGCAAGGGAGAGTGTGTATCCGGAGAACAACAGGGGGGTGATGCCGAAACACCGTTTTGGACCGGAGCGGACCATGGAAACTAACCCATCTACGCATCCGCGGGCTGTCCAAAAAATGTGGACAATCTGAAACAGAAACGCTCGCAGATATGCAAAGACCTGCATAACTCCGACCGTATCTCTTTTGGACGGGAGACGCCTAACTGGGATCAACGACCTAAGACCATGATATGGATAGAGGGGTTATACCTAGGGTGCCGGTGAGGTCAGGCTAGCGGGGCTATGGTGAGTCGGTGCAGTGGCGCCGCGACGCGGTGCAGGCAGACCCGCAACGCTGACGAAGACAATCGGGGTCACCGAGGTCCCTTCGCTGGGGCCTCCTCCTGCATAAAAAGGCAATACATTAGTGACAATTGAAAATTTCGACAGAACCTCCCCTGCACGGGGAGGTTTCAAAAACCTACAAAAAAGAACAGCACGAAGGCCAACATCCACAAACAACGGCTCGATGGCCGAAAACCACATACAACAACTATTACTACTAACAAGGGCTCAATGGCCGACATCCATTGCACGATTTGAATAGAAAGGGAAGGGTGAACCTAGTGTGCTCGTCGACGGTGGGCGAAGTCAGGAGCGGGGCGCCGAGGGCATGGCACCGCCGCTAATGAGGCGTGGACAGCGGCTAGGGCTCCTCCTCCCTTCTCCTCTCCACCTCCCTTCTCCTTGTTCCTCCTCCTTTCTCCTCTCCTCCCTCCCTTCTTCCTTCTTCCTTCTTCCTCCTCCCTTCTCCCTTCTTCCTCCTCTTCTCTTCCTCCTCTTCTCCCCTTCCCTTCTCTCCCTCCTCCCTTCCTCCCTGGCGGCGCGGCCAGGGAAGGGACGCTGACACGAACGCCAACTGCCGAAAATGGCTTGGTTGGCACCAAACCACCACCTCTGGCGGCCGAGGCGAGGGGCCAGCCACGGGAGCTATCAAGGGGGCGCGACCGGCAATGGGGCGGGCGGGGTCAAGGCGGGGGGGTGCGACAGTGTCTTGATCGCGAGAGGCTCTGGCCGAGGGCGCTGGCGCTGAGGTGGGCTCACGACGGACGGCGATTCACCCATGAGGGCGCAGAAGCAGGGGGGTGCGCGGAGAGCAAGTGGTCGGGGCGTGATTTAGGGTTGGGCCATGGGGTTGGGCCAAGGGCTTTTAGTGCCCAGTTTATTTTATTTCAACTTTGCCGAGTGCCTCTGGGCCTAAGACTCAAGAAAGTTCATTTTGCCGAGTGCCCCCATGGCACTCGACAAATTTTTTTTTGATTTTGGGCCCAAATTTTTTCCTGGGCCTTGTGACAAGATTTCAAACTCTATTTTAAAATTTGGACCAATTTTGACTTTTTTTGATATATTTCATTAGTTTATTTCGTTTCATTCAATTTTTGGGGATATTTCAAATTTGAACTGCAAGTACATGGAATAATGGACTTTGGTCATCCAAAAATTGATACTCATGATATTTAGGGTATGTTTAGGCCGTATCTAGGAACTCACATGAAATCTCGAGCATCTCGTTGACGTAACATGTCGAGGTACTTGTCGGAAATGTGATTTTAAATTATATAAAATGCAAACGAAGTTCGAAAATCATGAAACTTGTCGAGGCGTCGTGTTATCGCATGTGGAGGCTATGGTAAAAATTAAGAAGGTTTTGAGCAAGTTGTGATGTCGGATGCCAAAACCTAGACATCTCCACATGTGATCACCGACTACATAACTCACAGAACTTCACGCATCCAAAGTACACCTTGCACAGCCTACAAACCCTAGCCAAGCATTGTTCCATAACTCTAGTGGTTTCTCCGATGCCTATAAAAGCAGTGCAAACTCTTCCAATTCAACCCCTCTAAGTTTGGCTTTGGGTTTCATCTATCATTGAGCTTCATTTGAGCTACCTAGTGCTAGTTCCACAAGTGTGCATCACATCCACTCACTAGTCACTTAGTTTAAGCTACTATTCATACCCCTCTTTATAGTATGGCCAAAGAAGAAAATAAGAACCTACCCTAAGTGTCTCTCTTCATGAAATGACACCTTGGATTAGCTCGTCCTTAGCCTTCATGCATATCCATTGAAAATGGATCAAAATCCATCATCGGGGGGAATGAAAACAATAAAAGCCCGATCAAAATGCATTATTGTGACCTCACTAAGTAATGCCTCTATAAAACACATGTTAGTCACAATGATTATGTGTCATCATTAATCACCAAAACTAAATTAGGGGCCAGATGCTTTCATAATGCACACATGCCACGGTGACCTCCGACTCCTCCTGGTTGTCTCTGATAGTCAAATCTAGAAACGCCGAGCACAATAATAAACAACCACATCTAAATGTCAAAGAAACCCACTGAGGACTAATTGAATCATCCGCCTCCCGCGTAGCAAATGCACGACTACAGTTTTGATTTTTTTTCATGTGCATGCATACTTCTTAAATGGCAGCCTAGCTATCGAGTAGAAGCCTCCAGCATGAGATGTAGGATGTTCGTCTTAACTCCTATTCTACTCATGCATCCACACCTCAGTCCTCAACTCCTCTTGCATTGTTTGCCTCCTCGTCCTAGTTTTTTTAAAGGACCTCCTCATCCTAGTTGACAACCTCCAATTAATTTTGTTGCATGTCATCAGTTCCTTTATCATCATCATGCATGGTTTGCCTCAAGCAACGCAACATATGCACTCATATACAACTTCGTTGATTGGAGCTTTGCCAAATGCGTCCAAGCACATTCCCAATCTCCAATAGGCAACGGCCCCCGACCCATAAGCACACTTGCACATTGTAAGGAAAATGGCATCCAGCTAGGACTATCTACGATTTTGGTGATTGAGTGACAACATGAATAATAGGACTAACATTTTTTGCTAGTAACAAGGTATTTAGTTATAAGGATGCAAGGATGGACTTAGACAAAGGCAATGTGAAGATCAAGTGATCAACACCTCAAGCAAGCACTACCTGAAACGGTAAGTATGTCGAGTGCCTGAGGGTTTGCCGAGTGCATTCCCTCAAGCACTCAGCAAACCTACTGTGTGCCGAGTGTCGCCGTGAAAACATTAGGCAAACATATTGCACTCGGCAAAAACACTCTTTGTCGAGTGCCTTAAAGTAAACACTCGGCCAATAATAACAAAACACTCGCCAAACATCAGGCACTCGGCAAAATAGCAGCATGTGCGCCGGCCGTGCAACGGTCGCCAGCTTGAGCGCCCTGCCATTAGCACTTTGCCGAGTGTTCGTTAGTGACACTCGGCAAAGGCATTATTTGCCGAGTGTTTTTTGTTGGCTCACGGCAAAGACATTATTTGCCAAGTGTTTTTTGTTGGCTCTCGGCAAAGCCTAAACTTTTTTTCCTTCCGCTGCCCTCAAAATTTTTTCTACTCTCTACATACAACATGTGGTACTCCATGTTAAGATTTGGTATATTTCTGGATCCGTTTGCTATATTTAATTAATTTATTTCTTTTCAAGGAATTTTTTGGTATAAGTCAAATTTGAACTGCAAGTGATTCAAATAATAGAATAAAATGAGTAGAAAAATGATATTCATGTTATTGAGTCTGGTGTGACGCCTTACCTAGGACATGAAAATAAATTTCAAACATCTTGTTGAGGAAACACGACCACGAGCGTGTGGCCGAATGGATTGTAAATTCTAAAAAAAGCAAACGGAGTCTGAAAATCATGAGATTTGTCAAGATCTTATGATATCATACGTGGCGGCAGTGGTAAAAAAATGAGAAGGTTTCGAATAATCTGTCACGTACAATGTTTACAAACCGAAGTATCTCAGAAGAAGAATGATAGCGTTGAGAAGGATTCGGTAAGATTTTGAGTCAAAGTAACGATCGAATTAGGGTTTGACTTCGAAACTTTTTGTATAGGCAATGGAGAACATAGATTGATTCATGTATAATTTTGGTAAATTTTTGGATCCGTTCGATAATTTTAATTAGTTAAGTGTAATTATAGAATTTTAATTGATATACATTGAATTTGAGCGACAACTGTATGAAATAATAAGTTTTTTTTCACTCCTGACCATGAAACTTTTTCTACTCTCCACATACAACATGTGGTACTCCATGTTAAGATTTGGTATATTTCTGGATCCGTTTGCTATATTTAATTAATTTATTGCCTTTAAAGGAATTTTTTGGTACAAGTCAAATTTGAACTGCAAGTGATTCAAATAATATAATAAAATGAGTAGAAAAAATATATTCATGTTATTGAGTCCCGTGTGAGGCCTTATCCGGGAAATGAAAGAAAATTTTGAATATCTTGTTCACGAAACCCAACCACGAACGTGTGGCCGAATGGTTTTTAAATTCTTAAAACAAACAAACAAAGTCTGAAAATCATGAGATTTGTCAAGATCTCATGATATCATACATGGAGGCTGTGGTAAAAATTGAGAAGGTTTCGCACAATCTGCCACGTACGATGTTTGCAAACCGAAGTATCTTAGAAGAAGAATCATAGCGTTGAGAATGATTCAGTAAGATTTGGAGTCAAAGTGACGGTCGAATTAGGTTTTGACTTCAAAACTTTTTGTATAGGCAATAGAGAACATAGATTGATTCATGTGTAATTTTGGTAATTTTTTAGATCCGTTTGATAATTTTAATTTATTAAGTGCAATTATAGAATTTTAATTGATATACATTGAATTTGAACGACAACTGCATGAATAATACGTTTTTTTCACTTTTGGCCTTGAAGCTTTTTCTACTATCCACATACAACATGTGGTACGCCATGTTAAGATTTGGTATATTTCTAGATCTGTTTGCTATATTTAATTAATTTATTGCATTTCAAGGAATTTTTTGGTATCAGTCAAATTTGAATTGCAAGTGATTCAAATAATAGAATAAAATGAAATAATGAAATAACATTCGTAGAAAAATCAAATATATATTGTTGAGTGAATTAGACATGGTATTTTCAAAGTTCATCGGAACAAATTTAGAAAAACACATTGTGGAGAAGGAAAAGAAGGAAGGAAAATGAAAAAAAACAATGTTTGTCGAGTGCCTCCGTGGTGGTGCACCTACGATCTATAGTGCTGGGCCCGGATGGCGGACAGGTGGTGCGACCCCGCGTGGGAGGAGAATCACAACGCTTGCCGGGAGCGGTGTTTGCTGATGCCGGGTGCACCACACCATCAAGGCAACCTCAACCTCTCAGAATACGTGGCTAGATGGGTACGTGAATTTATTTCTTTATTCTAACGCTCAACTCTGTATAATTTCTAATCATATTGCTTTTTTTTGTAGTTGGCGGCACATGGTGGCGAGCCTTCCTCCCGGTTCATGGCATATGCTTTGGCCCACAAGGGGAAGGCGACGTCCGACGTCGCCTACAACCCGGAGGACCCGCCCTCGGCGTATAGCAACGAGTCCCTCCATAGCCGCCTCGACGGATACACATCGATGGCAAGGGTGGTCCATGGCCCAGAGTACGATCCGAGCGCCCATGACCTTGATGGAGAAGTGGTCATGAGGGCGGGAGGAGGCAAGAAGCATGGCCGGTTCTGGATTGACGATGACACAATCAACACGGCCAATACTCCCACTCTCTCTCAGATTCGAGCACAGAGCACGGGTTCCAGTCTAGCGATACGCCCACGGCCAGACTCTACACTGTTGCAGATGAGCACACTCCAGGTTATTTCTATTTTATTCATCGTTCATTGATTTTTACATACTTTTGCATTGCATTGTAACATTGTGATGAAATATTGTAGGCTCAGCTGGAACAAGAAATGAGGCACCGGGAGGAGCTAGAGGCGAAGATGGAGGCAGAGCGGTAGAGGATGGAGCTACATATGTTTGAATATATGAGGGGTGTTTACGCTGCAATCGGTCAACCTTCGCCATCGATGCCAGTCCCTCCTCCTCAACCTGCTCCAAACACTGTTTCAGGCACTGTGAGTCGCTTTACAACCTTATAATCACTGTTTCTAGTTTATGCAGAATCAATCTTACAAAGATGCCTAGACACTAGAAACTTAGTGACTAATGCTATATGTTTGTTACCAACTAGTACTTAAGCAATCATACTAGAGCACAATGCAATTGAGAAGATATTGCTGATAGTTAAAGGGTTATACTAGTTAGGCAGCAGAGAGACCATACGTGTTGTTCAATCTTGACTCACATATGCAATTTCTTTTCCTTTGTGCAGCATCAATCGGCAGCATCGAATGAGCCTCATGATCCAGCGTGGTCGCGGTGGAACTTGTGGCCTAAGTGATTTTATTTGTATTTGCATTTATGGATAACCTATGACTACTTATGACTATTTGTGGTTGTGAATGAACCTACTTGTGATTCTGAAGTTAATTTGCATTTATTTGCTATTGATATATCTATATGAACTGTCTGTGATGCTTATTGTGAACTATGTGTGATGCCTGTAATGTTTATTTGAGTGGCGTACGTTATACGTGACCGAACCATAAAAACAGGAAATATATGGTCACTTTGCCGAGTGCTAGACTCGGTAAAGAGGCCTTTTGCCGAGTGTCAGGGTTAAAACACTCGCAAAGTGGACACGAGCAAAATTCTATACATTCGGGATTAAAATGGCTTTTTGCCGAGTGTTCATGCAGCTATGACACTCGGCAAAAAGAAGCCAAAATTCTATGCATTCGGGACGTGTTTGCCGAGTGCACGATTCGACACTTTCGGCAAAGGACGAAAGTTTGCCGAGTGCTCGAATTCGACACACACCAAAAAGGAAGAAGCTTTGCCGAGTGCTCGAACTTTGACACACGACAAAGGAAGAAGCTTTGCCGAGTGCTCGAACTTTGACACTTTCGGCAAAGAAGCAAGGTTTGCCGAGTGCCTAGAATTGACACTTTCGGCAAACGCAGCCGTGACCGCCTCCACTCCGTCCACGCTACTTTTTTTTGCCGAAGGTTGGTTTCAGCTCTCGGCAAAGTCTTTGCCGAAAGTGCCCGATAGAAAACACTCGACAAAGAGCCGCCATCGCAATCAGAGATGTCGTGTGCTGTTTGTCGAGTGTTACACTTGGCAAATCCTTTGCCGAGTGTTTTTTGGGCTTCGCCGAGTGCCTGTGGCACACGACAATGCGACTGTTTCCGGTAGTGAAGGATAAGGAGCTATTGTGAAGATCTTAAAAGACACACAATAAGTTCAAGACATCGAGAAGAAGAAGCCTGGACGAGAAGATGCAAACAAACAAAGACAATGCACACACTTGCCCATGTCAGGTTTGTGAAACTTGTCCATGTCTTTCTCAAGTGGTTAAAAGGGACAAGCAACACAAATCCAAACCAAGTTTGCAATTTACATTTGTGTGAAGTGCTAGCATGGAATTCTAAATTCAATTCCATATCCGGTGGCGCCCTCCGAAGATCCGGCAGCGTCTCCTTTCCCTCGTTCGACAGCGGGCATAGCGGGCGTGCAGGCGCGCACCATCCAGTGAGCCTGCACCACTACAGTTGCCCACCAGGTAGATCATGGCCGCACGACGATGCTGTGTTTCAAGTGTTTTTGCACGCTTTTTTAGACATGTTGCAAGCCCATGTTTTAAGTGTTTCAGTTGTTTCAGATGTATGTTTCATTTGTTTCATGTGGATGTTGCAAAAGTAGATTGGGATGTTGCAATAGTTGTACACATATGTTGCAAGTATCTATCCCCAATGTTTCATCTGTTTTTTTACACGTATGTTGCAAGTGTTTCAGACGCATGTCTCAAGTGTTTCATCTGTCTTCTTTTGTATGTTGCAAGTGTTGCATCTGGATGTTTTAAAAGTAGATTGGGATGTTGCACATGTTCCAAATGTTTTATCTGTTTTAGACGTATGTTGCAAATGTTTCTTTTGGATGTTGTAAAAGTAGATTGGGATGTTGCATGGCGCGGCCGGTGGTTGTCGTTGCTACTGGGGCGCAGCTGTGGGTCAACCCACGTGGGTTTCCTTGTGCGGGGCGCGGGGGTGCGGGTACCTACGACGGCTGCAGGCGCGGGGGCTGGGGCGGGACGCGGGATGCGGGATGCGGGGCGGGATACGGACGCAGGAGCAGCACAGGTGTTGGAGCCACCTCTGGACGTGACGTCCCGTCCGGGCGCTAGGCGTTTCGATAAAACAGAAAATTTCCTCAGGTCCAAATTAAGGGGGCCCAACTATTACTGAGGATTTAGGTATTCAGATTTTAGCTGCAGCTAGGGAAAAAAGAGGCTCAGAGCTGTATGCATGTAGCTACTAATTAGCACTACACGATCAAACAGCCTAACACAGACGGTGAGAGTTTGAGACTAGTTACTTGACTTGCTTGGTTGGAGCACTGCAGATTATTATTTGCATCATGGAGTTGAGCGACCGTTGAGAGAAACGCGAGTAGAAGTAGGTGGCCTTTCTGATGGGAGTTGCCCCCACCACAGCTGCCGGCCGTTGAGAAGAAGCACGACGAAACGGACAGAGAACGTGCGAGTGCGGCGGATCATCGCGACCTGATCGGCCAGCTACAACGTGACGCCGTCCCTCTGCGCATCCGCGCTCTGCGCCGTGCCGCGCCACGCGGGACGCGCCCGCCGTGGCGGCCTTCGCGGCAAGGCTGGCGGCCGACAACGCCACGGCGGCCAGGGACAGCATCGAGGCCGTCTTCGTCCTCCGCCGCCGGCGGCGGCGCCACCGCGGCCGCGTGGTCGTGCCTGCAGCTGTACGCGGGCGCGGTGCCGGCGCTGCGGTGGGCGGCGCGGGCCGTGGCCGCGGGGCGGTACCGCGGCGCGCGGGAGGTGCTGCAGGCGGCGCAGTACGTCGCCGCGGGCTGCTTGAGGGCATCGCGGGCGACGCGGCCGCCGTGCTGCCCCGGGAGAACGGCGGCTTCGCCGACGTGGCCATCGTCGCGCACGCCGTCGTCGCCTCCATGTCGACCGGCTGATGATCCGCCCACCACCGCTCGGCTACGCGAGAATGGCGAAGCTCGTGATGTAATAATCAATGCGCTGCTCGTATCGTCTTGCTATGTCTGCAGAACTGGTGTGTTTCCCCTGTGTAAATTCAGTTTGTGTCTCATCGATCTGATGTCCTGAACCTAACAACAAGCAAGCGATGAACAGGACCACCACGTTCCTCGCCGTGGGCGCCTCCGCGCTCTGCTTCTACGGCTGACTCGCGCGACGCGATCCGCGACTTCGTGGAGGTGGCCTTCTGCGCGTCGCGGCTGGGGTCCATGCCGGGCGCGGCCTCCGCGGACCGGCACGGCCACCTCCTGATGGCGGCGGACCTGGCGGCCGCGAGCGGGACGCGCTGGAGGCGTGCGCCATCCTGTACGTGGGCGAGGCGTGCGGCATCCTGTACGGGGCCGCGTCCGTGCCCGCGCTGCGGCTGCTGCCGCTCACTGGCCAGGCCGGGATCGGTTGGGACGCCGCGCTCGCGGGCTCCGCGCCGGCCAAGGCCCGGATGGCCGCCGCCAACCGCGAGTTCGACCAGCTCTCCACCATGGCCACCGCGCTCCTCAACAAGCTCTCCTGAAACTGCTGCTTCTTGTGTCGAATCAGTAGGGCAATCAACCACTGATTTCATGTGTTTTTTTGGGTTGCGTCGTAGCAGTACTGTAGTAAGTAGCCTGTAAAATGTACAATGCCGTTGTTTGGGCTTGCCACCATGGCTGCCTCCACTCCCATGCTATCTGCTGTACTCCTCTTCTTCGTGCCTGTCATCACCGGCGGCTCCGGCTCCGGCTCCGTCGGGGCGAGCACGGCGCTAGACGACGTGTGCGGCGGTATGGGCGGCTACTACGTGACACCGGAGCTCGGCGTGCTGTGCGCGGACCCGTCGTCGCGACGCCGGCCAGGCTCGCGGCGGCCAACGCCACCGCAGCCAGAGACAGCTAGTCTCGAGGCCGCGCGGTCGTGGGCGCAAGGGAGGTGATGCAGGCGGCGCGGACGGCGGCATGGCGCTGCTTCCCTCAGAGAAGGACGGCTTTGGCGGCACGATGGCCACCGACGCGCACGCCGCCCTTGCCCTCCTGCCCAGGGGCGACCGCGATGGACACTACCCTGTGTCTCTCTCGCTTACGTAATATTGGATTCTTCTACACACGACACATGTTGGTTCAGTTCAAATTTCGCCGGCTGTTCTCTACTCCGACACATGTTACTATGTTGGCATAATATAAGTTTGGAGCGCCCCAATTGAGCCTTCCCGCTCGTTTCATTCTCCGGCTCTCCCCTTCTCCCCTGCGTATCGTCTCGAACCGAGCGCATGCTCTCGCCTCGTACTTCTCTCCGTCGCGTCTAGAACCGAGAGCGCTCGAGCGAGCTCGCTCCGCTATGGAGGCGGACGATCAGCGAAGCCGCAACCGCGACCGCACACCGCGATCGCGACTCGCCTCCTCCAGCTCCTCCCCGTCCTCAGCTCTGACCCGCGAGCGCGAGGATCGGGATAGCGGTCACGAGGCGGACTCCTCATCGGAGTCGCAACGGTCCCAGGAGGAGTTGTCGAGAATGAGCTTGCTTCTACAACAAAGCAGCGACAGCGAGAGCTTCACCAGGGATCAGCGCAACCTCGTCGATCTCTCTGTCGCAGTGCTTCGCAAGGACATCGTACGGGCGAAGAGTAAGTAGCCTCTCCCTCCCCTTTCCTGCTCGAATCGCTGGAGATGGGAATTGTGATAAACTGGGAATGGGAATTGTGATAGACTGATTGTGGAATTTGGTGCAGAGTTAGCAAAAAGGCTGGATGATATCGATGTGGACCAAGTGTGGGGAGAGCTGGCATTACTCGACGCATCGAAGAACCCCGAGGCCCAAAAGCTTGCCGGACCGCTTCACCACGCCGCCCTGAGCGGCTACAAGGCTATGTGCAAGCTCATCATCACACAATGCAAATGTGACGTCGATGCTGCCACGATTGATGGTAATTGCCTATCAATTTGCATCGCCCATTTGTGCGCCTATTGACTTTTGATTCATTTGTGCGCCTATTTTGATTTCGCCTGCGATTGTTTTTTTTCCCCTGCGATTGTCGGAGGAGATAGAGTTGGATTTGAGGTCCGAGGCCATCTATTTAGTTTTGGGCTTGGGCTTGGGCTCAATTAGGGCTATAAAATGTTGTGTGTGTGCCACGAGACAAAGGGGAGAGAGAGGTATAGCGGCGGCGCGTGGTGGGCGACTACCGAGTGGTCTGCGGCCAGACGCGATGCGCGGGGAAGGCGAGGGAAGGCGGCGCGGCAGCGGTCCTGGCCGCCCAGACGGCATGCGCGGGGAAGGCGAGGAAAGGCGGCGCGGCAGCGGTCGTGGCCGCGCGGGCCGCTCGCGTGGCGAGCAGCCAATCAGGGGCGAAGGTGGGTGGGGCTGAGGTTTGTTTAGAAGGGGGTGGGGCTGAGGTTTGTTTAGAAAGGGGTAGGGCTGAGGCTTTTAGTGCCAATTAGGCTCGATTTATTTGGTCAGAGTGAGAAGCATCGATCATTCTTAATCAATATATACTGTTTTTATGCTTTTGCTAGGTACGACACCCCTAATGTTTGCATTAAATCATGAGGGAAATGAAGCCATTGTCAAATATCTTATCAACAATCATGCTGATCCGAACAAAGCAGACAATTCTGGAATTACTCCACTCCACATGGCGGCAACTCAAGGTTTTTTCTGCCCTTGCATATGTCTGTTATGTAATTTTTAGGTGTTCTTTGAATTTTTTTAGTTTTAACCCGGCTTATCTATGTTACTTTCACACAGTGGGTTCATTCTTTATGTATCTTTTCAGATAGTATTACAGATGCCCAGGTGCTTAAACCAAACATTTTGTTTTTCGTTTGAATCAGATACATAAGCAGAATTGAACAATACACTCACACTTTGTCATGGCTAAAAAAGGCATAATCCCATTTTGATTGGATCAACTATCATTACCTGAACCTAGACACTAAGCTAGCTTTGGTAGAGAAACAAAGTCTGGATCCTGCATTGAAGCCCATTGCTTGGGAGGTTGGTTGGAATACGGCCAGTCAAATAACCCTGTGCTTGTTACTTAGTAAAAATTGATTATTCAGCCACCTTCTGATTAGTCACCTACCTGTATTATTTAGGCTCAATGTTGCAAAAAGGAGCCTGTGTAGAAGGTCAAAAGGACACCTGATGTGTATTAACCATCCCAGGGCTCATACTGCAATGCAAAATCACCTCTGTGCTTCATATCATTTTAAATTTAGCTTATAGGCCTATGGAAATGCAAAAACGATCCATTCTTAAAATATTGAGCTCTTGGTGTTGACTATCCTTTTGTTATGAAACACATGTTATTAATAGGTCCTAAAAGTCAATTTGATGTGATTTTTTCCATATATTTTTTCCAGGCTACTATGAAATTGCAGAGTACTTGTTGTCAAAAGGAGCTAATGTTGACCCCTTATGTCAAGATGGTGAATCACCGCTATTCTGTGCTGCTATCCAGGGAAATGAAAGAATAGTGACACTCCTTTTGAAGCATAACGCAGATGTAATATCTTCTTGCTTTCCTGCTCTCCTTTGCTCTTTTCCGACAGTATTATATGTGTTGCTCTTTTTTGACAATATTATATGTGTTGAGTTCAATACACTACCTATGAGAACCGAGCAAACAATTGTTTATGGCTGAACTCAGATTGGTTGCCTTTGTTTTTGTTTCCTTTAGGCTCTTACCATAGTCCCAACACTGCACGGTTTAATACTAATTTTGTTTGCTTGACTGGACCGAGCTGGAACTTTTGTTTTATTGACCAGTTCTATCGAATGCCTTCTCACTTTTGTTCTATTTCTTCTATCATGCGGCAGCATTTATTTGTTCTCTGGACTTTCATGGGGAACATTGTTGATGAAAGCTGGAATTTTCATCTTAAAAATGTTTAGGCTTAGTTTTATATTCAGTGGTACAGTAAAAAAGAGAGATGATGGGTCATTGTGGTTTCCCATTTGCATCTTTAGTTTTATTTTGTAGGTAAAGTTGAATAAACTGATCAGGTGCTGCCATGTGTAACTTTTCTATCTTCTTCTAGTGACTTGCATATTACACTGCTTGAACCCTTCTTTTTCGACAGTATCGTTATTCTTCTCTTTTTCCCTAGTATAACAGAGTGTCAAAGAAAATGTTAACACCGCTGCTCGCGTCCCTCCATGGTTCTTCATTGAGTTGCTTGGAGATACTAATTGAGGTGCAGTATTTTGTCACTTTAGAGATGCTGCTTGCCCCAAACTATTTCTTGCCAATGGGGTTCAACAAATTTGATTGTGCGATTCCTGAGATGAACACAATTGCAGGCTGGTGCTGATGTGAATGGGACTGGTTGTTCTGTACCTCCAGTAGCGCTAGCTGCTTATAAAGGCTTAGATCGCTGCATCCAGTGTTTGTTGAGAAACGGTGCTAATCCCAATGTACCTGATGAAGTGAGTTCTACCTTGCTATTTCTCAATTTCAGTATTAGTTGTCAGCTTCTGGGCTTTATGCCTATTTGAATTGTACATAATCTTCCAGGACAAATGTTCCATACCACACTAGGATCTTTAGAATTTTTAGGGTAGTTATTATGACTCTGTTTGATACTCCAACAAATTTAGGGTAATTAGCAAAGGTCCTTAAATGAGGCAATTTGTTGTTTGAGATTTAATGTTGTGATTTCAAAAATACATTTGTGCTTACTAGCCTGTTTAGGTCTTGATATCCGGATATTGATTGTTGGAACTTGAAAGAATTGTGATACCTGACACTGATGGAATTATTTCCTAACTAGAAGTTTAGGATAAAATGCCCACATTAGGATTTTATTCTGACGAACTTATCTTGGGAATGTTCCATAGCTTGCTAGTACTGAAGTTAACATGATGACTCCCTGCCACCGCGCACGCGGGGGGGGGCTTCAGTTTTTTTTTTTAAATATACTTGTTCACTCTTTTCACATGCCCCAGTGAGCAACGGGAGTTTGAATCCACTTGCACAGTCTGTATACATAAGTACAACTGTTAATTTGCGCTGCATAATTACATGTACTTCTTGGGATTACAATGTCTTTGCCACGTTCTTTGCAACTAATTTGCAGGGCCTAACTTTGTTATTCCTTAAGCTCTCATGTGTTTATTTCTAAAGTTCATTTTTGTGGCTTCTTATAACAGGATAATAACATCCCAGTCCAAATTGCTGCGGTCAAAGGATGGGAGAGATGCGTGGAGATTCTTCTCCCTCACGCACCCCATTTGCCACAATATGAAGGCCTGAGCATTTCTGAAATAGTCCAGTGGGAAAGAACTGTGAGTTCAGACCCACAATTTGGAACAAAATATTTCCATTTTTCCTTTGTAGCATGATGGTTGGATTGATGTTGGTAGCTTTTATGAATACTGCAATGCACTTTGCACCACTGATTTGGAATATGGTTTCTATTTGACTTTTGGGTTGTACATGTACTGTAGGAGCGCTTCCGCAGAAAGCAGTAGGGCTATTGAACAGGGGATGCTGCGTACTGGAGGAAAGAACGCGATATTGCATTGAGATTCTACACAGAAGTAAATTATTGCATTCTCCAAATGATATTTAAGTTACATTTATAGATGCCAATATAGCTCTTCAGCCTCTGTATCACTGGATGATTGCAGGCAGCTCAGGTTGGTCACCAGGATCCAGCCTTGTATGCAAAGAGGAGTCTTTGTCATCTACATCTGCATGCTCCGGCAAAATTTATTGAGGAAGCAATTAACTACATGAATATGGTGCAGCCGAATTTATCGACACTTGACCCTGAATCTGATGCTAGGAAATTGGTGCTGGTGAGTTGGTACTAGCAATTAACGGCGACACAATGTGTCATATTCACTATTGATATGTTGACGGTTCCTTTTTTAGGATTTTGCTAGAACCTGGAAAGAACCGGGGTCTGCTTCGAGGCTGGGTTCTGGAAGTAGCCCGACCGACAAAACTGACAAAACATCAAGGTTTGTAGCCTCTGCTATATATAGTTGCTTTTGTTCTGATTTGGAGAATTTGTCGGATAATTTGAGGTTGGTTGCCTTTTTCTTTGATCCAGTGGGGAGCATCAGTGAAGTGGTAGCATGCTGGGCGTCCACGGAACCTGTGTGGGGTTGATAAGTGCTACCGTTAGGAGATCAGCACATATGTTAGGAGTAAGGGGTCCAGACTTGGCATCCTCTGTTTTTGGAGGCGAAACGTACTGAATTCAGTTCTCTTCATCTCACACTTTTCGGCTCTGTTTTTTGAGGTCGGCTTTGCATTCAAGTAGAAACAGGTGTAGCTCGATCGGCTGCTAGAGGATTCTGTAACCCTAGCGCTTGCAAATATGTGTGGGTATGTCTGAGATTTTCTGGCATATGCCGGTAACTGTTTGGTGCAACATAAGGTGGATATTCCTCTGAGCTCTGATGCTATAGACAGAGTAACGACATTCGAGCTTGTGAGTACTCGCGAATTGGAGTTGCTGTGCCGCTGCCATGACTCTGGCGAGACTGGTCTGCCACTTGTGCCCCTCCAACCCAATCCCTGTAGTCCCATCCTGATCATGTTGGCTCTATTCGCTTTGCTGAAAAGCCATAGCTGAAAGTACCGTTCGCTAATTTGTTATGAGAGAAAAACATTGTTCGTCAAATGAGAGAAAAACATTATTCGTTTGCTGAAATAATACGGCTCATAAGACAAGCGAACATGACCATTGTTTGGCTGTGGCTGTAGCTGATATGACTAGTACGATTCGGTTTGTGCTATAGATTCGGTTTTCGTCACAACATTCTGTTTTATTAGCTAAACAAAACAGTTGTATAAAGTAATAAATGATATTTTTAAAACATGAAAAATATCTTTAAGCCTTTTTTATAAAAATCGAATAGATGAATTTTATAAGATACACCCAAATAAAATATTTGGAGTTCATGAAATTATCTTGGGACCCTTTAAAAAATTAGATTTAGTTCTAGGAAAATGGGGAAAATATATAGAAAATTTCAATGTCATTCAAATCAATGTCCAAACATATTTTGAAAACATTTCACAACAAAAATATAAGATGAAACTAGCATGAATGCAACTAGAATCACTATGTTGCATTCATGCTAGTTGTATCTCATGTTTTTTGTTGCGAAAAGTTTTCAAAATGTGTTTAGACATCGATTATAATGTTTTGGGAAATTTCTAGATATTTCCCCTTTTATAGAGTTCAATCCAATTCTTTGAAGCTTCCATTGATAATTTCAGGAGCTTAAAATATTTTATTTAGATGTCTCTTGTCCTAATATATATCTAGGATTTTTCTTGGACTTTTTAGAGGCTTAGACACTTCTGTGGTTTATTTTAAAAAAGTGTTTACTGGATTTGTTTTTGAATGAACTAAAAAAGAACGACGGACTCAAAACCACTTTTAAGTTTTAACTGTCGTCGAAAGTAATTGTCAAATAGGCTCCACTCTTTTTTCTTAATTTAACAGACAAAATTGTATTGAAACAATAAAAAGGAGTTTAACGGTTGAGGTCACGCACGTGGGTCCCAGTCCCAGCGGCGTCATCTCCTCCCTGAGACACGTGGCACTTGTAACTGAACATGCTTCCATGTTTAGGAGTCACTGGAAGAACAGATAGCTGATGTGAGGTCTAAAGGAAAAGAAGCGTTTGCAAAGGGGGACTACTTTGATGCAGCCTACTTCTATATGCTGGCAAATGCTTGAACCAATGCTATACTTGTTGGAATAATACAAGTGCAAGATAGGTACTTAGTTCTGAAATATCAAGCTCTGGACACAAGAAGGGCCTTCATTTTTTCTTGTAGTCACTAGGCACTGCTAAAAAAGGCTCTATGACGCTGTATTGCTGATTGTTACTGCAGGCAATGACTAAAAACCCACACAATGCCACCTTATTCGCCAATCGGAGCCTATATATGCTGGCTGCGGCTGAGAGAAGGTGAGAGGACTCTGTCAGATGCTTGACGTTGCAAAATATTGCTCCCACGTTGGGCAAAGGCATGGTACCGTGAGGGCATGGCTCTCAGCTTCCTCAAGGTATATCGTACATCAAATTTAGCCTTGAATCTAGCTAGTTTCTGCTCCTGAATCATCACTCTCGTGGTTGGTATTCTCCATACATTATATAGGAGCACAAAGGAGCAGTGGATGCTTTTGAGGAGGCGCTAAAGCTCGATCCCACCAACCATGACATCAAGAAAGCATTGAGGCACTGCTCTTGTTTCCTTCTATGCTACTTTCACCTATTGCCCTAATTGAGTCTATTGTGCATTGGACCGGAGCATGAACATCCAAATCGTACTTCCTCCCCGTAGTGCCTTTACTTAGATCTGTGCATGACATTCTTAGGTCTCTGATTCCTCAAACTTGCAGGGAGGCCGTGGAGTCTATGAAGAATGCTGCTTGCCCTAGAGAATAGAACCCTCAAGTTGCTGCATATGTTCGATCAAACTACTAATCAATCGTCTATAATATCTATGGGGATTAGCATCAGCCCACTGCTGCTAAGATTATTTTAAGCTATTCTTGACTCTTGTTCTTTTGTGAAATATCATTTGCTGCCTGGAGTGAACTGGTGCTGTTGGGTCCCTTCTAAGGAAATTTGAGTTGTTTTTCTTTGTAAAGTACTATCACCTATTTGGGTAGCACACTTGTGGACCAACCGATGACTTGGCCAAGGGGGATTCACTCGATGAATTTTCTGTCAGTTGGAAATCATCTTGTGAACAAGCTGGTACAACCTTGTATTTTGGCCAAGCTTCTGACCAAGAGGCTTGCATAGCTATTGGACCTGAATTGTTATTGTGCTCCCTGATCATTTTATGTTTAGGAACCAAATGGGGTAATTCCATTGTCCATACAGCATGTTCGCTTGGTCGTAAATGATCGTAAATTTTCAGTCAGAACAGTATTTTTCTCTCACACCAAACCAGCCAGCAGTAAATAATCCACGATCGTTTACGGCCTGCCGAACAGACTGATGCTATGTGGATTTGTTTTGTTATTCCCTGAGCTACCGGATCCAAATGGGATGTGCCTAATGCCACAGGTATGTCGTGTTTGGTTGATGACTGGTACCAGCAGGTGGGACGTTACCTGCTTCTATCAGTCGTTCGTCTTTCACTTCAGCAAGCCCTAAGAACAAGTACACTATTGCTCAATGTGTGTGTTGCAGGTCCGATCAATGTGTATGTGTGCTGGTTCGCTTGAAATGATTGAGCAAGATTATTTTAAGGCCATGGAACACTCAAATTTTATAACCACAGGATTAAGATCTAATGATCATGATTAATTCAAAGATAGAACATATAAAATATTGTACCATGACTGATAAGTTCAAGCGAACAACGCTGTCACGATGGATCACTGATAGCATTTGCTCGACGAGACGACGACAACGACGGCGATCGACAGCAGCACCAGAAAAATTAGAGAGTTTCAGATGTTGAAATCGAACTTCATTACCAGATAGCAACGAAATTAGAGAGTTTCAGATGTTCGCAACATCCACCGCATACATGCCACAAAACTTCCACACTTCTGAACAGAGTTCAGAAAGCTGGACAAATTTCAGCCTACCCCCCACCAGAAAAACGACCCGCTATTGAACTTTAACAGAAATCTGGTGCATATATAAAAGTTACCATACTTAAGTAGGCACATCAAGATTTTTTTAAGGATAAGCATAAGCAGATCACAACATTATGTTCATAGTAATTACACCAGTCAATAAGCACACGCCCGGTGATCATAAACCAACTGACGGTGTCAAGGACTAAATAAGATACACCTAGTAGCCATAGCTAGTCCTCCTCATCATCCTGATGAACTCCTCAAAGTCTATCTCACCATCACCTGTGACAAACCAGAAATCAAGATAAATTACAGCAGTAACTTAAAAAATGAGGGTTTTTCTAATTTGCATAAACAAAGAAAGATGGCAGAGCACAACTAACCATTTCTGTCCGTCTTTTGCACCATGCCTAATTTGCTGCATTATCCAGAAGATGAGTAGTGTTATTTCAAGGAACTTTCCACGGCACATGGATGTGGTTCTATACTTGCATGGGCTCAAACACAGAAAAAGAAAATATGAAATAATATTGTGGCTCTTATTTTCGCGAGGGGCATAATATATCATGGACAGAATGAACCGATGAACTCATCTCATCAACGAGCTAACTTCTTAAGAAGTCACCTATCTTTTAGTGTCCCTATCTTTCATATTTCTTAACTGTTCATGCATACAAAGAGATAGCCGTTCAAGCAAACTAGGGATGTGACATGTTCTACTCTTTGGTTTACTACTACTCAACACCAGATGACAAGAACTACGTTAATTAGGCACCATTAACGTTATATATACCATGCATGAGAATTAATATTACTCCATTAAATATCACTTACCTGATTAGTTACCCTTTTCTTTATACACGTCATCTTTTACTATTAATAGTGATGTCATCAAGAACTAGGGCCGTTGATCCATGCTAGTTATATAAATTAATCAAGATTCCTTTACTAAATTTATCTAGAGCATGCACATCCATACACTGGTGGGGTGCTGCACGTCTGCACCTTGCTAGAATAGTCATCTTATCTACGAGACGCTAGTCCTTTTGCATGAATAGACTTGACTCAACTAGCTGGTAGTAGTCCTAGCCGGTACGTGTTTTAAGGCCATTCGTACCTTTGCGGATCACGTATTCATGTTCAGTCTCACTCGTTCACGTGCGACCGTGCCTGCCAGCCTGACTACCCGCCGCCCGCTGGCGACTCGCAGAGCGGCAGAGTCGCAGTCGTATGCAGAGGAAAGAGAATGAACAGCTGAGTGAGGGTCCAGCCTGGCCTTGCCGCGCCATTCTCCGTGGGCGCGGCAGCGCCAAAGTCAAAGATCGGTGGCGCGGCAAACCCCGCCACGCCACCGGTTAGCGCCACGGGTCATCGCCACGTCATCCCTCTTGCCGCGCCAACATGCATGGCGCGCACGAGCGTTCGCCGCGCCAAAAGTGTTAGTTTTGAAAAAAAAATTAAACAGTGTTAGATTTAAAATTAGTTTAAAAAAGTGTTAAAAAATTCCTGCTCGCCAGCTGCGCTCGCAAGGAGGCACGACTAAGCGCGCCCATGAACGCCGAGCCGGTGGCCTCCGAACCATGGGAGCAGTAGCTCGAGGTCCGTGATGCCCCCGCCGCCGCCTGCATCTAACGCCGGTGCATGTTGGGACGAACAAGCGGCGGTGGAGAGAGGGGGCACAGGTCTGTCCATCAACGCAGCAGCCGTTGGCGCACCGCGCACCCAAGCAGGAGGCTCTGAAGGAAGAACGCCATTTTGGTAGGTGGCGCGCGCTGCATCAAGGCGGCGACAGCTTCGGCGTCTCGACGAGAAGGGTGCCACGTATGGCATCAGCTACTCGAACACCAAAGAGCAGGCAGCACCAGGGACGTCCGGCAAGTCACTCGTGCCGGACTGCTGAAACGGGACGAGCGACGCGGACGGGGATGCGCCACCGGGGTGTAGGCTCCGGCCACCCCGTATCTACCTGGAGGCAGAAGCAGCCCTCGATGTCTCGGACTCCGGCTAGCTGCGCCGTCGTACTGCACCACGAGGATAAGAGCCAACGGAGGTCTGTGTCAAGCGATGCCGGCGAAGCGACGCACGGAAGGAGGCAACCTGCTGCTCCATCCCAGGAAGTCTTCCTCGACCACGGCCACGCGAAGTGCTGCTGCTCCACCACAGCCACGAGAAGTACTTCAGGGAGGAGAAGGACAGATCAGAGGGAGACAACATCGCTAGGAGGCGCTGGTCGTGCAGGCGAGATACGCGCGCGGCGGAGATGGAGATCAGGACGGCCATGCCGAGAAGCGCGCAAAGCAGCGAGGAGCGCAGCCCTCTTCATCTACTCGATCCATCGGCGAGCAACGCTGCGCCGGCTATTGACGATGGCAGCGCTGGTTCGAGATGATGCTGGTAGGTGTAGCGGCGCGGCACAGGAGGCAGACGGCGGTGAACCCATAGATGGCCGCCGACAGAGACGTGAGGCATCTGACGCGGCGGCGTCCGAGGCGGAGCTCCACTCGGGATTTGAGACCCTCGCCGTGATGCGGCCAGAGCATTCCACTGGGGTCTGAGAGTTTCGCCTCAACCGGCGCGGCGCAGTGCAGTAGCGCTGAGCCCGGCGGCCATTGCGGAGATCCCGCGCGCCACGTTGCTCCCGGACCACGTCTTCTCCGCGCATTCCGTGGTGTTGTCCGCCATGCGCCCACACTTAAGCGCAATCATCGAGCTTGGTGGGCCCGAGGACCCGCTGGCTGCCACCTCCACCAGGAGCGTCGACCGCGGAGGGGCTCTGCCGCACGGTCCTAGAGATGCAGGTGGCGCTCACAGACATTGAGCTGTCCCGCCATGGAGGGGCTCCGCCAGCATCTGTTTTGGACTGAGTAGACATGCAGCCTGTTCGTTTGCTCGTAAACGATTGTAAATTTTCAGCCAAAAATAGTGTTTTTCTCTTACACCAAGCCAACCAACAGTAAATAATCCACGATACGGCCTCCCGAACGTGCTGATGGCTGCGGCCACGTGTGCGAAACTGATATTCCAAAAGCGGTTTGGACCTTCGGTGATACATTTAACAAGTTTAGGCATCTGAAAATCCGTACGGACTATTTGAGAACGTGAGATAAGTTTAAGGACCCTAACGAATTTTACTCTATTGTTTATAAAGGCAACGCCTTATTACAACGCAGGCGAGAGAGACAGAGGTAGTGTCCATCGTCGTCGATCAGTAGCCCTTGGACAGGGTGGCGAGAACGGCGTGCGCGACGGTGACCATCGTGGCGAAGCCGTCGTTCTCCGAGGGCAGCGTCACGGCGCCGTCCGCCATGCCGTCGCACCCGGCAGGCACGTACTGCGCCGCCAGCATCACCTCCCTCGCGCCGGGGAGCCGCCCCGCGGCCGCGGACCGCGCCGCCCACTGCAGCGCCGGCACGACGCCGCCGTAGAGCCGCAGGCACGACCGCAAGGCCGCCGCCGCGGCCCCCGCGGTGGCAGCGGCATAGGACGAGAGCGCGGCCTCGACGCTGTCCCTGGCCGCGGTGGCGTTGGCCGCCGCGAGCCTGGCCGCGATCGCCGCCACCGCGGGCGTGTCGCGCGCGGCGCGGCACGGCGACGACGGGTCCGGGCACAGCGCGGACACGCAGAGCTCCGGCGTCACGTAGTAGCCGCCCAGGCCGCCGCACACTTCGTCCAGCGCCGTGCTCGCCGCGACGGCGACGGAGCCGCCGGTGATGACGGCCACGAAGAGGACGAGGAAAGCAGAGATCGTGGGAGTTGAGCCTGAGGCAGCCATGGTAGTGGTCTGTGTGTCTGCGAGTCTTTGTGTGTGATGGATGGATGCTTTATCAACCGGCCGGCCAAGAAGATCTGGTTTCATTTGGTATTGATCTAGAATCAATAGATCGCAATTTGTCTGGGTCGGAGTGACATATATATAGCAAATGATTTTGGAGGTGGATCGCACGGGATGCCATGCGTTTGGTGTGCATGCATGCATTGTTGCTCTCCGTTCGATCTGCAGCCTCTTCTAATTTCTTCCTGCCATCGACTTTCCCTTGCTAGAGTGTTGTAGGAGCATCTGCTAGTGGAATTGAGCAATTCAGGACTTCACAATTGGCAAGTGTTATTAAGTAGTAATATCTGACATTGGCAAGTGTTGATGCACAATTGGCAGGTGTTGACTGAAAATGGAATCAAGTACTAGTAATTGTTAAAGCTTGCCAGTTGTGAATTAAAATGAAGAGATTTGGTGGAAAGAGTTTCCAAGTCGGTTCAAGATTTGTTGACCTCAAGATACTTGATATCCAGATTATTTCGATAGAACATTTGGGGTGCCTCACAAATTGTGAAGTATGCGGAGCGGAAGAAGAGTCGATCAAGCACGCCCTGCTGGACTGCACAGTTGCTAAATATTTCTGGGAAGAAGTGAAATTGTTGACAGGAGTTAAGGTACCACCACTACATCCTGTTACCTGGGCATGTGACCTGATTGACCCGGACGTTATATCGGGGAAGGATGCAGCTGTAATCCTATGCGGATCATGGTCGCTATGGATGGCGCGGAACAGGAGGCGCCACGGTGAAAGAACAGTGCCGGTTAAAATCGCAGTTCACTTGCAGTTGACACAGCTTTTGACTTATGGCTGGCGTATGCACAAAGCCGGGGTGTGAGAAAATTGCACCTGGAGACTGACTGCCAGGCTTTAGTGAATCTATGGATGAACCGCACCAACCAGAAGTCAGAGATTGCACCATTGTTGCAGCAAAACTGAGGCCTTGTTTAGTTGGCGAATTTTTTTAAAAAATGGTACTATAGCACTTTCGTTGTTATTTAGCAATTAGTATCTAATCATAGTCTAATTAGGCTTAAAAGATTCGTCTCGTGAATTTCGTCTAAACTGTGTAATTAGTTTTATTTTTTATTTATATTTAATGCTTCATGCATACGTTTAAAAATTTGATGCGACAGATAATTTTAAAAAAATTTGTAAAATTTTGGAAACTGAGCCGGAGCTTCGAGGATTTTCGTTTGAGCTTCAGTAGTCGAGTCTGTAATAAAGTAGCCCATGAATGTGCTCGTAGGGTGTCTCCTGATAACCAGGTGGTGGAGTGGCTTATAACCCCACCAGTTTTACGGGACATCATAATTGCTGATTGTGATCCTGTTTATGTTAAATAAATAGATGAAGCTCCGGTTTCCAAAAAAAAAAAAAAACCAGTAGCCTCTCAAGCCGTCCGTACTCCAAAGGTGCAGTCTGTGTCGCCTATCTGAAGACCCTGATCAAGTTGATTGGGCTCTGGAAAAGAAAAATCTACAACGTGTTCAACCAAATCAGTATAGTACGGAGCAACGACATCTCCGTGTGCAAATCTCAACTTCCTCGTATGTATAATAAACAAAATAAAAAGATCTTGTGGCCGGTCCTTGTGAACAGTATTCAATCTGCAGAGCAACTGAAGAAGAGGAACAGAGCAGACAGGATGGGTTAGTTATGTTTCAATCTAGCAAGGTTTTGTTTTTTTCTTTTTGAAATTCAGAGGTTATATATAGGCTTCATGGACATTCGGCACGAAAATGGCGATCGAGAAGTTTTTGGGCAAGCCAGCTGACAGTGACATGTGGAAAACCTTTTGTTTTTGAGAAGATCTGGGAAGAGCTGCTGAACGGCAAGCAGCAACTGGAGTTCACACTTCACAAATCACAGCTATACATATGCCAGCATCACTTTAACAACGGCATTGTAGATTGTTCAGGCTACTTACTGCAACAAAGAAAACACAGGAAATCAGTGGTTCATTGCAGTACTGATTCGACACAAGAAGCAGCAGCTTTCGCATCACCGTCACCGCAGCGCGCATGCCACGCCCACGCAGGGACGGCGGCACGACTGGCATGGCGCGCCGCCGGAGCCCGGAAGCCCGGAGTGCCTGGCCTAGCTAGGAGAGCTTGTTGAGGAGCGCGGTGGCCATGGTCGAGAGCTGGTCGAACTCGCGGTTGGCGGCGGCCATCCGTGCCTTGGCCGTCGCGGAGCCCTCGAGGGCGGCGTCGCACCCGATCCCGGCCTGGCCCGTGAGCGGCAGCAGCGCGCGCGCGGCGGCCCAGGCGCGCGCCGCCGCGTAGCCGCGCATGAGCCGCAGCGCGGGCACCGACGCGGCCCCGTACAGGATGCCGCACGCCTCCAGCGCGTCCCGCGCGTCCGGGTCCCCGCCCCCGCCGTCGCCCTCGCGCCGCGCCATCCCCGCCGCGGCGTCACGCGCCGAGGCCCCGCTCGCGGCCGCCAGGTCCGCCGCCATCAGGAGGTGGCCGTGCCGGTCCGCGGAGGCGGCGCCCGGAACGGACCCTAGCCGCGACGCGCAGAAGGCCACGTCCACGAAGTCGCGGATCGCGTCGCACGAGTCTGCCACCGTGTCCGCCGATGCTGCCGCCGCCGCGCCGCTGTAGAAGCAGGAGAAGCAGAGCGCGGCGGTGGCCACGGCGAGGAGCGTGGCGGTGGTCCTGCCCATTGCTTTTGCTTGTTGGTGGGCGTTTGCTGTGCGACCTCCAAGCGTTGTTTGTGGGTGGGTGTTTATCAATGCACGCACAGTGAGGTTGGAGGGTGGGGTAGGTGAGCTAATCAATGCACGCACGCGACGCCTGCGCGCATCATCGGAGCTGTGTTCTCGTCGCAATAACGGTGGCCGTTTGGAAGTTGAACTAACAATGAATGCATCATCGTCTTCCTCAGGCCTCAGCTGTTCTGGTATCTTAGAATTTACCTTCGTCGTGAGATCTACTGGCGGTAAAAACACATTCATGAGGATTCAGCAAAATATAGGACTGACTGACTGAAGCGGACCATGCTGCATGGTGCATGCTTATAACGTATTAGCAGTGCATTATTGCATGGCAATGCAAGTATGTTACTAGTTTTTACTGTACTTCCTTTCCATGCCAAATTTCGAACAAAGACGATCGTTCACGATTGTGTCTCCGGATGATCCATCCACTGCTTGGTCAAGTGCAGGAGATCAGATCGATGAAGCGCAAACTGAATTTACACAGAGAAAACCCAAACACCATGAGTTGTGCGGTTAATGAATCGATGGACACGGCACAGCGGATTGATTATTACAACGAGCTTTGTTCTACAGTGCGTGCTAGCTTAACTACGGGCGGCGTGGCGAAGCCGAGCGGTGGTGGGTGGGTGGCTCAGTCGGCGGACATGGAGGCGACGACGGCGTGCGCGACGAAGGCCATGTCGGCGAACCCGTCGTTCTCGCGGGGCAGCGCGTCGCCCGCGATGCCCTCGCAGCCCGCGGCGACGTACTGCGCCGCCTGCAGCACCTCCCGCGCGCCGCGGTACCGCCCCGCGGCCACGGCCCGCGCCGCCCACCGCAGCGCCGGCACCGCGCCCGCGTACAGCTGCAGGCACGACCGCGCGGCCGCCGCGGTGGCGGAGGCGGTGGCGGAGGAGCTGGACGACGACGTGAAGAAGACGGCCTCGATGCTGTCCCTGGCCGCCGTGGCATTGTCGGCCGCCAGCCTTGCCGCGAGCGCCGCCACGGCGGGCGCGTCCCGCGCGGCGCGGCACGGCGCGGAGGCGTCGGCGCAGAGCGCGGAGAAGCAGAGGGACGGCGTCACGTAGTAGCTGCCCAGCCTCCCGCACACCTGGTCCAGCGCTGGGGCAGGGGCCGACGTCGAAGTCGTCGAAGCCTCGCCTGCGCCGGCGCCGGCCGAGGCGAGGAAGAGTAGGAGGAGGAGGAGGACGACCGGAGAGCAGGAGGACGACCCGGCCGCCATTGCCGGGCTGCTCGTCTCCGGTTTGGTGTTGTACTACTAACAGCTAGCTAGCGCAGGCACAGCCGCACAGTCACAGTCACAGGGTCCGGATGTTCTAGGAGAGTGATGGTGCCGCCGTGCATGCATTTAGTGCGGGAGCATGCATCGCGCGGGGCCGCGAGCGCTGGTTTCTGGTTCTGGCTGGTCAGTCATGATGATCCGCCGCACTCGCACGTTCCCTGTCCGTTCCGTTCCGTGCTTCTTCTTCTCAACGGCCGGCTGCTGTGGTGGGGGCAGAGATAAAATCGGATCGGATACGAACGGGCCCATGTTTGCTTAAGCTTATTTAGATCTACTTTTTAGCTATGAAATATTATTTTCTTCTCACAATATTTCAGCATAAACTAAATTTTAGCATCAGTGAACAGGGTGATCACTGATATTTTATATTTATTTTCATATTTCAGTCCAGATTCGGATTCGAATACGGATAGTATCAACCATGTCGGATAGGATACGATTGGACATCGACATAATAAATATACGATTTTAATATTCGGATACGAATACGGTGTTAGATGTTGAATATCCAGACTTGAATATGGACAGATCTGAATCACTCTAAACGAACCTGGTCTCGGATATAGTTAGAAAATATCCGTACCCTAAGCCTCCTGTTTTTTTGGGAGGAAATTCCTTGTGTGTTATTAAAAAATATCGCAATGTTTTGTATGTCCCTGGAAAAGTTCAGTGGTCTTCAGCGTCACTGTTTCAATTTTTTTGTGCCCTCCATGCCACTGCCGTCAGTTTGGGCTAACGTCGTTAAACTGCAGGTTTGAAAAGTCGAAAATACCATTAAGTTTAAATATATCATTAATTTTTTGAGCATCTTAACGACTTCAAATTAAAAAACTCAAAACTAGAAAGTTGTAGATCTCGTCGAGATCTATAATTTTCATATAAAAACTATTTTCATTTAATTCCGTAAAAAAAAGATATGAATTTTCTAAGATATATTAATCATATCAAATAATATTTTTTTACCGAATTAAATGAAAATAATTTTTATATGAAAATTATAGATCTCGACGAGATCTACAACTTTCTAGTTTTGAGTTTTTTTTTCATTTGAAGTCGTTAAGATGCTAAAAAAAATTAATGACATATTTAGATTTAAGGGTATTTTCGACTTTTCACGTCTGCAGTTTAGCGGCGTTAGTGCCAAAACTGTCGGCAGTGGCATAGAGGACACAAAAAAATTGAAGCAGTGGCGCTGAAGACCACTGAACTTTTCTAGAGGCATACAGGGCATTCGATGTGATAGAAAATCTTGAAAAGAGGGGAACTAAACATGCCCCTAGAAAAGCTGACTGGTTCAGACCCACACGTCCAAAATTAGTTGTATGTGTGGTTAAATTTACCAGAGTGATATCTGGGCATCCGTCACTTGATTTTAGTGCAGCAGACTACTATGTAGCTATAGTCCCCCACAGTAGAAACGCCAGTCCATCGTGACCACAGAGGATCCTGAGCGGGGATCCCATGAGGGGACCAGCCTGTATGCACGGCGCTATTCAAAAGCAGCAGAGGGTGTCAGTAGCCCTTATCGTATATTTGTTTCTTTATTAGTGGTAGCTGAATACATGTTATTGGATTATACTCCCTTCAGTTTTCTAAAGCAAGTCGTTTTGGACATTGACATGGTCTTTAAGAAACGACTTTGACTACAACTTTTTGCTATAAAATATTTATAAAATATAGTCAATATATACTTTTATGAAACTACATTTCGAGATGAATCTACTTATATCACTTTCATATTTTCAAACTCAACCCAAAAGAAGTTATTTATAGTCAAAGTTTAAAATGTTTGACTTAAAACAACCTCAAAACGACTTGTTTTAGAGAACCGGAGGGAGTATTTTACTATTTTTATTTGGGGTTCTGTGTTCAATTAGTATAAATTAATTATTATTAAATAAGAATAGTCATAAATACTTGAACAGTTATCTGTTTTTTTTTTCACCTCTCCCTTTCTTAACCGATATACAAGAGCAGGGATTGCCTATAATCAGGGGTTGGCTACTAAGTGGTTTACCATTAATAGAACCTTGCTGCAAACTCTTGGCTTGTGAACAAGTGACTTCTTTCCTTCCATAGACTACACTACAGACTATCAAGCACTAGAAAACAACAGGGCCAGTTACGTACGAGTCAGGCAATTGTCTACCCTCACGAAGCAATGAGAAAAGGTTGGTGCTGATGTTTGAGTTTCTGTACGTTTTATTTGGTTCCACTTTGAAAATTTTCAATTTGGCTTCTATAGAAACAATCTTACTATTTTTTTGTTTTTTATTTAATTTTGTTTTATTATTTGAATATTTTTGGTTCATTTGATTTGGATCCGATGGTCATAACAATCATACGTTACATGTATCAAAAAACACCTGATTTTATTTGCCGCCTCGATCGAGTGTTTTAGGCCCTACAGACACTCGGGTGACACCTACGCCTGAATCACCCGAGCGCTGGGTAGACAGGCCCATTCTAAATTTAGGCCTTGTTTAGTTGGTGAATGTTTTTGGAAAATTGTATTGTAGCATTTTCGTTGTTATTTGGTAATTAGTGTTTAATCATAATCTAATTAGGCTTAAAAGATTCGTCTCGTGAATTTCGTCTAAACTGTGTAATTAGTTTTATTTTTTATTTATATTTAATGTTTCATGCATGCGTCTAAAGATTCGATGTGACGGAGAATCTTGAAAAATTTTATAAAATTTTGGAAACTAAACAGTCACTTAGTTGCTTCATCCGCTCTTCGTCATCATTTTGAAAAGAAAGAAAAAGATCTCCGCTATGTTCTTGAGAAGCCGGAACCGTTCTGAAAGGAGAAACACTCCCAAACGCAGACATAGCGCCAGCTCCGTTCATGAGATCACACGGCACAGTAGGACTTGCACCGATGGGGTCATGGGGATTCCCCATTGGGGAAGTAAATGGAAGTGCCCCTGCATCTGTTTCTGCCACACAGCGCTGTGCCACGGGCGTACAGTCAGACCGAGCCACCAAGGGGCGGCACCAACCAACCACCACACGCAGAAGCAGTGACTGTTCATGAATGGATCGGATCGACAAAAAAAAAAAAAAAGACTTCGTTCACGTGCTCTTAAACCCGCTTGATCTAGTTTTTTTTATCCTAACAGTGTTTTTCTCTCACAAATTCCTCCGAATTCCTCCAAACCATCCAAATTCCTCCATTAACCATACCAGCCGAACACCCCAATGCGATGCAGAGTCTCGGCTGGTTTAATAGTGTCATGTGAGGAAGAATAAGCTGAAACTGGTTAGAAAGTAGTCACCTATACAAAACTATAAAATAACAATAAAATGTGTATTTTGATACCAAACTTATTTGAGACAGAATGTGTGACATTATATCTTCTATAACTTTTTTTCAAAAAAAAATCTGACTTGTTCTAATAAATCTGAGAAAGTATATATTAGCGAAAAAGTGTAACTAACACCCAGGCCGCTCTGGACCTTGGACCCTACTTCTTCGGCGGCCCATTAGGCCCGGGTTGCCAGCCGGCCGCCGGGAAATGAGCCATCCCCCGATCGGAGTCAATCTTGTCCTTTTCGACTGCACGCAACACAACCAAAACCAAACACGAACTTTCCCAGCGTCGCGTCTCGCAGATGTGTGGGCCAGGTCAGGACAAAACACCGACAGCTATAACATACTACTAGTATCACCTTGTGAAAAGTTTGAATAGCACACAACAGTCCGACTGACGATGCAGGCAGAGGCAGCGGAAAAGAGTCGTAGCTGCAACTCAAATTTTCAGTGTTTGCAGGCCATCGCTACTAGTGGACATGTTAATAAAAACATCTATGCATGATGCTGTATATTGTGTTGGGATAATGAGCAATCTCAGGTTTATGGAATCCAATAGATAGTTATTCGAACAGATCAAGTAGCACGACCATATTATCATACCATTATTTTGATAACGACATCACTATAGGAGATTGAGTATGGAAAACATGATTTCCACGATCCTTTACAAGTAGACGTAGATATGAATACGAATAGCAACGGGGGTTGACAACTGACGGTGAGTAATAATATTATAACAAAGTAAGTGTTTTTTTGAAACAAATAACAAAGTAAGTATGGACAGCATGATTTCAAAAATGTTATTTTCTCTTTTCAAGAAATGGATTAATATCACGTTTAACCAAATATATAATAAAATATGATAATATTTATGATGCGTAATAATCTTATATCTTATATTAGGTAAATTGTTGAAGGGATACAAATATTGACTAGATATATACCCGTGTGTTGCACCGTGGTCACAATGTTTTCAATTGAACCTTAGTAATCTGATGTGGACGCGTGAGCACCGATGACTTCTTATCGAACACGGGCACGTGGATCTGGTCTTCGTATCGTAACCGGGTAGGACGCGGATATGTGAGCTCTGAGTGGAATATGGTTCGTATCAGGCACGGACGCGTGAGCAAGGATCAAGATTTCGTATCACCAGATAGATGATGACTTTAGAGTCTTTTTAGGTGTGGAGATAACACATTTTATAAATCTAGTTAAACTTAACTTAGTCTAAACATAAAATAATTTTTTTTGGACGAGGGCAGCGTATAAAACATTACTACTTCTATTCTCTTTTACAAGATGTACACGTATATCAAGATTCAAACTTCATAATCTTTGTCTGATAGTTTGACTAGTAATTTTAAATTATTATAGCATAAACTTAATTAATATGGTTAGGTTTATAATTGAATCTGCTATCCAATTATCATAAGTCAATAAGTGTAAATAATACATCCTCCATTGCAAATTACAAGTCACTTTGACTTTTTGGTACATCGATTTTGCTATGTATCTAGACATATTGTTATATCTATATATAGCAAAATAAATATACTAAAAATGTCAAAGTGGTTTATAATTTAGAACGGACGAAGAATAAGGTAAAATAAATAGATGGTCAAATTATAATTAGGAAGACTGTATCATATCAAAGTATATGTCTTATAAAAGAGAATGGAGGGATCGAGTATAAACTAATGTACTGTTGTTAGAAATCAAACCATGAGGGTTGGAAAACCGAACTTTCAACACTGCAGTAGCCGATCTCTCACTGAGGCAAAAATCGACCAGCAAACATGGTTAGCAAAATATTCAGCCATAAATGCTCTAACCTATCTCTCTTGGCTGTTCTGGAGATTGAGCTCGGTAGGAAAGAAATAGATTACTCCGTTTTATTTAGGTGTAGGCTCCACCAAATCTAAGTCACCACTGGAGGTTTCGACCCTTAATCTGCGCTGGCGATTTTGCTTCCAAAAAACATCAATTGGACACTGGAGCTGACAGCATAACTATTGGCACGGCTTTGATAGAAGGGAAGGCTAAAACACTGGTGTTGGTGAACTTGTCGCTGACGTCGACCTGGTCCGCCGACATGCCGGCCGGCAGCTGCCACTCGAACGCGTGCACCAGCGACGCCAGGACCATTGGCACAACCCGCTCCGCCATGGGCAGGTCGGGGCACAGCCTGCGGCCGGAGCCGAACGGGACGAACTCAAGCTGCTTCCCGCGGAAGTCGAGCTCCCTGACCAGGAACCGTTCCGGCAGGAACTCGTCGGGCCTCTCCCACAGTCCCACGCCGCCGGGTCGCGCATGATCGTTCACGAGTTGAAGATCACCGTGCAGCCCCTGGGCACCGTGTAGCCGCCGATCTCGACCCCGTCCTCCACGGCCTTGTGCGGCAGCAGCACGGGCGCCGCCGGGTGCAGCCGCATGGCCTCCCTCACCACGGCCTGGAGGTACGGCAGGCCCGCCGCGTCGGCCTCCTCGACGGCCGCCTTGCCGCCGAGGGCGTCCCTGATCTCCGCGCGTAGCGTGGCCATGACGCCTGGGTTGCGGTTGCGGAGCAGCTCGGCCATCGCCCACACCACGGTGAGCGCCATGGTGTCGCTCCCAGCGGCGAAGATGTCGAACAGGATCAGAGTCAGGTTGTCGCGACTGATCTTGCCCGTGGACTCGAGCTCCAAGAGGACGTCGAGGAAGTCGCCGTGTTTGTCGCCGCCCTTGTTGGACGACGTGGAGAAGGAAGAAGCCTCCTCGGCCAATCGGCGGTCAACGATGTCACCCAAGACCTGGAGAACTTTGTTCAGTTGGCCGGCCACCCGGCGACGACATCCTTGGAGGTCGAGCGCCCTGAGGAACGGGAAGAAGTCGGACACGTTAGGCTTGCCCACGCACTCCATGAGTTCATCCAGGAGCTCCTGTAAGGCTGTAACCCCTGGCCCACCGACTCCGGCGGCGACTCGGCGGCGGCGCTCAAGTCGACGAAGTCGATGGAGAACATCGCAGTCGAGACGAGGTTGGTGACGCCGCCATAGACGGCCTCCTTGACGTCCACCACCGTCCCGGCCCGCGCCCGGAGGTACCCGACCAGGTCCCCAACCTTCCGCTCCCGTGCCGCGCGCGACGCCACGAGGCTGCGCGGCGACAGGACGTGCGCGGCCATGACGCCGCGGAGGGTCCTCCAGAGCGGTTCCGAGCTGGACAGCGAGAGCACGGAGCGGTCGCAAAGCCCCAGCGCGCGCTTGCTGTCCCGGACGGGGCGCGCCGCGATGCGCCGGTCGTGCGCCGCGAACGCCTCCCGGGCTGCGTCGCGGGAGGAGACGACCACCGCCGGGACGAGGCCCAGGTCCAGGCGCATGACGGGGGCGCCGTGCGCTCGGGCCAGGCGCGCCAGCGTGTGGTGGAGGCGTCCGGGCGCGCGCCGGAGGTCCAGGAGGTTGCCGATGAGCGGCAGAGGCCTCGGCCCGGTAGGCTGCCGGCCGGAGCCCCAGCGGCGGCGGCGCTGTTGGCTGGTCAGGTAGCAGAGGGTCGAGACGGCGAGTGTCACCCATAGCCACCAGAGCTCCGGCGCCGCCATCTCAGGATCTTCCGCTCGTGTCGTGCGCGCGGCATATATATGGTGGTGTGCGTCATAGATAGCGCGCTTGCGTATCCATCGCCGCCGCTTTGATGGGCACGTAGCTTCTGTTAGTGAGAGACGTCCTGTTACTGTCGGTTAGTAAATAGTATCTCGATTCTACATGGTCGTTTAGTGGAGTACACTACGTCTACGTGGTAACTCGTGCTGTCAATGAAACAGTGACACAAACTGCTAGTACTAGTAGACTACAGCAAATGGCCTTGTTTTCCATAATTCACCACCACAAGCGTGTTCGTGACTCAATTGTACTTCTTCTTCCGTCTAAAATGAATGCAGCTATATATAATAATAATAATAACTTTATCATATATATATAGTCTCATCTTCAACAAACCACTTTATATATGTGTGCTTACTTAGAGCGTGTATGATATAGCTCTGGTTTACTAGTGAAGCGGCTTTTCTTAGCTTCGGCTGACGAAGCAGCTCCACTGGTAGAGTTGAATCTGTTTTTTTTAAAAATGTTTGGTAAACAGTTTCTCATAGTAGAAAAAACAGATGAAATGTCTATAATAACATTCTTTTTTATTTACTTTTACCTTTGTTCCTTTATTTATCTATTTTCTCTCCTTATTTTTCCTCATCCTCTTCACTGGACCACCATCTGTTTCTCTGATTAGGCACACCCGTCTCCGCCAGTACATCCATCTCTCTTCGACTCTGCCTCTCCTCGTCCTGTCAGACTTCGACCTTGCTTTGACGTTGCTCCCTCAGCTCGTGCCGCCACTCCCACCCACCTCTCTCCGACTCCAGCCCATTTGTTTCTTCTTGCTGCTCGTTCTGCTGCCCCACCCGCTAGGACTCGGACTCGCCTCCATCCCCCCATGACCCTCTGGCCCTCCGGGATTCTGACTCCGCCTCGACATGACTTCACCCCACCCTTCTACTTTGCACTCGACGACTCTCGTCCCCACCCGCCGCATCTCGCGCACCTGGATAAGGACAGTTCAAGGCCCACATGCCCGAATGGAGGAGCAGGGAAAAACCACTTTTTGGACTCCGTCGAAGATTTCTGTTCTAAAGAGCACGATTCACGGATGGAGTGAACACTTCATACGCCGTTTGTTAGACGAAGTAATGAAACTGCTCTTGGAGCAGCTCCGGGAGCACTACCAAACAGTGTCGTATTTATCGGTTGAGTATACTCATGTTTTACGATACACACTCTAAATTTTACTCATTTATCGGTTTTAGCTCATATATATACCATCATTTTAGTATACTAGTGAACATGCACGTGCGATACACGCGGGTATCAAAAGGAAACTCATTCATAAAGGAGAAATTATAGATGGGATTAAAATTCTAGCTTTTTCAAAGCGGAAAATTCCATTACTCAGTTACCAGTGCTGAGAATACTGTAAAACAATTTGACAATACCCTGATCTAGAATGAACTACCAAGCTGCTATAGAGTGAGCTACGTTACAAACTCCTAAAGCATGAATGACATGAACGTTTATCAGTTATGAGCTAATATCTCCATCTCCCACATCAAACCACTTGCAAAGCTTGTGATCTAAGTATGTTGACACTTGACAGTGCAGCTTGCCATCATAGTCTGTCTTTCTTGGGTACTGGGATGCTTAGTATAATCTCAGAATCTTTCCATTCCCCTCCTACTTCTCCTCATACCACACTTCAAATATATTTCTAAAATATGGACAAAAATAAAGATTGTCATCCTGTAAAAATATTCAGATATATCAAAAGAATCTTTACTTAATTTACTAAAGTAATCCTTTAGAAGCTTGCAAGTTACCAAAAGACTTGTACTTGAAGCTGTTTTTTTCCATCAGGGTTTGCTCACTGAAATTACTGTTTTTAGCCCATAGGATAAAAAAAGAACTATAATATGTAGGATAGTATATAGAATAGAACAGTATCATATCTAGCCTATGAAAATTAGCTGAAAGTCTACTCCATTGACTACATTAGGTCATAATAATTAAATTAAAACTTTACCAGCTTATCCCCATGCCGTCAGAGCAATTTTGTTGGCCCAAGGAGCATCTCCTTGTGCAGGTGATGCCTGAAGCATTCATCACCCGTCGACCTTTCTCTCCTGCTCCTGATCCTAGACATCTCCTTCTGCTCCGAATAAAATAAACTCAACTAAAGATTAACCCATCTAAATCCCTCAACACATGGCCCAATCTGATCCTAGACATAGCAAATCCCAAGAATGAGACACAGTCAACATCATAGAAGGAAGCCCTCTATGGTTCACCTACGCATTGGAGTTTCAGCTGAACTGACAAAAATTGGTAATCAAATTTTCCTCTCCTGAAGAATAAACTAATCAAAGCACGGAATGATAAGATAGATTTGGTTAAATTAGCACAGCTGCCATGTAGCAGACATTGTATATTACTGCTCCATGGCGAGTGTGTTTTTTTTTTTACATTAAATCTCAAGTGAGTAGATCTAAAATCGCAGATTCACAGGCAAAAACTGAAGGCTAGCAGGAAGGACAGCTCGGGTAGATCTTTTGCCTTGTAAAATAATGTTTTCCAACCTTGCTAAGACATACTAAGGGTCTCTTTGGCATGGCTTATACCGGCTTCGGCTTCATCTATTTTGCGCAAATCGAGGCACTGCAGCGTAAAGCTGTTTTGTAAGCCGGGATTAAAATGAACTAGAAACCGGGAAAAGCCAGTTTTTCTGGCTTCACCGGCTTTGGCTTCACCGGTGAAGCCGTTTTGGATGAGCCGTGCCAAAGGGGGCTTAAGACTCTGGTTTCCTAGTCATAGAAACATACTGATTTCAATTTGATCAGATGGAATCATGAAGTTGGTGTGTAGATTTTTATTATTCTTTGAAACCCCACACATAGCATTTAACGAAGTTCAACAACAATAATAGACAAATAACCTGTTGCATTATCAACCATATTGTCAAATAATGTCTAGAATTTTCGATGCAAATGAGTAGATTATTAGTTACCTGGCACAAATCATGTCGAAGTAGACAACAAAACCTGCAGTAGACAAGCATCGAACGGTCAGCACTTGATCGTGGCAATCATCATCATCAAGAATCAAATCAACTCACTTGCTGCGAGACGTCGATCTGTAGCATGAGTCACTTGCTGCTGAGCCCCGGCATCCTAGGTCAACCACTAACAGCGCCTGCGTCACCCCATTCTTTTCGGCCTGCACCGCACACGAACCTCATCCAGTAAAACAGGAGAAGAACGTACTGGCGATCGAAGAGGAAGCAGTCGGCCTGGCAGAACTTGGCGCGGAAGGCCTCGATGACGGACGGGAAGCCGATGCCGCCGTGGCAATGGCAAGGCGGCCCTGATGGGGACGCAGCGCGCGGACATGGTGCTTCCGCAGAAGCCAACCGCTGAGCGGGTACGAGAAAGCGGGACCCCTTGCGCCTACGTGAGCGGGCGGTTCCACGGTGGGAGAAAAAAAAACCCGATAGCGCGGCGTGGGAAGGCGGGTATAGCGGGCGGGTAAGCGCCGCCGTAGGTGGAAAAAAAAAAACACGTCCAGGCCAGAATCGTAGACTAACGTGTTACCTTACTATGGTCCACTCTCGAATTAACAGGAACCATTATTAGATTAAAAGAGACCAGCCATCAGCGATTCTGATATTAGGTGGGTAAGAAAATTCTGGGTGAAAAATATTTTTAACTCCTTCGCTCCTTTATCGTAGAAGACTAACATGTAAGATCTTACTATGGGCCCACTCTCGAATTAACCGGAACCATTATTAGATTAAAAGGGACCAGCCATCAGCGATTCTGATATTAGGTGGGTAAGAAAATTCTAGGTGAATAATATTTTCAATTCCTTCGATCCTTTATAGGATAGATAGATAAAATAAGTATAACCATATACTCTGTATATAATTGACATATATACTATTCTAGATGTTCAAATACAATCACATACTCTAACATATACCTCGTCGAGCCATATATATTTTATAGATCTTAAAATTAAGATATGGGAGTAGCTAAACCTTAGAAGTAAAAAGAATTTTCGGACCGCAATTTCTTTTTCCGTCTTATCATGTCTCTGTCACTTTCTACCGCCCCCCGGAGCCTGCCACTGTCCGTGCTGTGATGTCTACGGTGAGTAGAGTTGATGCCTGCGATACGGAAGCACTTGGATACGGAATCCAGGTACCGTATCACACATTGAAGTTGACGCATGACATGAACGAAGGAAAAAAAAAAGCAAAGAGGAGAAAAGGAAGCAGAATCGGCCAAACAAAAAGAAGCGTGTGGCTGAATCCAAAGTCGAATTGCTCGGCAAACTTCATGGCGAAGAAGTGGTGGCGTCCTGTTTCGTCACAGTGGTACTTCATGGCATGCATACGTCGCCCAGTTGTTTCACTTTCCAGCACGGAGTGCTACTGACACTTCGACAGATGTCCCTGGCTTCCCCATGCTGCAGTTCAACAAATTCTGCACTCTTGAAGTGTCTTCTCACTCTCAGTTGCCTCCTAGCAGATCTTGTCATCACAAAGTTTCTCTTGTCAATGGCTCAAAGCTGTACTCATTCAGCCGCATCAACGCCTTTTCTTTCCTGGTATGTACTCGTCAAGAAAGAAACCGCTCTTGACGCTTTTGTGCGGACTGCCGGTTCCGGTTGCTGAATGCTCTCACCATCAAGTCTAAGTTCCCAATACCAATTGGCGATGAGCTGTTAGTTAGATGAACGGGTAGTAGTAGCGTAGTACTCTACTACTCTCTCCAATTCAAACTATAATAAGATGTCCTATAAAAAAACTATAATAAGATGTTTTGTTTTTTTATAGATACACGTGACTTCTGCTATGCACTTAGATTTATAATATAATGGGCGTTACTAGCACCTGGAAGTCCGGATGGACACCCGTGTGGATGCTTGTTTCCCGTGCGTAGCGAGCGGACGAGGCGGATCTTAATTAGCTTGCTCCGGGGCAACTACACAAGCATCGCGCCGCCGTCGGCCCACCCGGAGCCACCACCTCCGTGGGTGTTTGCGTGCTTGTCAGGTAGGGTTTCCGGCCGAGCTCGAACTACAACGGCGAGATGGAGGGAAGGAGAGGGAGGTAAGGGAGAGGAGAGGGCGAGGCACGCCGCGTGAGGACGGTGCGAGGTAGGAGCCGAAGCCCTGCAGCATGCCGCTGTCCGCCAGCTACCGGTGCCATTGCAACATGTGCAACACCTGATATACTTTTGAAACATTTAGATAAAATATTTGTAACATACGTTTGAAGACAGATGAAACATTTGAAACATGCATCTAAAACACTTGCAAAAAACACATGAAACACTTGAAAACCTTTGCAACACGTATGCAACATCCAGATAAAATATTTGCAATATATGCGTGAAACATATGGAACTTCCAAATAAACACACTTGCAGTGAAAAAACAGATGAAATATTAGGGACATACATTTGCAACGTAAGTGTACAACCATTGCAGCTTATGCAACATCCCGATCTATTTTTGCAACATCCATACGAAACCCTTGCAACATACCTCTAAAACAACTGAAACACTCGAAACATATGCTTGTAACGCGTGTTTTTAGCAATGTCACCTTGCAGTTTGGACGAATGGAGCTCGTCCTTGTGGAGCTCGACGTTGGCACGGAGCTCGCTGCCACGGAGTGCTCGGAGGTCGCCGATGCGGAGCTCGGCGGTGGCACGGATCTCGGTAGTGGCTACGGTAGGCGGATGGAGCGTGTCCGCAATGGGAGGCACGAGTTCGGACGGCGGGCGAGCGGCGCAGGCGGGGGCGGCGCCGGCGAGCTGCGCACGCGGAGTCCGTCCTGCGAGCGGGGGCAGCCCGGGCGAGCGGAGTCCGTCCCGTGATGGCAGGCAGCGCGAGCGGGGGCGACGCCGGCGAGCGGGGCATGCGAGTTCGTCCAAGTGGGGGTGGCACGGGCGAGCGGAGTCGTCCCGCGAGCGGGGGCACGGGGTGCAGAGGGGCGTGCGACGCGGGCTGGGTCCGTGAATGAGTGGTCGAGGATGGGTGAATGAGTGGATGAGGCTCGTCCGGACGGGAGTCACGGGACGGACGCACGGAACAAGCATTAAGGTAATGTAACAAGTATAGAAGACCAAAACGTCAGTATATTTGGAACGGATAAAATAGTTTTTTGTTTGGACTTATGGCCCGGCTTCAATCACATTCACCTGACTCTTGGTGAATCACTCAAGACGGGCTTCCAAATTTATTGGGCCCATTTTGAATTCACCGTAATGGTATTCAGCCTCAACAGAGCTCCAAATATGTTTGAAGGTACATACCATGAATTTGACACTGCAGTCTCTGTTATGCAAATGTGTCCACGTGTCCTCCGATGATATCCTTATTTACAGTTGCACATTTCAAGGACCCTTGCAACATCTCACACAAGTGCTGGAACTCTATGCCAAAAACAAATGCCAGATCAAGATGTCTAAGTGTAAGTTCATGCTGCGACAAATCACACTTACTCCCTCCATTCCAAATTGTAAGTTGTTCTGGTTTTCTAGGTCTAATAGTTTTTGCAACGCATCTGGATATACATATCTAATCTAGATATAAAATAAAAGGGAGGGAGTAATTGGGACATGTCGGTGCCAACAGCCTAGCCACCGATGGATATGATTAATTATGGCTTATACATATGTTGCCAATTTATTAATATAAATTTTGTCCATATGAATGACGCATGCGAAGGCTTCATTTTTTTTCCTCCGACCAGTCACATTGCAAGAACTTATTTTCATTACGATTTTCAATTAATTTTAACCAGTGAAAAATGATCATCACATATTATGAACAAACATTATAAGTAACAATCAGTACATATCATCCGATGAGCATATGTATGAGATCATTCTCATGATAACCTCCCACCCCTGGAGCAACAATTAGGCTGCGGGTCAAACACATGGAGCTCTAATCCAAAGTGAACCTGCTCCATGTTGAAGTTGGTGCACTGGAGCTGATTTTAGTGAGATAGAGCCATCTTAAACATTCCCTTAGATTGGTTAGATTTTCGCATATGCTCATTTGGGTAGTATATGAGTTTCTACTCATTAAGAGTTAATAAGAGCAAAGCTCTTAGGAAGTTGCCTACCCATAGAACCCCAATTTTGCTTCCGAAAATATGGCCACATGGGTGAAAAATAAGGTCTCATATACGCATGGAAAGGAATGCGTGGAATGAAAGGAGTCACGACAGACGTAGAACTCTGGAAATAGGCGGGTGACTTCTCTTGCTATATTTATATAAGGGTACCCTTGATATAACCCTCCGGCGCTTGGCCGCGGCCTATCTCCGACTTTGCCTTAGCTAGCTGAGGCTGCCTCCGACCTGTTTGCGTTGCCAACAGCTCCGACTCCGACCTCAACTCGTCTGTACAGCATTCCGGTCTGTTGGAGGAGCTCGCCGTCCCACATCCGCCCAAGCCGCCATTCATGTCCGGCCAAACGATAGGTGAGCCCCCTCTCGCCCTCTTCCCTCGCATTGGGGCTCTAGCGCCGTTGTTGTGCCGGTGGCTACCTTGACGCCCTAGTCGCCAAAAATGTCCTCCCGCTAGAATCAACTGCCAGATAGTGGAGAGGGATGCATCCCCCTCATTGAGGGAGAGGGGCCGGGTTTAAGTAATTGCCTAGAAAATTTAGGTATTGATAATGGATAAATAATTTATTGGAGCCTTCTCAATCTCTTATATGACAATTTTTTTTGTATTAGGGACGAATTGTGTAATTTGTTGGAGACGCTCTAAGGGAACCTACAGCAAGGTGCCATATGAAAATTCATGAACCGACAAAAAAAGTGTTCATGTAAACAGTGGGATGGCAACTGTTAATCGCGTCCAAAATAATAATGTTTGTTTCTTAGCATATCTTGATTGCGAATTCAAATAAAAGTTGGTTTTTAAAAATAATATATGAATTGTTATTAACATTTATTTCCATCCCAAGGGGCTTTTTTTGAAACATCGAGATACATGGGCCAAATGGCAGATGGTACCAGGACTCCAGGACAAAGGTCGTCACGCTGCCACGGTGAGCTCCCGCGTGCCGTTCTTTCTTCGGAAATGCTGTGCTTAGGGCGTCCGGACGCTATCGTGGGCCGTGACAGCCCGAACGGTCCAGGCGTCTTGCCCACGCTCCACTCCATAAGTTTGTAATAAAAATCCACTTCCGTAATGTTCGAGCCCAGCTTCACGCCGACCCCTCACTCGTCGCCCATCCCACGCCGCCGCAGATTCCGGCGTGGTCCACTACGAACTCTCCCCCATAGGTTGCAGCCATGGCGGAGGACTCCCCCAACGCCGCCGTCGAGGGCAGACAGCCCGCGACCTCCGAGGGATCCGCCGACGCCACCCCGGCGGGGCTGCGAGCGCCAAGGTCCCGGAGGTGCTGCTCCCATTGCTCAGCATCTGGCCACAGTTGCAGCGCATGCACGACGCCGTGGTGTGCCGCCTTGTGCAGACGCTCGCGGCGCCCAACGTCCTCTCCCTGCGCTACGGCGCCGTCCCAAAGCTCGATGCAGAGAGCACCACTGCGGCCATCGAAGCCGAGGCCTTCGCCTCCTCCAAGTCCGTCGCCGCCGAGTCCCCGGCCTCCATTGAGGGGGGAGGGGCTACCGCAGTACCTCACCAGGTAGGCCGTGTCGCTGACGATGTCGTGTTTCAGGTGCTTCAGACATATGTTTTCAAGTGTTTCATGTGGATGTTGCCTATGTTTCAATCGCTATATACACATGTTGCAAGCGTATGCTTCAAATAATTCAGGTGTTTTAGATGTATGTTACAAATGTTTTATCTAAATGTTTCAAATGTAGATCTTGGTGTTGCACATGTTGCAATGGCTATACACGCATGTTTCAAGTGTTTCATCTATTTCAGACGTATGTTGCAGATATTTCAAAAGTAGATCTGGCGTTGCACATGCTGCTGTGGCTATATACATACTTCCTCCGTCCCAGAATAATTGCATTTCTAGGATTAGGTGCGCAAACGAAGGCGCATGCAAAATTACGAAAATGCCCTTGTAAATATCATTGGTTCCTCTCGTGACCCGTCCCACCACTCCCTCGCGCTCTCGCACAGCTCTGTTTCTCCTGACTACGCCACCCTCTGGTGCCGCTACAGGGCTAGCCATGCTGCGCCCGCGCACGGCAGAGCGAGCCGGGAGGCCGCACAAGGTCCCCTCGGTCGCCACTCGCCACCACCGGGGATGGCTCCGTCCTTTCCTGCCCGCCGCGTCTTCAGATCCCACGGCCGAGGGAGTTGACAACGTCGCCTGTGCTCGACTTCATGAGGCTTCCAATCCCGTTGCGAGGTTTCAAACACATGTTTCAAGTATTTTCATCTGTTTCACGTATGTTGTAAGTGTTTCATTTGGAAGTTTTAAAAGTAGATAACGGGAAAGCACATGCTGCTGCTGCTAGTGCGCCGCTGTGGGTCACCGTGCCACCATGGGTCACCGCACGTGCTTACTGGTGCTGTTGTTGGTGTGTGCATGTGGGCACGTGAAACGGAGAAGGCTCGGGGTGGTCCCCGTGCATGCTGGGCCCGTGTGGCCTTTGGAACAGGATGGGTGCGAGCGCGAGGGAGCTGGGAGTGTCAGGTGCGGGCGCGGGAGCACCGTCCGACGCTAGAGCCCCGAATCGAACGTCCGAGCGCTAGCAAGTCCGTTCTTTCTTTGCTTGCATTTGCTGAAATATTGCTATCTGATGTTTTTTTTTGTTACAAAATTTATAATTGAGTGATGTATATAGTTTATAATAGGATACTATCAAAAAGGATCTTAATAATTCCCTCTCTATATGGATAATTGGCATCAAAACGCACCAAATATGAGGCCGGGATACGATCTTATTCCACCTCCTAAAAAGAGAACATGCACTTCTAATGTCTGCTTCTCATGCACACGGAGTACTGTCTAGTCTAGTCTATATATCAGTACAATCGATGTGTCACCTACCCACCGGATAGACCCCGCAATCTAGCGAAACTAGCCAAGGCATCATGAGGACCTTGCTTGTCGCCGCTGCGATCCTCATCCTGTCCGCCGCCGGGGCCGCGCTCGGCGTCGCGCCCGCCGACACCGTGGCCGACTCGTGCCACGCGATCAGCGACTTCGTGGACGTGGACTTCTGCACGTCCCGGCTGCGGTTCGTGCCGGGGGCGGCCACAGCGGACCGGTTGGGCCACCTCCTCATGGCCACGGACCTCGCCGTGGCGAGCGGCGCCAAGGCCCAGGACCTCGCGGCGGCGGCGGCGCGCGACGGCAGCGTCGACCCGGGCGAGCGGGACGCGATGCAGGCGTGCGCGTTCCTGTACGGCGCGGCGTCCGTGCCCGGGCTGCGGCTCCTCCGCCAGTACGCCGCGGCGCGGGCCTGGGGCCCCGCGCACGCGCTGGTGATGCTCACCATGGACGCTGGGGACGGGTGCGACGCCGCGGTCGGGAGATCTAATGGCAGGATGGCCGGGCCGGACCACGAGTTCGACCAGCTCAGCGCCATGGTCACCGCGCTGCTCAACAGCATCAACTTATAAAATGAGTAGCTGGCCGGCCGGCCGGCGGCGGCGGGCCATTCCGATCCCGTGCATTTCATGCATGCATGCGCACGGCGGTGAGGGGGGCAGCCGGATTTAATGTCTGGTGGCGCCTCCTGTGAGGCTGTGAGTCTGTGACATGGCTGGATACTGTGTAGTGGATCAATAATGCAATCTACAACTGAATTACCTTGTTTTTGTTGCATCGCACAGTGATCTGTTCATGTCTGAATCATGTATCAGGTCATGATCATCATATAGCACACTACTATCTGTCCCTGAAGGCCTGACTATACATCTAAATAATCCATATGTTGAGGTTATTAACATTTTGTAATACTAATAATTGTAAAGCATGAACTAGAATAGTAGTACGTCAGCATAGCAAGTAACAGAACAAACACAAAGCAACGAGGTGTGCAAGCACAGAAGTACTTGAATCGCGGTGTCACTTGAAGCCACTGTTGAAAACAGTTGACAAAAAATTATCTGAACACAGTTAATCCATTGCATCTGTGTATGTCAATTGTCAAGGAAAAAGATTTCAGGCCTTTTCATGTGAAGGTTCAGTGTATGCAGCTAAAGAAGCTCTCCTTTTCACTGTATGCAGTGCATAGTTAGAAAAAGATCTAGCAGTTTAGGAAAGGTGGGATTTTTGTTGCACATTTCGATTGGGACCTTTGGCTTCATGGACTCATGGTTGTGTGTTGTGTAGACTTGAATTATGAAACTTTGGTTCTTGAAAAATATTACTGAGTAATTCTTCAATTTTTTTAGTTTTAATTAGTAAAATATATACTCTATCTCTATTTAAGTGTCGCTACGGGTGCGTACCGGTCAAACTTTCTTAATTTTAACTAGATTTGTAGAAAATATTAACAATATTTATATCTTTAAATAAGTTTATTATGAAAATAGATTCAATGATCTATCCAATCAATGATATTAATTATGTACTATTAATATTAATATTTTTATATACTTAGTCAAAATTAAGTGAGAACAACGGTTAAAAATGGGTGGAGGGAGTATTTACTAATATGCAATCAGGACTTGCTTGTAGTAAGTAGTTTCTGTACCTCCTTTGGTCTTTGTTGATAATTATATATTCTTGAATTTCTTAAAACATACCCCCTCAGTCCTATAATATAGTGCATTCTAGCATTCAGAAGTTGTCTTCAAATATAATACATTCTAGAGGACAAAAATCAATTTTGCATTAAATACTTTCCATTTATCAACCAATCACTATTAATCACATTGATGATAATGTCTCATTAGAAAATAAAATGAGGGTGCATGCGTATTTTATATTCTATCTTAATTTATCTTAAAATTCCTAGAATACACTATATTACATGACAGAGGGAGTATAGCGCTTAAAATCACATTGACGGATAATATTATGTACAGTTTTTTTCTTCTCATTTTCACTACACTGCCCTGTACTGTTTTTATTTCTCATTTTTGTAGCATACTCCCTCCATACTAAAAAATAAAGTCGTTTTGGACACCGACACGGTCTCCAAAGTATTACTTTGACTCTTGTTTTTATAAAAATATTTATCAAAAAGTGATATATGTATATTTTTATGAAAGTATTTTTCAAGACAAATCTATTTATATGGCTTTCACATTTCCAAACTCAACAACTTAAAAGTTATTCATGATTTATATTCCCAATGTTTGACCCAAACTTTGTCTAAAACGACTTTATTTTTGAGTACGGAGGGAGTATATGGCAACGCCATGTAAACAAAGAAAAATTGTAAAAAATGTTCAAATCATGTTATGCTATACTGGCCCCGTTCGGCTTGCTGAAACTTGGCTGAAAAACACTGTTCTGTCTGAATTGTTGTGAGAGAAAAATACTGTTCCTACGGAAAAAATAAGCTGAATAGTGCGGATTATAAGGTAAGCCGAACGGGGCCACTATATAATATATCATTTATATTGATGGTTCTAAAAATGATTGTAATCTTGTTTATCTCTTTTATGTTTGATCTATTTTGTACTTCCTCCGTCCTGAAATATATGTAATTCAAGGTTCAAATTTTGTACCAAAATATAAGGTATTTTGGGTTCTCAACCCAGTTTAAACGCAGTGTCATATAAAAAGCCAGCCGATAATTAAGGAAAGTAACAACTTAATTACTCTCTCCATCCTAATTAGTAAGGGGCAATGTAGTCTTTTGCTAAGCTCCTTATTTTGTCCGAAAATCGTTTGAATTTCTTATATTTAAGGATGGAGGGGTATCAAAGAGCAACACAATGATATACTGAAATGTCATTCATGATTGGTCATGGTTACATATAAGCATTAAAAACCTTACGGTCAACTCTGTCTGTGGTTTGTACATGCCTTAATACCCCCTCTATCCTAAGAACTTGCACCCTGTTTGCTTGAACTGCTTATCAATTATGGTACATTGTTTTTCTCTCAGAACAAATCACCATCAGCCAGCTTATCAGCCGCAAAAACCATTAGCCGAACAACTCCGTGATGTTTTAGAAGTTTTAGGATACAATGCTCCACAGAAATTACCCATACATCCTTATTTATTGAAGGTAAATCTTGCTAATTAAGGAATAAGCTCCTTATTAAAAGGAATGCATTGAGGCTGTAGACCGCAATCTCAACCTAATTTATTGTTCAAAGAGCTAAAACATCAAGTATTTTATGACATTTTTTAATTCCTAGAGCATCGAGTTTTATGGGATCGATTCAGTGAGTAGGCTCGACCTTTGTTGACGTGGGCCCTATTGGTTCATGCTCGGCTGACGGCCATATAAGCAGCACCAAGCCAGTATCCCAAGTATTTGGTTACCCTAAAGGTCACTAGAATCACAATTTTTGGAATTTGCCATCTGTTTTACAATTTTTTCATTAAGAAAATTGCCCATGATCTGCATCGACCCATGAACAAACTTCATTTGTTTCTTCACCTTCAGCGAAAATTCCCTTATGTGCACGCGAAAACGTAAGATTTTGAAAGTAGCAGATTGCATAATTGGACTTGTGCTGGTCTGAATGTTACATTTCATCTTTCCAAAGAAATAATCAGAAACGACTGAAGCATCTGGACGACTGGACCACAACAAATCATGAACAGATTTGGAAAGTAATAAACAATCTTAATCAGGAATATCTTTACTCTAATCTAGTAATTTGGAAGAATGGCAATCGTTAATTGCCCACTATCGGAGTCATTACTTTCTTTTTTGGTAAATAAAAGATCAGAGATACTCTGATATACTCCTATACCTTGTTGTATATGGAGAGGAGTAAAGAAAAATTCATGGCAAAATGCAATCTAAAGATCATCAGGCTATAGGTTACCAATTGAACGGTCCCGAGCCAATCCATATATATTTAAGCTCCACAAAACACATTGCGACATTGTGTGATTGGAGACCACAACCAAAAAACCAATATCATGGCTTCCACAAGTGCCACGCTCATCGTCCTCTTCGCGGCCGTCGTCTGTGGCGGCGCTGGACCAAGTCTGCGAGTTCATGGGTGCTTCCTACGTCACGCCGGAGCTCTGCTACGACCCGGCGTCGCCGTGCCGCTACGCGCGCGACTACGCGGCGGTGGCGTCGCTCGCGGCCAGGCTCCTGGCGCGCAACGCCACCGCGACCAGGGACAGCGTGGCCGTGGCCGCGAGGGCGGCCAACGCCACCGAGGGCCTCAAGTCGTGCCTGCAGCTGTACGATGGCATCGTGCCGGCGCTGGAGTGGGCGGCGGGGTCCGTGGCCGCGGGGCGGGCGTACGGCGCCGCGCGGGAGTTGATGCAGGCGACGCAGTTCACGCAACGGGCGTGCGCTGGCATGGTCGGGGCCGAGATGCCAAGGGAGAACGGCGGCTTCGTCACGATGGCCACCGTCGCGCACGCCGTCCTCTCTACCTCCGTTCCAAAGACTGAGTTGCTAGGTTTTGTTTACAAAGGATAATTTGTTGGAGAAGGGGGAGGAGAAACTAAAGTACTCCCGCGGTACTTTTTAACGGACGTTTTTCTCTCACAACAAATCAGCATAAGCTAAATTTCAGCGAAACGAACAGGGCCTAAACACAATTTTTGTGGTTTGGAGGAAACAATTTAGAGTATCTTTTTTTATTGTCAGGTTGCAAGATGTACGTGGAATTCGCGTTGTTCATCGCCTTTAATTTTCAACCACCAAAAGATATAGTATTGCAGTCAAGTCGTTTGGATCTTGGCTACGGAGTTTTCTCCAAGGATCAGGAACCAAGTATAGTAGGTGCAGCACCGAGGTGCTAGCTTGTGTAGAAATGATATTGTGTTTAACAGAATGACAACTTTCTACACGTAACATTCAGGGTACTGGATTAGGTATTGGTAAAGTCTTATCTAGAGAGAGAGTGCCAAAATGAAGGAAGTCATGGTGATGGAAGTCTTTCGAAAAGATTGGATGGAGACACCGGGCTTGCTAGCGCCCAGACATCCGAACGGATGGGGGCGTCCGAACGCCCGTGCCTGCAGCCGTTTCCCTTGCCCACGCAGGGCCCGTGTTGCCTCGAACCTCACCAACATTGAGAAGTATGCCCAGCCAGTGTCGGCCGCCGGGAGGAGAAGATACTGAGGCGAGGCAGCAGAAAGCGAGGAGGGAGATGCAACATCTAATCTACTTTTGAAACATCCATATGCAACACTTGTAACATACGTCTGCAGGCAGATGAAATACTTGAAACATATATCTGAAACACTTGCAAAAACACATGAAACACACTTGAAAACCATAGTAAAACATACGCAACATCTAGATAAAACACTTACAACATATGTGTGAAACATCTACACACATCCAAATAACATACTTGCAACACAAGTCTCGAAAAAACAGATGAAACATTGGGAACAGAAGCTTTGCAACACACATGTACAACCATGGCAACATATACAACATTCCGATCTACTTTTGCAACATATGCATAAAATACTTACAACATACATCTAAAACATTTAAAACGCATGAAACATACGCTTGCAACATGCGTTTTTCATCCTTCTTCTGTACGACGCAGCGCAGAGTAGGGGGGGTGGGCAGGCGGAGGGCAGCGCCGTCGTGGCTCCTTCTGGAGGCGAGCGGAGGGGATGGCGGGGACAGGCCGCCGTCGAGCTTTTGCCGCGCTGCGGGCTGCCGTCATCGCAGGCGAGCGAAGAGGGAGGCAGGGACATGCCAGCAATGGGCGCAGGTCGTCGGCGGCTCTGGTTGGGAGGAAGGGGCCGGCCGTAGGCGCAGGCGGCTACCGGTGAGCTCTGGTCAGGCGGGGGTGGGAAGAAAGGGCAGGCGGGAAGCTCTAGTTGGGCATGGACGGGAAGAAGGGGCCTTGTGGGAGTGAGACGTCGGGATTGGAGAAACTGTTTCGCATTTGTTTTCAGCAAATAGGCACGCCGTGCTTCAATTGTTTGCATTCGATTTCATTGTACGTGGTGTCCATTGGGCCGGCTAGGTCGAAGGACCATAACGCTTTGGAAAAGTTCAGTTTATCTTCCTTAACTATTACGATCGTCGTTTGATTTTTCTTCTTGATCTACAAATCTAGTTTTTAACCGCTCTCAACTCTTAAAAATTGTTCGTTTTGTACTTTGGGCGGTTGTGATGGTAGTTTTGTTGATATGGCGTTACATCATCATAGGGAATAAATGTAAGTAAACTGGAGAATCGGACTAGAAATATTTTAATAAAAAATTCTAAAAAATCATAAGAATAAGAATGAATTATAGGCACTCCTTAAGGTTTATGTCTGCAGAGACGAAGAATCCCCCAATTTCAACATTTGTGCATGATAAAAAAAATATCGTTGGAAAGGATAAGAATGTACCCCACCAACACCAACACCAACACCAACATACACTCGTTCCTGAAGGTCCTGGCGCCGGCTTGTAAGGGAAACTACGCAAACTTAACGATTGCCACCCAAGTAAGTAACTGTGTACTCATCACGCTACCTAGGTGACACAGGGTTGATCCGCAGGGTTGACGCTAGGGTTGTTCAAATGTGCAACTGGACATATTTGCGTAACAGAGCCTGCAATGTCGAGTTCACAGCGCCTTAGAGACGTATTTGGAGCTTCGGTGAGGCTGAATGCCATTACAGTGAATTCAAAATGTGCTCCCAATCAGTTTGGAAGGCTGTGAATTTGATTGAAGCCGGTCCATAGGTCCAAGCAAGAAAACAAACTCGCTTGTGCCAATTCATCTGGCAGCTCATGCGTAGTTTGATGGTGAGAGCATTGAGCAACCAGCGGCGGTGCACATAAAAGCGTCAGGGCCGTCTTTCCTCCTGACGCCAGCAAATTGGGCGAAGAAAAAATAGATGCGCTGATACCCGACTGGATGTGTACGGCTTTGTTTTTTCTTAATCTTTGGTTGGCTGGTTAGTATTATTGCTGATTTGTTTATGTGAGAGAGAAGTACTGCTGACTGGTTCATATAAATAGTGTCCATGTGAGGAGGTTGGCCAGCGAGCCCCAGCCGAACACGGCTGTCAATGGCACTCTGTGTTGGAAAGTGAAACAACTGGACGACGACACAGCAGGCGGAGTTGCCGTGACCATGAGGAGCAACTGTGATGAAAGAGGATGCCACCTCACCTGTTGATATGACAGCAGCAACTTTTGCAAAAAAAAAAAAAAAAACAACAACACTATCTTCGACTATAGCATCTCTCTATCAACCAAAGCAACGGTGACAAAAGAGGACGCCACCTCATCTTTTTGCTATGACACAGCAACTTTTGCACCAAAAACAACACTATCTTGGACCATAGCACCTCTCTATCAACCAAAGCAACTACGACGAAAGAGGATGCCACCTCATCTTTCTTAGTACGACGCAACAACTTTTGCAACAAAAACAATAGTAGTATCTTCTGACTATAGCACCTCTATCAACCAAGTGCATGAAGAAAAAAGCATCAAACCATTTTGGTTGACAGTTTTCAATTTAATGGGAAACTCCTCGCGAGAATGTAACCTTGCAATATACTCCCTCCGTCCAGAAAAAAATATAATTCTAACACAGTATCATGGTTTAGCATCAAGTTCGATCAATTATAGATTAAAAAGTATCAATATTTATGATATCAAATAAAATCATTAGATTAACTACAAAATGTATTTTCATAATAAACTATTTTGGAGCCGTGAATGTGAATAGAATTTACTAGAAATTTAGTCAAACGTGAACTACTTATGCTGGCATGCAACTTGTAGTTGCATTGTTTTCTGGACGGAGGGAAGTATATAGAGCATGATGCTATGTCAAGTAAACTCCGCTTTGTCTTCAACACGTGGGAGTGTAATTGGACGGCTTTGGATTCACCCACACGCTTCCTTTAACTTGGCCGATTATTACTCTTCTTCCTTCCATTGTCCTCTTTTCTTTTTCTCCATGAATTGATTCATTCATGCGTCAACTTCATCGTGTCGTACCTGGAACGGCTGGGCTCCGTATCGAAGCTCTTCCGTATCCCACGCACCAACTCTACTCCTCCACTGGTAGACCGTATACATGATATGATACATCACAGCATGGAGGGGCCTACGACAGTGGCACCAGACTCGACCGCACGGTGGGAACTGACAAAAGACCCAAGACGGAAAAAGTGAAATTACTCCATATATACACGTGTAGATATAATAAAGTTATATTATACATAAATATATTTATGGTGAAATTATTATTGTGTGGTCTGAAAGACCCACTTCTTTACAACACTATGAAGACATGATGGGGATTGGGCTGGGTCATATTAGAGATAACACTACCTTCTTTATTATGGCTAGTATTTTTTTTTTCCCGAAAGGCGGCAAAAGCTTTGCCGGATTTTTATTAGACGGAAAAAAAGAGAGACAAAAATTATAAGATTACAACTCGAGCCATGCTCGCTACTTTGACCCTTAGGCCAACCACTCTACTCTGAACGTATCTCGACAGAAAACAAAAACTGAAGGAAAAGAACTCCCCTGAAAAAAGAAAAAATAAGGAAGAAGAAAAAACCGCTATCTACTACTGCTGTGGCTGATTGAATTGATCTGCTCGTATGATCTTGTTGCCGCCTGATATTGCTTCACGTCTTCCTTGCATAAGAAGGCTACTTTCTTTGGTTGTAGACTCTTGTTCTCAAAAGTTCTTCTATTCCTTTCTTTCCATATATTCCACTAGAATTAAATCATGACGCCATCAAATGTTTTCCTCTGTCTTTTGTCAATCTTAGTCCGGCATCTTCGCCAATAGCTGTGCAGAGATCCATTGATTCCGATGTTATCGATTACCGTCAAACCAAGCCACTGTTTTAGGAAGGCCCAAGCTTGTTTTGTGAAGTCGCAGTCTTTGCACAAGTGCGTGGGGGTTTCAAGTTCATTACTGCAGAGTTTACATATCGGATCATTCGGCCAATGCCGTTTTATCAAATTGTTAGCTGTTAGGATCTTCTTATGTAGCAATGTCCATGCAAAGAACCTGCATTTGGATTCAGCCTTTGCTCTCCATACTGGCGTAAGTTTCAGCTTGCTGAAGGTCCCTTGGAATTGGATTCGGTAGGCGCCTTTTGTTGTATATTCCCCATCTGCTGTCCAACGCCAAACTATACTATCCTCCCTGCTTTCATCTAGCTGCGCCTGCTGTACAGCGTTCCAAAGCAAGACATACTCATGTAATTCAGTCGTCGAAAACACCGGGCTGATATGCTCTATCCACTTATTGTCCCGCAAAGCTTTCTGCACCGTGATATTTTTTCCTTTTAGCTTTTTTGAATAATGTCGGGGCCATGTTTTTGAGGGTTTGTCCTTGTGCCCAGGATGACGACCAGAACTTGGCGAATTTCCCATCTCCGATCTTTACTATTGTGGATGCCACAAAAAGTTCTCAGTCTTGGCTATCACAAGGCAGTTCCAGCATGTTCCATGCTCTTTTCTTTTGTCACCATTGGAACCACAACCATCGTATTCTTGATGCACGCACGAAACGTTCAAGGTCTAATATCCCCAAACCCCCTTTTATTTTGGGGAGACATGTGGTTGGCCAATTTATAATGGAGTACCCCCGTATACTTTGTCTAGCGTTTCTCCCCTCCAGAGAAAACTCCTTCGCAACTGATCAATCCTATTAATCAACCATTTTTGTTCCAGAAAAACAGTCATATGGTAGATCGGTTGAGCTGACAGCACTGTTTTTACAAGGGTCTCCCTTCCTGCAGCGGACATCAACCTTCCCTTCCATCCTGGTAGTCTAGCTCCAATTTTGTCTATTAAAGGTTGGACTTCTACTTTGCGCACCTTTCTAATATGGAGAGGGAGGCCGAGGTACTTCCCGGGGAACTTGGCGATCTTTCGAGGGAAATTCTGTAGCAGTTGGGTGACGGCACTGTCCACCATCTGAATTGGGAAGATTTCCATCTTGGAGATGTTGATTTTGAGGCCCGAGCAATCGCCAAAGAAGGCTAAAATCCTATGTAGGTGTTCTAGCTCTAGGCTGCTCGGGTCAGCGAAGATTGCCGCGTCGTCCGCATATAGTGAGCAGCGTAGGTTGGCCGCCTTTGGCAATATCGGTTTCAAGATTCCCCTGTTTGCAGCAACTTCAATGATGCGATGTAGTGGATCAATGGCAAGAATGAATAGAAGGGGTGATAGGGGATCACCCTGTTGTAGTCCCCTAGCATGCCTAATCTCTTTTGATGGTTGGTCGTTGATCAAGACCCTAGAAGTTGACGTTCCCAACATAGCCGAGATCCAGTCCCTCTATTTTGTACTGAAACCCAAATTCTCTAGAACCTCTAACAGGAAACTCCACCCTATTGAATCAAAAACTTTCGAGATGTCAAGTTTTATGAAGAGCGCCGGTTTCTTTTTCTTATGCAATAGTTGGATCACCCGTTGTGCATAGATAAAGTTGTCATATATGCACCTCTTCTTGATGAATGCATTTTGTGCATTTGAAACTAGAGTGTTCATGTGAGGCGCTAATCTATTAGCTAGGATTTTCGTGATGATTTTTGTGACACTGTTGATGAGGCTTATAGGTCTATAATCGGATAAGGATGATGCTTTTGATGTTTTAGGTAGGAGGACAATATTGGCTGCATTGATCAATCCCAACTTAGATGTTCTATGGTTATAGAAACTCATGATCGCCTCGATCAAATCGTGCTTGATGATCGACCAGCAGCGTTTATAGAAGAGTCCGATGAAACCATCAGGGCCAGGTGCTTTCTCGGCCGGCATCTCCTTGATCACGGCCTCTATTTCTTGTTTGGTGAATGGATCATCTAGATCGTCCAGATCATGGTGATTATAGCCTAGCTCATTCCAGTTTAATCCTCTAGTTCTTGTGCTCGGTGTCCCAATTAGGTTGGAGAAGTGGGTGTGCGCAAAGTTGTTTTGCTTTCTTGCGATATGGACGGTGCTGACTCACCATTTAGCGTCGTAATGAAAGATCTCTTTTTTCTCATGTTTGCGTGTAGCTGAAAGAAACATGTATTGGTGTCTCCTTTGCGGATCCATGTTAGCCTCGAGTGTTGGTGTGCTCAAGATTTTTGTATCGCTGCAATCCCTAGAGCTTTGGCTTTTAGGTACTTTTTGAATTCCAATTCCTCCGGCATGAGAGTCCTAGCTTCTTGCCCCTTCTCCAAATTTGCTAGTACTATGTTTAGTATCGCCCAGCTTAATTTCCATCTGCCTAGGGATAAGCGCCTCCAATTTCTTAGCACCTTGCCCATGCGTAGCAATTTGACGTGGAGTCGCAATATGGCGTCCTGGGTGTCCATCGGTGCGCTCCATGCCTTCTGAACCATGTCAGCAAAACCAGGCATCTGTACCCAGTGCGCTTCAAATCTAAATCCCCTGTAGAAATCACGATTAGTGTCTCCTTGGAGAAACAAAGCGCAATGGTCAGAGCCAAGGGAGGCTAAAGCTTATAGTTCTGTTCTTGGGAACAAATCCAGCCAATCCGTGGAAGCAAAAATGTGATTGATTCTTGTCATAGTTGGCGACTGATGATCATTGCACCAGGTGTACTTTTTGCCTCTAAGCTCAATCCTTGCAAGTTCAAGATTGTCGATGGTTGCTCTGAATCTATTGATCATTTGCAAGTTTAGTCTATTGTTGTTTTTCTCCTAGGCATTAAGAAGATTGAAATCTCCCAGCAGCAGCCATGTTGGGAGCATATGCTGGCGTAGGTCCAAGATTTCTTGCAAGAAAAGGATTTTATCTGCATCATTTTGAGGACCATAGACTCCAGATATCGACCATTCCTTATTTTCAGCCAGCATTGTTAGTTTTGTTGTAACCGTATTGGTTGTCAGGTGAGGTTGAGTTAGAGTGAAGAAACATTCTGATGCCACGATAAGGATGCCTCCGCAAACTCCAACCGATGGTAGAAAAACAGCGTTGCTCGCCATCTCGGTACCCACCGTGTCGACCAGGAGGTTGTGCGTCCAGTTACTGATTTTTGTTTCTTGAAAGAATACAACCATCGCTCTAGAAGAAATGATCTGAGTTCTAACTGACGCTCGCTTTGCTCCATCGTTTAACCCTCTACCATTCCAGCACATGATGTTAGTTTGGTTTTGGTGAATTGATGAAACCCTTAGTGCTAACCTAGTTTATCAAAGTGATTATGAGATAGGTAGCACTACTCCAAGTGATGAAGCAAATTTAGATCATGACATGATGATGATGATGGCATGGTGATGATCAAATGCTTGGACTTTGAAAAGAGGAAAGAAAAACAAAAGCTCAAGGCAAAGGTAAAATTGATAGGAGCTTTTCGGTTTAGTGACCGAGACACTTAGAGAGTGTGATCATATTTAGGATTGATAGCCGTACTATTAAGAGGGGTGAAACTCGTATCGAAATACGGTTATCAAAGTGCCACTAGATGCTCTAACTCATTACATATGCATTTAGGATCTAGTGGAGTGCTAACACCCTTGAAAATATTTGTGAAAATATGCTAACACACATGCACAAAGGTGATACACATTGTGTTTAGCACTTAGGAGCAAGGGTAAGAAACTTCACCGGCGGAGTGTACAGAAAAGACAGGGTTTCATAGAGTGCACCGGACGCTGGCCTCAACTTGATTAGAGCATCCGGTCAGTGGAAGCAGTGAAGACGCTGGGTCTCTTTGTGACCGGACGCTGACGGGGTACGTCCGGTCCTGCTGACTTGGCAGCGCACAGAGAAGAGGGTGACTGATCGGACGCTGGGTGAGTCCGGTCAGGGGTGACTGGACATGTCCGACCGTGAAAAATTATCTCTGGATGCTTACTAGAAACAACTGGACGCTGAGGTCCTACATCCGGTCACTTCGAAGCAGCGCATCCGATCACAACTTAAATGCACTAATGACCGTTGAGATCGGGCGATTAGCATTTGAAGCAGGGGACACGTGGCGTGCATCGCACGATCGGACTCTGGGGTCCTACGTCCGGTCATTCTGATCGGTGCGTCCGGTCGCCTTGTTTTTAGTGGACTAAGGAGCCAACGGCTCTATTTCATGGGAGCTTCTATTTAAGCCCCATGGCCTGCTCAAGCTCACTCTCTTGGCTATTTGCATTAACATAGCAACCTTGTGAGCTTGGCCAAAGCCCTCCCACTCATCTCCATCATTGATTCATCATCTTTGTGAGATTGGGAGAGAATCCAAGTGCATTGCTTGAGTGATTGCATCTAGAGGCACTTGGTGTTTGTGTTTCGCTGTGGGATTCGCTTGTTGCTCTTGGTGGATTGCTCGTGTCCATCTCCGGTGATTGTGAGGGGACTTGTACCTTCCCCGACAGAGCACCGAAAGGTAACCCTAGTGGATTGCTCATGTCATTGAGTTACCTCACTTGTGGGTAGGTTCTTGCGGTGTCCAATTGTGTGGATGAGGTTCGTGCAACACCTCTTAGCCGCCCAACTACCAAGTGTTGGTCGACACAACGGGGACGTAGCGTGTTGGCAAGCACGTGAACCTCGGGAGAAATTGGTTGTCTCTTTCCCTTTGGTATTCTCCCGGTGATTGATAAAGTATTCATCTTATGATTGGTTCACTCCTCAATCACATCACTTACTCATTTATATTCCCGCAAACTAGCTATAACAAGCTCTTTAGTGTAGCTAGAATTGAGAGCTTGCTTTATAGATTAAGTTCATCTAGTGGAGCTCTTTAGTGTAGCAATTGTGAGAGCTCTTATTGAGTAGTGACCTAGTATATTATGTTCCTAGTGATCATAATAAATAGAATTGTTGGATAGGTGGCTTGTAACCCTTGTAGAGCTAGAGCAAGTTAGCTTTTCGCTATTTGTCATACTAATCAAATTTCTCTAGTTGGTTTATAGATTTTTTAATAGGCTATTCACCCCCCTCTAGCCATATTAGGACCTTTCTAGTGGTATCAGAGCCATGGTCACCGTTTGATTGAAGGCTTAACAACCTCGGTGCCAAATTATGGCTCAAGTTGTGTTCAACCATGTGGGGGGCAAACCACCTTTCTTTGATGGCACATGCTATGATTATTGGAAGAGAAAGATGAAGATGTATCTTGGTTCAATCAATGATCAAGTATGGGATGTGATCGAGAATGACTATGCTATCATTGATCCCGACACTCTAACCAACCAAGACAAGACCCACAAGCAATGCAATACAATGGCTCTCAACACCATATACAATGCCATTGATTCTAAGGTGTTTGAGCAAATCAAGGATTGTGAGAGAGCTAATAAGGTGTGGAAGAGATTGGAGGAAACATATGAGGGCACACCGGCGGTGAAGAGTGCCAAGTTGTACATCCTCAAGGATAAGTTGACAAGCTTCAAGATGAAGGATGATGAGAGCATTCTGGAGATGTTCCATCGGTTGCAAGTAATTGTCAATGACTTGAAGGCTTTGGGAGAGAAGATCAAGGATGATGATGCCTCTCATCGGTTCTTGATGTGTCTACCTCCAAGATTTGAGATGTTGAGATTGCTTATCATAAGAGGAGGATTGAAGGAGATTACCCCTAACCAAGTACTAGGTGATGTCATGACACAAGAGACATACCGTGTGAAAAGGGAGGGGTTGACAAGGATGACAAAAAGGATGATGAAGGAAAGAAGAAGAAGAGTGTAGCATTCAAGGCTAGCTCATCATCTAAGAACAAGGGCAAGTCCAAGAAAGAATCAAGTGATGATGAGGATCTTAGTGACATTGATGATGAGGCCATGGCTCTATTTGTGCGCAAGATGGGCAAATTCATGAAGAAGAAGGGCAATGGTGTAAGAAAGAGAAGAGATCACACTAAAAGCAAAGAATATATGAGAAGATGCTACAATTGCAAGAGCCCCAATCATGTTGTAGAGAATTGTCCCTACAATAGTGACAATGATGAGGATAAGAAGAAGAAGCACAAAAATGAGAAGGAGAAGAAGATGACCTTCCAAAAGAAGAAGGGTGGAGGCTATGTGGTCACTTGGGATAGTGATGGCTCATCAAATAGTGATGACTCTAGTGATGATGGCAAGAAATCTATCAAGAAAGCACTAGCAAGCATCGCCATCAACAACAAGCCCTCCATCTTCGACACTCCATCGACATGCCTCATGGCAAAGCCTACCAAGGTAAAATATGATGTGAGTGATGATGATGATTGTGAAAGTGATGCTTGTAGGAGTGATGATGATGATGAGGAGTACACCAAGGAGGAGCTCATGCACATGTGTGAGCAATTGCACACTTGCTTTAAGATAAAGAGAAAGGAGTGCAAAGAATTGAGCAAGAAAGTCAAATTTCTTGAGCAATTCATTGATGAGCAAAATGCCACTCATGAGAGGCTAGTGGAAGCCCATGAGAAGCTTGGCAAAGCTCACTCTAAGCTTGAAAAGGCTCATTCCTCTCTTATTGAGCAAGTCAAAATGGAGGAAGCCAAGGAGCAAGTGATTATGCCTTGTGATGTGGGACTAACATGTGATATTATTGATGATTCTACTTCAACTTCACCTTTGAGTGATGGTTTCACTTGTGATGCCTCACTAATGGTGGAAAATGGGACCCTCAAGAAGGAGGTGAATGAGCTCACTCGTGCCTTAGGCAATGCCTATGGTGGAGATGCCCGCTTGCTAAAGTGCTTGGGTAGCCAAAGGTTTTCTCTCAACAAAAAGGGATTAGTCTATACCCTCAAGAAAGGTAAGGCGGCATTTGTCACTCCCAAAGCTAGCTTTGTGAAGGGCAATGGTCAGTTTTGCAATAGATGCAAGCAAGTTGGGCATATAGAGCAATATTGCAAGACTAACAAGAACAAGCAACCTAATATATCCTCAATTAGATTTGACTCTTGTTACATGCTTGTTAAGGGTGCCAATGGTGTGAAGGCTAAGTTCATTGGTACACCAATTGTGGGCCCAAAGAAGAAGGTTATTTGGGTACCAAAGACCTTGGTAACTAACCTTCAAGGACCCAAACAAGTTTGGGTACCTAAAAAGAATTGATCTTCTTTTGTAGATCAATTATAAAGCCAGAGGAAGGCATTGGGTACTTGATAGTGGGTGCACACAACACATGACCGGTGATCCAAGAATGTTCAATTCAATCAATGAAAACAAGAGCAATGGGATTGATAGTATCACATTTGGTGACAATGGCAAAGGCAAGGTCAAAGGTCTTGGTAAGATTGTAATATACAATGACTTGAGCATTTCCAATGTGCTACTAGTAGAGAGCTTGAATTTCAACCTATTATCGGTAGCTCAATTGTGTGATCTTGGTTTTAAGTGCATATTTAGTGTGGATGATGTAGAGATCATAAGTGTATATGGATCTAACTTGATATTCAAAGGATCTAGATATGAGAATCTATACTTAGTTGATTTCAATGCTAGAGAAGCTCAATTGTCAACATGTTTGATCACTAAGTCTAGCATGGGTTGGTTATGACATAGAAGGCTTGGTCATGTTGGAATGAAACAATTGAACAAGTTGATCAAGCGTGACTTAGTTAGAGGCTTGAAAGATGTCACATTTGAGAAGGATAAGCTATGTCGTGCATGTCAAACCAGAAAGCAAGTTGGTAACACACATCCTAAGAAGAGCATGAGGAGCACATCCAAGGCATTTGAGTTGGTGCATATGGACTTGTTTGGACCAACCACATACACTAGCATTGATGGAAACAAATACGGATTTGTGATTGTGGATGATTTCACTAGATACACTTGGGTATTCTTTCTTGTTGACAAGAGTGATGTGTTTGCAACCTTCAAGACATTCATCAAGAGAATTTATAATGAGTTTGAAACAACCATCAAGAGAGTTAGAAGTGACAATGGTAGTGAGTTCAAGAACACTAGAATTGATGAGTTGTGTGATGGATTTAGAATTAGACATCAATTCTCGGCCAAGTACACTCTACAATCAAATGGCCTTGTTGAGAGAAAGAATAGAACACTCATTGACATGGCAAGATCAATGTTGAGTGAGTACAATGTGAGTCATTCATTTTGGGCCGAAGCAATCAACACGACATACTATTATAGCAACCGACTCTATTGTCACCCCATAATGGAGAAGACACCTTATGAACTATTGAATGGAAGAAAGCGCAACATAGCATACTTTCGGGTTTTTGGTTGCAAATGCTACATATTGAAGAAAGGCACTAGATTGAGCAAGTTTGAAAAGAAATATGATGAAGGTTTCTTGCTTGGTTACTCCACTACTAGCAAAGCTTATAGAGTTTGGAATTTGGCTAGTGGTACTCTTGAGGAGGTGCATGATGTGGAATTTTATGAAACAAATGGTTCCCAAGAGAAAGATGAGAATCTAGGTGATGTAAGAGGCACTCAATTGGTCAATGCAATGAAGAACATGGACATTGGTGATATAAGGCCTAGAAAGGTGATTGATGTTGAAGATGACAAGAATCAAGTGCTCTCTAACTCAAATGTGCAATCTAGTGGTTCTCATGATCAAGTTCAAACAAGAACTAGTGATGACAAAGTGCAAGATCAACAACAAGTGGCTAGTTTAACATCTCAACCAAGTGATCAATCAAATGCAAGCAATCAAGTGCAAGTGCTTCAACCAACCAATGTTGCAAGAGATCATCCATTGGACACTATCATTGGTGATATTTTAAGAGGTGTGCAAACTAGATCAAGATTGGCTTCATTTTATGAACACTTCTCATTTGTATCATCCATTAAACCTAAGAAGATAGATGAAGCTTTGAAGGATGTTGATTGGGTAAATGCTATGCATGAAGAGCTAAACAACTTCAAAAGAAATCAAGTATGAGAGTTAGTTGAGAGGCATATGGGTCATAATGTAATTGGAACCAAGTGGGTCTTTCGGAACAAGCAAGATCAAGATGGGATAGTAATAAGGAACAAAGCAAGATTAGTAGCTCAAGGTTACACTCAAGTTGAAGGTCTTGACTTTGGAGAAACATATGCCCCGGTTGCTAGATTGAAAGCAATTAGGATCTTGTTAGCCTATGCTTGTGCTCACAACATCAAGTTGTACCAAATGGATGTGAAGAGTGCATTTCTAAATGGGTACATCAATGAGCTTGTGTATATTGAGCAACCTCCCGGTTTTAAAGATGAAAACAAACCCAACCATGTTTACAAGTTGAGAAAGACTTTGTATGGATTGAAACAAGTACCTAGAGCATGGTATGAGAGATTGAGGAATTTTCTAGTCTCTAAGGGATTCAAGATGGGAAAGGTTGACACCACTCTCTTCACCAAGAAGCTTGAAAATGACTTGTTTATATTGCAAATCTATGTTGATGATATCATATCTGGGTCAACAAATCAAGATTTTTGTGAGGAATTTGGCAATATGATGGCAAGTGAGTTTGAGATGTCCATGATTGGAGAGCTTAGTTACTTCCTTGGTCTTCAAATCAAGCAATTGAAGAATGGTACATTTGTGAGTCAAAGCAAGTATATCAAGGACATGATTAAGAAGTTTGGCATGAGTGATAGCAAAGCCATTAGTGTACCAATGGGAACAAATGGCAACTTGGATAGTGATGTAAGTGGCAATTTAGTGGATCAAAAAATATATCGGTCTATGATTGGAAGCCTACTCTATGTGACCGCATCAAGGCCGGATGTGATGTTTAGTGTGTGCATGTGTGCTAGATTTCAAGCCTCACCAAGAGAAAGTCATTTGAAGGCAACAAAGAGAATATTGAGGTACTTAAAGCATACACAAAATGTTGGATTGTGGTATCCCAAAGGAGCAAAATTTGAGTTGATTGGATATTTGGACTCCGATTATGCGGGATGCAAAGTTGAGAGAAAGAGCACATCGGGCACATGTCAACTATTGGGAAGATCACTTGTGTCTTGGTCATCAAAGAAGCAAAATAGTGTAGCACTTTTAACCACCGAAGCGGAGTACATTTCGGCCGGTAGTTGTTGTGCTTAATTATTTTGGATGAAGGCTACTTTGAGTGACTTTGGAATCCAGTTCAAGAAAGTGCCATTGCTATGTGACAATGAGAGTGTTGGCACCGATGATCAACTTGCCGATATATCCACCAAGCCATTAGATGAGAAAAGGTTTTACAAGCTAAGGAATGAGTTGAACATATTGAATTTCTCAAATATGTGTTGATGCACCCCCCACTTATATGACATGCCTCTCATTCGAGCATTCCAAGTTAAAGTTGATTGGCATGGCATACATCCTTACTAAGGACATGTTTAGTGCATCTAGACATATTTCACATTTGAATAGGCTCATTCATGAAAATCAAATGAATTTGATGCTTGTGTGGTACCACTATTTCTTGTATGCTTAATTTGGTCTAGTGGTAGCATATGACATGTGTCGGTACAGAAAGTGACCAACTAGTGAATATTTGTAGTTTTGCTGTACGTTGTGATCGGAGGTGGCCTAGCACTCAATGACATAGGATTTAGACTGGTTCAGGCAACGTGACCTACGTCCAGTGTGGGTCTGTTGGTGACTTTACTCTTGAGCCCAGGTGCTCGAAGTCTGTAGTGGGGTTGCAAACGAGAAGGAGAAAGGAGGGGTGTACGAGAGGCCTGGTCGGGTCCGATCGGAAGGGCCGAGGGCGACCGGAACTCCGCTATGAGCTAGGTGTTCAAGCGTGTGCTTGAGGGGTTTCTGAGCTATCGATCTAGTGAGCCTGAGCTTGAAGAAGTGGACCTCTAGAAAATCGATCTCCTTTGTTGGAGGGAGCGTATCCCCTTTTATAGATAAAGGGGGTGGCTTTACAGGTGAGAGGGAGAGAGTACAGATGTTTCTAAGTCTTGTTGCCCACGCCGAATGAGGGTAGTGATGATGGTTGGCACGCATAACACTGTTGATGTCGCTGTAGAAAGTCAGGTGCACATGGGGGGTTGCGTTGGCTTCTTAAGGAAGGGTGGACGTCGGTACCTGCGAAATGCTGTTAGTATATGAGGAGCCCCACCACGTGTACTAGGTATGGTGAATCCTGGTGCCCACTATCGATGCCCAGAGGCATGTGGGGGGCCTTTTGCCGTATGGGAGCCCCAACGGCGCCTACAATACTGTAGACATAAATGTCGGCGCCTACAATACTGTAGTCACAAATGTTGGTATCTCCCATAATGTTTTTGTTAGGTCGGTTGTTGAGCACTGTTCCCGCAGGTGTACAGGGTATGGTCCTGGTACCGTGTTTTGACTTTGTGCGCTGCTTTCTCCGTTCGCCCCTGGTCCCTTCCGAGCAGGAATCCCCGGTCGGATGGCTCCAGTCGGTACTGGCTGTGCCAGTCGGAGAAGAGCGGTAAGCAGGCTTCCTACGAGTCTCCGGTCGGAGACGCGGGGTCGGAGTAGGAAGCAACGTTTTGGGCTAGGCCTTCCGATCGGAGAGTCCGCCTGGAGGCGGCCGGCGTCCGAGGCGAGCGTTCCGATCGGGGAGGTTGAAAGGGTCGAGATGGCGACTAGAGGGGGGGGGGTGAATAGTCCTTTCTAAAATTAATCGCGTCGGCTAACCGATATAAATGTGGAATTAAAACAATCGGTCTAGCCAAGACTACACCACTCTATATATGTTTACTAGCACGTTGCTAAGATACCAATTATGCAACAAAGGTGCTGGGCTATCTAGAGCTCTCATAAACAATTCTAAGAGCAAGGTTACACAAACCTATGCCACTAGTATTTTAAGTAACAAGAGAGCTCCTACACATGCTAGTAAGCAAAAGCACAAAGCTAACTATGCTCACTAGCAATGCTCAATAACAAGGCAACCAATGCCTAATTAGAGAGCGCAAGAACTTAGCTACACAAACTAAGCAATGTGACTAACAAGGTTACTAAAATCAAATTAGCCACGCAAGGGAGCTACTTCTATGCTACACAAGCAAGAAAGGTAATTAGCAAGCTACACAAGCTATCTAATTACAAGAGCAACTACACAAGCTTAATATGTATAAAAGTAATTGCAAGCTTGTGTAATGGGGATACAAACCAATGGGAAGAACAAGGTTGACACGATGATTTTTCTCCCGAGGTTCACGTGTTTGCCAACACGCTAGTCCCCGTTGTGTAGACCGCTCACTTGGTGGTTCGGTGGCAAATTAGCATCACCCGCTAAGCCCGCACGTCGGGCACCGCAAGAACCTGCCCCTTGAGTGAGGGTAGCTCAATGACACACTTTACTAAAGTTGCTCTTCGCGGCTCCCGCGGGGCGAGCACAATGCCCCTCACAAAGCTCTTCTCCGGAGCCCCGCACAAGCTTCTTGCGGGCTTCGACGGAGACCACCACCAAGCCGTCTAGGAGGTGGCAACCTCGAAGAGTAACAAGCACCACCGGCTTGCAACTCGATCACCTAGTGCCACTCGATGCAACCTCACGATGCAATCGCACTAGAATCGCTCACTCACACAATCGAATGATCACTATCAAGTATATGTGTGATGGAGGGCTCCCAAGAACTCACAAGCATGGACACTAAGTCCCCTTAGGTGCTCAACACTAGCCATGGCCGAGGGCCACTTCTATTTATAGCCCCAAGGGCTAAACTAGCCGTTACCCCTTCACTAGGAAATGTCGGGACGACCAGACGCTCCGGTCCGATCGACCAGACACTGGACCTCAGCGTCTGGTCGTGCGATGCACGCCACGTGTCCCCTCCTTCAAACGCTGTTCACTGGATCTCAACAGTCATCTGTCGACCGGACGTAGCAGCTTCAACGGACCGGACGCAGCAACCCCAGCGTCCGGTCGTTTCCAGTAAGGTTCCAGAAACAACATTTCACGACCGGACACGTCTGGTCGATCGTGATCGGACGCAGCACCAGCGTCCGGTCACTCTCCAGCTTCTGCTCTGCCTGCGTCACCATACGTCAGCTCTAACCGGACGCTCACAGACAGAGTCTGGTGCTTTTAGACCCAGCGTCCGGTCAGTAGACCGACGCCAGCGTCTTCACGATCAACTCGTTTTCACTTCTAACTTCTTCACCCTTGCTCCAATGTGTCAACCACAAGAATTTGCATCCGGCGCAATAGAAAATAGGCATTCCATTGAGAGGGACCCAAACCCATCTCAACCCTGCAAACACCACCTCCTTTGTAAATGTGCCAACACCACCAAGTGTACACCACCATGTGTATGTGTGTTAGCATTTTCATAATCATTTTCCAAAGGGTTAGCCACTCATCTTGCCACGCCACTCAATCCTAGCGACGATGCAAAGTTAGATCACTCGAGTGGCACTTAGATGACCGATATGCAAACAAGTTTGCTCCTCTTGATAGTACAGCCATCTATCCTAAACCCGGTCATAAACTTCTCTACACACCTATGACCGATGAAATGAAATGCCCTAGGTTATACCTTTGCCTTGCGCATTCCATTCCATCTCCTCCAACGTCGATGCAACACATGCACCAACACGATCAACAATGATATGATTCACTTCATATCATCATGTGATCATATTGGTTTATCGATCTTGACTTCACTTGCTCTTCACCGTTGCCATTGTCCATCGGCGCCAAATCTTGCTTAAGCTTCACCGCCACACGGTCCATCACTCCAAAGCCTCCGACTTGCCCTTCACGCTTGCAACCGGTCCATCAAACCAAGTATTGTCTTGATCTTCTCCACCTTGATCACATGACTCAATGTCATGTCTCATTTGCAATAAGCTCCTTCATCATCACATGTGTGAGCTTTGCAACATCTCCAAGCCATTGTCACCTTCATGGCATATGTTGCTCACACACATGTACCTGTGGACTAATCACCTGTGTATCTCACATAAACACAATTAGTCCACCTAGGTTGTCACTCAATTACCAAAACCACACAAGGACCTTTCAGAGGTGGGCCGAGGAAGTCGTCGAGCGGGCGTTCGTTCTTTCGGTGGACCTTCCAGTCGGCGACCGGTCTGTCCCTCCGGCCCGTTGTTTTTTAGACTTTTTGGGCCGGCCCATGAGCTACAGGCTGTTCTCCTAGGCCGAGCCCGGGCTTCGAAGCCGGTCCCCAAGGGACCCCGGGTTTATGAACCCGACAACATGTTTGTGGGCTTGTAAACCTAGTGTTTGATCTAGAAAATAAGCTCTAAGTGTTTAACTCAACATGGTACAAGATAACCCTTATTTGGAGGTGTGAAGAAGCTTATCCTTGGATCAAACCGAGTTAAATATCTTTTGCAAGTGATCTAGATTGAACCAAATTGGGAAAATGATCCTCACTTTACATGATTTCACCCCAACCTATCTAAAATTTGAGCTCGCCTTTTGTGCTAATTGTTGACAAAGGGGGAGAGAAATTCACAGAGATAGTAAGATTGACATAGTAAGGGGATCAATTAAAATTGTACACAAGTAGGGGGAGCAAGCTCATAAACTTGTATGTTGCATTTGAATGCACATTTCATATATTTTCTTGCATAGCATAAGTTTTAAATTTCAATATCCATGCTTGTGTGGTGTATGCTAGTTATAGGTTTGAATGATGAAATGAAAAACTAGCATGCATAGGTTAAGTAACTAGACTCATGCTCACATTATGAAAACCAGACCCTTACTTCTAATGTTGATCTCACGGGGTATTCTAGTTTTTGTGTATGTCTAGTTACTAATGGTGCTAAGGATGGTATATTGGTGCACTCCGATTGGTATCACACTTCAAAGGTCCATCTCTTATACCTTAGCATCATTTGGTAGACATTGTCTCCTATATTTTCTATCTAAGCATATGTGCAAGCTACAATCCAAACTCTTAGCACATATGTAGCAGGAGCAATTGCAACCATTTGGGATTCATAAAACTTGTCCATATCCTTTTACACATGGTAAATATGCTTGGGCAAGCAACATGGATTCAATCAAATTCTAATTCATATCTTTGTGAAAGGGTTGTCATCAATTACCAAAAAGGGAAAGATTGAAATCTCTAGTTTGGTTTTGGTGAATTGATGAAACCCTTAATGCTAACCTAGTTTATCAAAGTGATTATGAGATAGGTAGCACTACTCCAAGTGATGAAGCAAATGAAGATCATGACATGATGATGATGATGGCATGGTGATGATCAAATGCTTGGACTTGGAAAAGTGGAAAGAAAAACAAAAGCTCAAGGCAAAGGTGAAATTGATAGAAGCTTTTTGGGTTAGTGATCGAGACACATAGAGACCACATTTAGGATTGATAGCCGTACTATTAAGAGGGATGAAACTCGTATCGAAATGCGGTTATCAAAGTGCCACTAGATGCTCTAACTCATTACATATGCATTTAGGATCTAGTGGAGTGCTAACACCCTTGAAAACATTTTGTGAAAATATGCTAACACACATGCACAAAGGTGATACACATTGTGTTTAGCACTTGGGAGCAAAGGTAAGAAACTTCACCGGCGAAGTGTACAAAAAAGACAAGGTTTCACAGAGTGCACCGGACGCTGGCCTCAACTGGACCAGAGCGTCCGGTCAGTGAAAGCAGTGAAGACGCTGGCGTCGGTCTTCGACCGGATGCTGACGGGGTGTGTCTGGTCCTGCTGACTTGGTAGCGCACAGAGAAGAGGGTGACTGACCGAACGCTGGGTGAGTCCGGTCAGGGGTGACCGGACGTGTCCGACCGTGAAAAATTGTCTCTAGATGCTTACTAGAAACGACCGCACGGTAAGGTCTTGCGTCCGGTCACTTCGAAGCAGCGTGTTCGGTCACAACTTAAATGCACTGATGACCGTTGAGATCACGCGAGCAGCATTTGAAGCAGGGGACATGTGGCGTGCATCGCACAACCAGACGCTGGGGTCCTACGTCCGGTCGTTCTGACTGGCGCGTCCGGTCTCCCCGTTTTTCAGTGGACTGAGGAGCCAACGGCTCTATTTCATGGGGTCTTCTATTTAAGCCCCATGGCCGGCTCAAGCTCGCTCTCTTGGCCATTTGTATTAACATAGCAACCTTGTGAGCTTAGCCAAAGCCCTCCCACTCATCTCCATCATTGATTCATCATCTTTGTGAGATTGGGAGAGAATCCAAGTGCATTGCTTGAGTGATTGCATCTAGAGGCACTTGGTGTTTGTGTTTCGCTGCGGGATTCGCTTGTTGCTCTTGGTGGTTGCCACCACCTAGATGGCTTAGAGCAGCGGAGGAGGATTGGCACGAGTTGGTGATTGTTCGTGGCCATCTCTGGTGATTGTGAGGGGACTTGTACCTTCCCCGGCGAAGTGCCAAAAGGTAACCTTAGTGGATTGCTCATGTCATTGAGTTACCTTACTTGTGGGTAGGTTCTTGCAGTGTCTAATTGTGTGGACGAGGTTCGTGCAACACCTCTTAGCCGCTAAACCACCAAGTGTTGGTCGACACAACGGGGACGTAGCGTGTTGGCAAGCACGTGAACCTCAGGAGAAATTGGTTGTCTCTTGCCCTTTGGTATTCTCCCGGTGATTGATAAAGTATTTATCTTGTGATTGGTTCACTCCTCTATACGACGGTATAATCACCTCACTTACTCATTTACATTCCCGCAAACTAGCTATAGCAAGCTCTTTAGTGTAGCTAGAATTGAGAGATTGCTTTGTAGATTAAGTTCATCTAGTGGAGCTCTTTAGTGTAGCAATTGTGAGAGCTCTTAGTGAGTAGTGACCTAGTAGATTGTGTGCCTAGTGATCATAACAACTAGAATTGTTGGATAGGTGGCTTGCATCCCTTGTGGAGCTAGAGCAAGTTAGCTTTTCGCTATTTGTCATACTAATCAAATTGCTCTAGTTGGTTTATAGATTTTTTTAATAGGCTATTCACCCCCCTCTAGCCATATTAGGACATTTCAGCAGTTTTTAGCTGCCATAATGGAAAGGTCCGACTACTAGCTTAAGGGGGTTCAACATGGTGGGAACAGACCCACAACCGGGGATGACCGAAGGCAACAGGGCCAGCAGGTCAGAGTTCTTCCCCAAGATCCAAACCATACAAGTTCTCGGCCGAAGGCTCATAGGTCAGCAGGCACACGTCCTAAGAGGTTCGAAATGGAACAGGTGCCCAGAAGCACCAAAATAGCCACGTAGGGCTCAACTGACAACTACGACTTGAGGAGGATAACTTGGGCACCTAGCCCGAGCCCCTTTGCCTAAGGGGGCTGACATTGGGCATTAGGCCACTGGGAGCTGGTGCCTAAGCCAGCAGCTTCGGAACAACCGCCGCGTTCCTCTGGTTATGCCCCTTCTTCTGGCTCTTGTTGACTTGCTCAATGAGTCCCTGGATGGCCTCCAGGGTGTTCTTCTCCACCGGCCTTTCGAAGTGCTGCGCATAGAATTCAAACTCATCATTGATCGGGTCTTTCTACATGCCTGATAAATCACCTAGCTTTTTAACTGGCAATTCTTGGGCAATCTGAATGGCGCCCTTGCCTACATTATTTGCTGCCTTTTTTGCTAATCTAGAACTTTGCCTTTTGCTGGAGCTTGGTGGTGGTATGACCAGCGGAATTTGGCGTAGCATTGGTGCTGTGTTATGCACTTCCAGTAAGGGTTGTGGAAGGGGTCTCGAAATTGATTCAATGAAATTATCTATGGAGGGTGGTTGTGGTTGGTGGCCATCAGTAGAGTTGTTTCATGACTGGTCAATAGTTGGTACCAGTAGGGCTAAACTTATTTCCTCTACTTCCTCTATAGGTTGACTATGCATCGTTGTAGGCACTTCTAAGTCTAAGCTTTCATTGGCCATTTGGGAGATTGCATTACTCGAATGTTGGTTCTCTTCTAAGTCAAGATTTTCATTGGCCATTTGGGCTATTGCATTACTTGAATCTTGGTTCTCTACTTCATTGTCAGAGAATGCAGCGGCTGTAGAAGCTGGGGGGCTTACCAGGATCTTGTTCAGGTGATCCAGCAGCAGCTCCAGCTTTTTCTCCGTGGGTGCACTGGTCCGCTCTCCCATCGGCCCCTCCATGTCCATGCCTGCTTTTGGTGTGATGATGTTGGAGTCCACGGTGGCTACGCTACCCGGCTTGATGTGCTGCTCCATTTGCATCCCCTTCATAGCTGTGGTGTCTGCAGGGTTATGTTCAGTCATTGTAGCATGAGTTAATGGGACTGAGACAACCACACTATTTTCAGCATCATTATTCACGTGCTCACTTGACCAGTCACTGGACATGGGGAATTCAAAATGAAACAGTCAGCGGCAAGTGGGTTAGTTTCATTGGGTTGTGGTGACATGAGAAGGGTACCCTTGATGAGCATGATGCTGTCGTCTGGGATGGTGCTCTTGGGTGCTTGCAGCTCAGTTGCTATTGGATCAGCAAAGGATACCTTCTTGATCTTCTTCCCCTGCTTGTGTTCCTTGATCTTCCAGACCTGAGTGACCCCTTCTGATGGTTGGCCCCTGCATGGTGGAGACTCTCTACGGCCACGCCAACAGTTGGAGCTAATGCAGTCCTCCGCACCTCCCCTACAACGTGAGTTCCTTGCCCAGGTGGAGAGGCTATGGTGGCGACGGTTACCTTGGGCGCCCCTGTCGTGGTCGTCGTCCCAGCGTGACCTGATGTTGCGGTCATGCTTGTGGCCACAATTTCTAGGAAGGCACTCACCCTTCGTGTCGGGCACCCCATAGTCCCAGTCAAAGACCCGGCGAGCCTCGCGGTTCGTAGGCCCCCGACCCTTCCACGGTCTTGGAGGAACGAGAGATCTTCCACTACCTCGAGATGATTGCGTAGGACGTAGACTTAGCTGCGCTTGAGGTCGATCATCTCATCGCGGTGAGGGTACTCTCTGTTCGGCTCGGTGACCGTGAGCGAGACCTTCGTGGGGATGTCACACGGGTCGCTGCACCACGCCCAGAGGTCGAAGGACCTGGTTCGCTGATGGCGGTGGGTCATCTCCTCCAGATAGTGCACAGTGCAGCTCTTGCCCAAAGCCTTGGCTGCCACCTCCTCCGCCTAGCAGTGCACCGAAATGCCCTCGATGCGAACCTTGACCCGAAACTCCCAGTTGATGTTGTTGGCGTAGCGGCATTCACTCCAGGCGGTGAACTGGAACCGGCGGCCGTTGTCTTGGAGGACGCCCACGTCCACCATGCGCTGCCTGTCCCTTGGGTTGTTGAAGATGACCTGGTACTGCTCGGGGAAGTGCTTGAGCACCTGGAAGTCATCGTAGTGGATGTCGAGCTGGTTGCGGAGGGCATCGCTGAGATGGTAGGGCTCGGTGTCGTGGCTGTTGCCAGGGAGCCAGCACACCATAGCCCTACTGAAGAGCTCATCCCGGCGCCGTCGGATGTCACCGGTGGCCGTCACGGCACAGAAAGCACGGGTAGTCCTGCCCCGTGGGTCCCCGGGATACCGAGTGGCCGCCATGTCCTTCTCGCCGTGGATCACCTCCGCAAAGGAGCGGTGGTCGGTTTTGTGGAGGCTGTGGTTGGTGTTGAGGTTGTGAGTGGTGGTGGGATGCCGAAGATCCTAAGAGCTCCCTCTTTTATGGTACGATGGTCGAAGGTTGAGAGAGCAATCCCTTGCCCAATGCCCAGAGCGGTAGCAATTCCAGCATCGTGGAGGTCGGTGGCAGGAATGAGCAAGGTGATTTGGGGAAAAACAATTATAGCACCTGCCCTCCATCTTGCTCCTGAAGAAACAGAACCCACTGGCTTGTCCTAGGACCGATGAGAGCTTTGAATGGTCTTCACCTCTGAGTCTTGTTTCTTCCGGCGAGGCATCTTAGCTGGGTCCCAACCATCCTCACAAAAAGCGGTGTCCAATTTATGGTTCCTCAGGTGCGTGCTTGTTGTTGCATTGGAGCCGTTGCGGGGAGAAGATGTAGCCTGAAGAGAGCTAGTTGTAGGCTGACCTCCATGAATGCCTTCCTCACTCTGCACTAATTTACCTTTTTAGCTCGCCGGGATTCTGGATCGAAGGGGTGCGCCTTAGAGCTCGACTCCGTCTTCTGGTTCCTTGCAGGCTTCCTTTGAGTGCGGATTGATGGCGCCACTGCCTCCCACTATAGCTGAACGTGACCGCCGATTCAAGCTGCTGAAGTTGTTCAAATCCTTTGCCAGATCTAGAAAGAGCGCCCATGCCTGTGCCTGCAGCTCCGAATCGATCTCGGTTGGGCTCGCCGGAAGCTCGGGTTGTGGCAGAAGCACAGGTGACTGCTGGCTGACATTGGCCGCATTGAGGCCGGAGGAGGTTGAATGCCCCGTCGCTCTGCTGGTGGGTTGGCCGGTGGGAGTTGAATGCGCGTTTTCCCTGGTGGTGAGTTGAGGCTGCTGGTTAGCCGTAACCGCCCCGCGCTCGGCGGAGCTTTCCGATGGCTGAGGGCTGACAATGGTGGTTTCGGGGATGGCAAAACATGGCTGCGACGTGAGCTGCGACCCATCAATATGTAGATCCGCGGACGGAGGTGCATGATCTGGCCATTGATGACTGCGAGGCGTTGGGGATGGAGCGGATCTGGGCCTGGTTTAGATTGCAAATTTTTGTAATCTGGACACTGTAGCACGTTTCGTTTGTATTTGATAAACTTTGTCCGATCATGGACTAACTAGGCTCAAAAGATTCGTCTCGTGATTTACAACCAAACTGTACAATTAATTACTTTTTTTTACCTACATTTAATACTCCATGCATACGTCCAAAAATTAATGTGATCTAGAGAGAATTTAAAAACTTGGAACTTTGATACAATCTAAACAAGGCCCTAGACGATTTGGATGTTGCGGCGGGGGCGATGAGGAAGGGCGAGAGCGGGTCGGGGGGAGTCTCGGGCTCTTCCATGGTTTTCTTGTTCTTTGACTATTATGGCCAGTGTGGCCTGGAGCTTATGGAAGACTAGGAATAACTGGGTGTTTAATGATGTTCTAATCAAACCCCCCAAGGTAATTGCTCATCTGATCTTGGGATTTCTGTCAGTGGAAGAAACCTCTGAAGACGATAGAGATGATGAAGATGAAGGACACTATCAAGAAGCTCCAAGAGGGATTGAAGACCTAGTGAAGCAGGGACGCTGAAGATGTTTCAAGCTTCAAGTGGAAGAGTCCCACTTTTGTTATATGATGGTACTCCATCCGTTCCAAATTATAAGTCGCTTTAACTTTTTTGGTTCATCCATTTTACTATGTACATAGACATATTATTATATCTAAATGCGTAGCAAATTAGATGTACCAAAAAAAGTCAAGGCGACTTATAATTTAGAACAGAGAGAGTAATATTCTCTGGGGTTCTTTTGGAGGTGGCAATATGCATCGGAGGTGTGGTGGGAAGTGATGATCAGCCTGGCTTATCAGCCATTGTATAGTGTTTTTCTCTCACAATAAATCAGTGAATAGTATTTTTCCGTCTAGTTTTTTAGCGAAACGAACATAGCCTTAGCTTTATGCATTTTATTTTCTTTCGTTGTCTTTGTTCCATGCTGATTAGGCTTCGTTATTTGAACTGTTATGTGCTACCGTTGTAAAGCTGGCATCCCCAGCAGATACTATGTTTGCTTTCAGTATAAGCAGGGCTAAGGCCTTTGGTCAAAAAGAAAATTATTATTGTGTATATATAGCTGTATTATTTTTAGACGCAAGAAGAGCTACAATTGAGTCACCAACACGTCAGGCTAATCGTATATGAGGATGTCTATATTATATTCATGTGTTTCGTGACCAAACGGTTGTTAGTTCCATGTAAAACACACGATTTCTATGAGAAACAAATTCAGTTGCTTTAGATAACAGTAGCACACGAATTCTACCACCATCAGATCGAAATCCAACGGCCACCATGCTTATTGCATATATTTTATGATAAAATTGCTGCTGCAATTTTTGAATCAGGTTATAAAAAATCCGATACACAAAACTATATAAACCTAACGAAATCTAATATATGTTGACACAGACAATTAACAAGTAACAATTTTTTATAGCTAAACAAAAAATTAATAAAGACAATTAACAAATCACAATTTTTTTTTATAGTTAGGCAAGGACAAAAAATAATATAAATGTTGACCTAAAGACAATTAACAAGTCGCAATTTTTTTCTATAGTTAGACAAGAATAAAAATAAATAATATATTATAAAATGAGACAATTTTTTTCTATAGTCGCTGTTGTCAGGGGGAGACGATGAAATGACATGAGAGAAGACATGCGGAACAGCTTGTCAGCGAGAAGGAAAAAAAACAGATAGCGATTGGATCAGAAAACCGTGTGCCGGGAGAAAAAAAAACACACAGTTGTCCTTTAGCATTTCCATTGTACGTAGCTGTATCATCGACAGCACGGCTTATCACATACGTATACTAATAAATGACCATAATTGACAAATCTGTCTGACAGTGACAGCACGTCTCAGCGGCAGAAGCTGCGTACCAAGTGGGGGACTGCAACGTCGTCCATCTTCAACGACTTTGCTCTGCCATCAAAGCGGCAGCGATGAATCCATCTGAGTAGCTGTACCGGTACACACCGGCAAGCCTATATATATGCCGCTCGCGCGCACGACACGAGCGCGAGACATCTAGAGATGGCGGCGCCGGAGCTCTGGTGGCTATGGGTGGCGCTCGCCGTCTCGATCGTCTGCTACCTGACGAACCAACACCGCCGGGGATCGGGCTCCGGGCGGCGGCCGCCCGGCCCGAGGCCTCTCCCGCTGGTCGGGAACCTCCTGGACCTGCGAGACGCGCCCGGACGCCTCCACCACACGCTGGCGCGCCTGGCCCGCGCGCACGGCGCTCCCGTCATGCGCCTGGACCTGGGACTGGTCCCGGCGGTGGTGGCCTCCTCCCGCGACGCCGTGCGGGAGGCGTTCGCGGCGCACGACCGGCGCATCGCGGCGCGCCCCGTCCGGGACAGCAAGCGGGCGCTGGGACTCTGCGACCGCTCCGTCCTCTCGTTGCCCAGCTCGGACCCGCTCTGGAGGCACCTGCGCGGCGTCATGGCCGCGCACGTCCTGTCGCCGCACAGCCTCGCGGCGTCGCGCGCGGCGGGGGAGCGGAAGGTCGCGGACCTGCTCGGGTACCTCCGGGCGCGGGCCGGGATGGTCGTGGACGTCAAGGAGGCCGTCTTTGCCGGCGTCGCAAACATCGTCTCGACCGCGATGTTCTCCATCGACGTCAGCGACAAGTTCACCAACACCAGCGTTTTAGCCTTCCCTCCTATCAAAGCTGTGCCTCTAATCATCACCTAGCTACTAAACAATATATTGATCATTTAGTGTGGTATGTGATGGATCTTTTATACATGATTCAGACATGAACAGAACACACTGGTGCGATGCAAAATCAGCTGCTGATTGCAGTTACACTATTTATCCATTACTGAGAATCCAGCCATGTCGCCGGAGGCGCCATTGCGCCAACAGCTGCCCCATCACCGCGGTGTGCATGCATGGGTATGGCCCGGCCCGACGCCGGCCGGCTCGGCGGCTACCCACTCAAGTTGATGCTGTTGAGCAGCGCGGTGACCATGGCGCTGAGCTGGTCGAACTCGCGGTTCGGCCCGGCCATCCTGCCACTAGATCCCCCGACCGCGACGTCGCACCCGTCGCCGGCGTCCATGGTGAGCATCACCAGCGCGTGCGCGGGGCCACAGGCCCGCGCCGCCGCGTACTGGCGCAGAAGCCACAGCCCGGGCACTGACGCCGCGCCGTACAGGAACGCGCACGCCTGCATAGCGTCCCGCTCTCCCGGGTCGACGACGCGGCCCGTCGCGCGCCGCCGCCACCGCTGCCGCGAGGTCCTGCGCCCTGGGGCCGCTCGCCACGGCGAGGTCCGTGGCCATCAGGAGGTGCCCGAACCGGTCCGCGGTGGCTGCCCCCGGCACGGACCGCAGCTGGGACGTTTAGTGAAAATTTTGCATTTTAGCCCTTTTGAAAAACAATTTCTTAAAGTAGACTCTTCTCAAAACTTTTTCCAAAAATAGAGCGAAATCTCGGCGTTAAATAATAAAATGCCTAGATTTTCGAATCGGCGTCGTGTCAGGTTACGCAGAAACCTACCACATCAACGCCAACGTGGCGTGTCACCACTGGAGATCCGCGTGCTGTCATCCAACGCCATCCGTCATAAATCGGCGTTAAGTAGTATCACGCCGAGATCTAAACACCGATTTGCTTCCTGGTGACGTGCTACTTGCAGACGGAGAGTTCGGCGATCTGCGCCGTTTATACAGGGAGCAGGCAAAACAGGTCATGTATTCAAATAATATACTATGTCTAATCGGCCAGGAGATACGTACTGGACGTGAGTGATCTCTTTTGATTTCTCATTAGCTGCTTCTCTGTGGACGCTTCGTTAAGGTACATACCCAATTTTTTTGAGTATTCCATTCAAACTAACTTGTCAAAAGAAATGCTGCGCACGTTTTTAAACATTTCTAGAAGATTAAAATAAGTTAGATATATGATCTCGAGTAGTTCTCTCGATGAGAGCAAGGACACCGGTACAAGGTATATTCGGTTCTGATATAACTACACCTATTTATTGTTAATAAAGAGGTAAATTTCTCTTGGTCCTTTTTTTTCCACCTCCTCTTAAGAACCTGGATGATGAGAGTTTTTCGTCCCGACCATTTTACTTTTCAAACTGCAACTCTCCTCCCGGATGCTGGAAATGCTTCTATTCCGGCACTCGTGTGGCTGCTGCGTCCCCAAACGGTGCTACCCGCTATAAAACTGATTTTTAATCTTTTTAATTAATATTTTATTAATAACCGCAAAAGATTAATCAAATGTAGCCCGCTTTAATCGCATGTGCAAGACGGCTGGCACGACAAAGACCACGCTATCAAGGCATATGCCTTTGGCGCGACAAGAGGCACCACCGTGGCGATGACTTCTGACTGGATCCTGCATGGTGCGTGCTAGGGCCCATCCTGTCACGCCACCAACTCTGGCGCGACAGGCTGACTTAGGGTTGGCCGGCACAGTCTAGTTTTCTTTTCTCTCTCTCTCTCTCCACCTTCTCATTCGACGCCCGCGTCGTGAGCGCCTCCCCTCCGCCGCCACATCCATCACCTGGCCACGGCGCCACTGGCCGCTGCCATTTTTCCCCGCTATCTAGGATTATCGTTGATTGATACGGTGGCAATGGCAGGATCTCTTCATAGTTACTGGCTCAAGTGTTGGTCAAGGTTTGATAAAGGCCAAAGAAGGGCGTTCGATGGCATTATGATCTACTTTTAGTGGAACGTTTAAAAGGAGTGAAATAGAAGAACTTTTCATAACAAGACTTTGCAGCCTAGTTAGATGGCGCTGTTGTGCAAAGAAGATTTAGAACAGTACCAGTTGTGCAAAGAAGAACATTATTGAGTCGCACTCTATATATCTCATATGTGCTTGGACTCATGAGTCGTGCTCATATGAGTTAGAACAAAAATAGATAGAGAAAGATGACTAGCAAACGTGGCCGTGGTTGCAACGGAAATAAACATGCTACATAACTATATTAAATTAAAATACAGTTTTGGTAGATTTTTTTCCTTGCATTGCTAAGCACTACAGTCTTGATAGATCAAATATTTAACTTATTTTAATCTTCTAAAAGTATTTTTTTGTGAAAAAAACTTCTAAAAGTATTTTAAAAATGTGCACAATATTTCTTTCAGCAAGTTAGTTAGCTTGCATGGAATAACTCAACAATTTTTTTTTGAGACGAGAATAACTCAACAAATTTGGGTATATACCGGGAGGAAGCGTCCAGAGAGAAGAAGCTAACGAGAAATCGAGAGACAGGTCCAGTAGTATGTATGTCTTTGCCGATTAGATATTTGAATACGTGGCCTGTTTTTGCCGTAAGTAGCAAGTCACCAGGGAGCAAAGCGGCTGCGTTTAGATCACTTAACGCCGGTGTATGACGGATGGCGTTGGATGACAGCACGCCGAGGTCCGATGGTGACACGCCACGTTGGCGTTGACGTGGCAGGTTTCGTAGTAACCAGACATGACGTCGATTCAAAGATCTCGGCGTTTCATTATTTAACTCGGTCTATTTTTGGAAAAAGTTTTAAGAGGAGTCTATTTTAAGAAATTATTTTTTGAAAGGGCTAAAATGCAGAATTTTCACGGACGTGCAGAAGTCCAGGTCCACGAAGTCGCTTATCGCGTGGCAGGAGTCGGCCACGGTGTCGGCGGGCACGACACCGTGCGCGCCGGCGCCGGCGGCGGACAGGATGAGGGCCGCAGCGGCGACAAGCAAGGTCCTCATGATACCTTGATTAATTTTGCTAGATTGCTGGGGGCTATACTGTGGGTAGGTGACACACACACCGATTGTAGTACAGCTTGATACTGCCACGAGCAGCAGGCATTCGAGGGGCATGTTCACTTTTCACTTTTTAGGAAGCGGAAATAAGACGTATCCCTGCCTCAAATATTTGGTGCGTGTTGATGCCGAGATTCAATTTTCATGTAGGGAGTGATCTATTAACAAACTTTTTAAATAGTATTCTATATTTATTTTTATTATATAAAGTGTACCAATCAATTATCTATTAATATCTTCTAAGTATTCTCTCCATCTCTCATCCTACTAAATCAATTTCTATACAGTAGTGATCTATTTTGCCACGGTGGAAAGGGATGAGAGCGCTTGCTAGTAGAGTCGCCGCTCAAGCAAGCAGCGGCGCTTCCGCCGAGCCGGACACGGCATGTGCACAAGCTGATGCATGGGCCTCTTTCGTTGCTAAGCGTCTATCGTACTTATGTCGCAAAAGTGCATTTAGATGTTGCATATGTTGTTATGGCTATACGCGCATGCTTTAAGAGTGTAATTCAAATTTTTCATCTGTTTCAGTTGTATGTTGATGTTCATCTTTATGTTTCAAAAGTAGATCGGGCGTTGCACATGTTGCAATGTGCGCTGGTGGCTGGCGTACAATGGCATGCCGCAACCGCCTGGTGCTGCTGCGGGGCGCCGTGGTTCACGTGCGGGCGCAGGATGGGCGCAACAAGCTTGGTGCTGCTACCGGGGCGCCACTGTGGTTCACGTGCGGACGCGGGGGCGTGGTTCCAGACGCTAGTGGGCGATGTAGGCGGGCGTGGGCACCGGATGCGATGTGGGTGGTTGTCGGGTGCAGCCTCAGAGCTCCGTCCAGATGGACGCTACCGCCGGAGCAGGATTTAGCGTGGGATAAAGGGAGTGGCGTGCGTCGGGCGTGGGTATGGGAGCTACGTCTAGACGGACGCCGCGTTCCCGACGTCCGGGCGCTAGTAAAAATCACAAAGTGTCTAACACAAAATGACACATTACTAAATATATTTTATGGCTCTAATGATAATAATTTGATATTATAATATATTGACATTACTAAATAGTAAGCATGCTTCAAATTTCACTAAACTTTGCAAATATATATGTAATCTCAAATGTGCATGCTTTTTGCATACACAAAGATCGGTTCATGCTACTTCCTCCCTCTATGAAAGGATGTAATTCTTACTTTTCGATAAGTCAGATAATTTAGAGTTTGACTAAAATTATATAAAAAAGTACTAATATTTACAGTACAAAGTAAGTGGCGTTAAATTAATTATAAAATATGTTTTCATATCAAACTTGGTTGGAGACATAAATGTTAATATTATTTACTATAAACTTAGTCAAAGTTAAGCTAGTTTGACTTGCACAAATCTCGTAGTTGCATCTTTTTGGGATGGGCGTAGTATTAAATACTCGCTCAGTCTTGTAATACAGTGCATTTCTAAAATTTTAAGATAACTAAGGAAATCCTCAAATGACGCATGTACTCATAGATTAAACGCAATTAAGATGTTTCTCTTTAAATTATGGTTTCCTTTTCAATAAACATTATCAAATCTAGAAATTGACATGATGTAGAATACACTATATTTTAGTATAAATTTTAAAGAACGTCACAATACATTATATTTTAGGACGAAGAGAGTATGATCTTGTCCCCAAATAATTAACTTCTAGAAATACCATAAGTTAAACTTTCTAAATTTGACCGAATTTACAAACATAAATACTAATATTTGTGAAATTAGTATCATTATATACATCATTAAATGTACTTGTCTAGTGTATACTGATTTGATATAAAGATCAATCTCAGAAAGTACTAAATAGTATTAACCAGGAATCTCAAACCTTAAAAGTATAGTAGTATAATACTTGGAAAATAGTTAGAGCAACTCCAACGGCTCAGCTATTCTTGTTCTAGAGGTTATTTTAGAATTTATATAGCAAAAAGTAGAATCCAACAGATGTGCTATCTGGTTTTATAAAATAGGAAGCTGTCTATCCCTTGATTTTAGGTGACCATATAAAGCCAATCATGGGCGCTAGCTATCTGAAGATGACAAATAGCAATGCTGTGGCAAACCTCTTCCTTTTTTAGGAGTTTATATTTTACAGAATGGCTAAACTATGAAATTTGGCTAGTAATTTTAGTCAAATTATTGGAGTTGCTCTAAATACTTTTGATCAGACTTTCTAGAGTTAAAAAGAAACTGAACCATGTGGTCACAGCAAAGAGCAAAGCTTGAACAGACTTTTTTTTTGCGACTAAGGCTTGAACAGACTTAGAAAGTAGTAAATCTCATATCTCCTATCTCCGATATAACTACTGCGACCATTTTTGGTCGTCGCTCTGCCTTTCCCCGGTGCGATCCCGTGAGTCCGTACGCCGGCAGGTGGGCCAACTCCCCGCACACGCAATCACCGCAATCACCACGCACGAACCGCGCGCCTCTCCTTTCTCCTCACCCGCGATTTGTCCGTGAGAAAAGGAATCGCGGTCCAGCTCGTGCCCCCTAGATTCGTTCGAAGACAGTTTAAGCTCCTTCAGCGCGGCCGCTCCGTCGTCATCATTAGTTAGCCCGCCCGCCCATCGTCGTCGTCGTCACCATCACCCGCCAGAGATCTTGCGTCGTCCCCACATCTGCCCGGCTACCCCTACTGAAAGGTCCTAATGGCTAGAGGGGGGGTGAATAGCCTATTAAAAATTTCTATAACAACACTTAACAAACCGGTTAGACAATTATGAGGTGAAGCAAGTGTTGCGCTAGCCTACTAAAAATGCAAGCCACCTACCATAATTCTAGTTTCTATAGTTTCTTTTCACACAATGGCTATGTCACTGCACTTAGTTAGTATGCTCTCAAATGCTAACTAAAGAGCCACACTAACCAAACTAACAAGCTCTCACAACTAGCTACACTAAAGAGCTTGACAACTAGTTTGCGGTATTGTAAAGAGAAAGAGCAAGATAGTTATACCGCCGAGTCGAGAAATGAACCAATCAATCACAAGAATGAATATCAATGAAGACCAATCACATTGGAATCAAATTGATGACACAATGATTTTTTACCGAGGTTCACTTGCTTGCCGGCAAGCTAGTTCTCATTGTGGCGATTCACTCACTTGGAGGTTCATGCGCTAATTGGCATCACACGCCAAACCCTCAATAGGGTGCCGCACAACCAACAGAAGATGAGGATCACACAAGCCATGAGCAATTCACTAGAGTACCTTTTGGCTCTCCACCGGGGAAAGGTCAAGAACCCCTCACAATCATCACGATCGGAGCCGGAGACAATCACCAACCTCCGCTCGACGATCCTTACTGCTCCAAGCCGTCTAGGTGGCGGCAACCACCAAGACTAACAAGCGAATCCCGCAGCGAAACACGAACACCAAGTGCCTCTAGATGCAAACACTCAAGCAATGCATTTGGATTCACTCCCAATCTCACAAAGATGATGAATCAATGATAGAGATGAGTGGGAGGGCTTTGGCTAAGCTCACAAGGTTGCTATGTCAATGTAAATGGCCAAGAGAGTGAGCTAGAGCCGGCCATGGGGCTTAAATAGAAGCCCCCATGAAATATAGCCATGATACCCCTTCATTGGGCACTGCTCGGGGTGACCGGACGCTCTGGTCAGATCGACCGGACGCACCCTGCCAGTGTTCGGTCAATGGATGGCTACCACATCATCCCTCTCTTTAAATACTGAGCGTCATCCCACGTCATCCCAACGGTCAAGTGACGACCGGACGCAGCACAGTGCCACGACCAGACGCAGGACCCCAGCGTTCGATCACTTCCAGTAAGGTTCCAGCTACGACCGGACGCGTCAGTTGGATCACGACCAGACGTAGGACCCCAACATCCGGTCACTTCCAGTAAGCGTCCACTCACGACCGGACGCATCCGGTCATGCCCGACCGGACTCACCCAGCGTCCGATCACTCGCTGTCTCCTCTGTGCGTTGCCACATCAGTAGGACCGGACGAACCCTGCTAGTGTCCGGTCATGAAGTGACCCAGCATCCGATCAAAGACCGACGCCAGCGTCTTCACTGCTTCCACTGATCGGATGCTTCGGTCCAGTTAAGATCAGCGTTCTGTGCACTCTGCGAAACCCTGTCTTTTCTATACAGGGCGCTGGTGCATGTGTGTTCGCATATTTTCACAAACATTTTCAACGGTGTTAGCACTCTACTAGATCCTAAATGCATATGCAATGAGTTAGAGCATCTAGTGGCACTTTGATAACCGTATTTCGATATGAGTTTCACCCCTATTAATAGTACGGCTATCGATCCTAAATGCGATCACACTTTCTAAGTGTCTCGATCACTAAAACAAAATGGCTCCTACCACTTATACCTTTGCTTTGAGCCTTTTGTTTTTCTCTTTTTTCTTTTCAAGTCTAAGCACTTGATCATCACCTTGGCATCACCATCATCATGTCATAGTCTTCATTTGCTCCACCACTTGAAATATGCCACCTATCGCATAATCACTTTGATAAACTAGGTTAGCACTTAGGGTTTCATCAATTTACCAAAACCAAACTAGAGCTTTCAATCTCCCCCTTTTTGGTAATTGATGACAACCCTTTCACAAACATATGAATTGAAATATTTTTCTCTCACAGCACAATGCTTAAGGCTGCTTCTCTCTTCTCCATATTTACATGTTCATATTAAAGTTTAGCTCATACTGTTGGAGACGCTCTAAAGTGTGCAAACGATTTCAAAGCATTCCTTTGTTCTACTAAAGGCACCTTTAACAATAAAATTAACTTGCTAGCTCATATAAACTTAAAATATAAAATAAAGTAATCCAACATGTTAGTATAGAAATACATGTAAACATAGACACATTAATTTTAGTTTATGTCCTTCCCAACTTTCTTTCATAATCTCTAGAAGCAATGGGCAATGGTCTGGCACTCTACCCTCGACGACATTTCAAATGATAAATAAGGTTGCTTCGCCAAACATATCTCTCCATTCGGTGTTTGGCCCGGCATGCATCGAGCGGGACTTTAACATTAGTGTTACCGTCTTGGCCAATATACATAAATCTTGAATGAATACCTATACAACCCGGATCGGTGAGGTCACGTTTAGACAATCGTCTCGAAGGCGGCACCATATGTCTTCTAGGCCCTGTCGGGATCTTTGAAAAGTGTTTATAGCCCCACATCACCTCATTAAAATTCCAAGAAGTAACCAAGAAGCCGAGGACATACCATGAAGATGCTTCATATATATATGACCCCACAACCTATGCTGATCTTCCACCCTTGGCTCACTATACACAACAAAATGCATGGAGAACCAAAGGTGAAGAAGCATTTTCTCGGACATGTACATCAATGTATCTCTTGTGCTTTTCTATATATTCACCAATGAGACCTCAACCAACTCATGCTAGAAGAGTGCATGGCCAGCTCCAGTTGCACAACTATTTGAAAGCATCTAGGCCCCTAGTTGGGTTTTAGTGATTAATGACGACACAAGATTAATATGACTAATGTGTGTTTTGCAGAGGCAATTTGAGTTAGGTCATGGTAATGATGATCATTTGGACAATTATGGTTTTTATGCCCCTGTCGATGAAAATCATTTCGGTTTTCAAAGGATGGACGACAAGGTTAAGGACGAACTAGTTCTAAGTGTTATTTGGCGTTGGAGAGACACTTAGAGTAGTTTAAGACTTTGTTTTTTCTTTGACCATACTATTAAGGGGGGTATGAACTAGTAGCTTGACCTAGGTGAGTCTAATGGGTTAGGTATGGTGCACACTTATCAAACTTAGCACTAGGGAGCTCAGGAATAGCTCAAAGATCAAGTGGTCAACCTCATTCACAAAGGATTTTGAATTGGAAGTGAATGGAGGGTCAAAATGTTGATCGGACGCTGGTTTGGTGATGACCGGACTCACTGGTGTTGCATCCAGTCAGTGATCAGCGTGCACAGTAGAAGCCAAGGAGCGATTGGATGCTGCACAGTGATTAGAACCGGATGTGTCTCTACTTGTATCTGTAGCAGTGGGGCCTCGCTATCAGGGAGGATCTGACGCTGAATGGTAAACGACCGGACTCTGAGCTTGCAGCATCAGGTCGACATCAGAGAGGGTCCAGAGACCAAAATTCCTGACCGGACGTGTACGGTGGATGTTGATCGGACGCTGGTCAACATCGGTCACTCCAATGTCTCTCTCTATCAAGGTTGGCTAATTGCAGCTGCGGTGTACTGACCTGCGCGTCCGGTCATGAGGACCTACGCGTTCGGTCATCTCGTGTTTTGCTGAGTTGGACAGTAACGGTCATGTTTTGAATGGGGGAGTATAAATACTTCTCCTACTCGTCTAACTTTGCTCTCTTGCCCATTTATTCAGCTGAGGAAACCATTTGATGTGCAAGGGAGAGCAAGAGCCTAGTGGGTGATTGAGATTTGCTAATCCAAGATTAAAGACCTCATTAGTGCATACAGAGTAGCAAGTGTGCATCCACTCTTCTCATTAGGCTTGGTTGGGTCAAGTGAGAGTTCGTGCTTGTTACTCTTAGTGATCGCCATCACCTAGATGGCTCGATGGTGATTGGAAGCTTGATGATCATCCGGAGGAGCTTGTGAATGACCCAAGTCATGGTGTGAACGGTTGTGGGCGATTCACTACGACGGAGTGTCGAAGAATCAGCCCATAGAGAGCACTTGATCCTTACGCGGATCAAGAGGGAGCTACACCCTTATGTGGGTGCTGCAATGAGAACTAGTGGGGAGTGACGACTCTCCGATACCTCAGAAAAACATCTTCACGATCCTCTCCTTCTCTTTACCTTGAGCATATGTATTTGAGCAATTCAATTCATGTCTTTACATTCTTAGAATTGCCTTGCTAGAGTAGGATTAGAACCTAGTGTGCAAAACTTTTGTGTGGTAGAACAATAGAAACACTTCAAGGCACAAGGGGGTGAAATGGGCTAAGTGTAGGGCTTAATTATTGCAAGAAATTTAGAATTAGCCCAATTCACCCACCTATTGGGCATCTTGATTCTTTCAATTGGTATCAGAGCCAAGTGCTCTTTAAATTAGGCTGAATCACCGAGAGCAAGATGTCCCACGGGGATGGACCCCCTCCCGTCTTTGAGGGAGATGATTTTCCTTATTGAAAAATTCACATGGAGCCGTACCTAGAGGCTTTAGATGTTGGAGTGCTTAGAGCCGCCTCACAAGGCTTCCCTAAACCTAAGCATCCTGCCAACCTTCAAGGTGATGAGGTTCACTACGAGAAGTGGAATGCAAATGCTAGAAACACCCTTTTTACAGGTCTTTGCAAGGATGTCTTTAACCATGTGCAGAACCACAAAGACGTCCATTCACTATGGTCGGACATTTGTGCGCTCCATGAGGGAACCAAGAGTAAGCGTGAGGAACGCTATCACCTTATGATGAAGAAGCTTAATTCATTTGAAATGCTTCCTAGTGAAAGTGCTAATGAAATGTATTCATGCTTGAATGTTCTTGTAGAGAAGGTCAATGGGCTTGGACTCACTCAAATGCAACCATCCGATGTTGTGAGAAAGATCTTAAGTGTCCTCCCTATTGACAAGTATGGGCATATCGTGACGGTGCTTCATCAAGGTGATCTTTCCACCGCTATGCCAACTCAAAAATTGGGGAAGATCAATGCACATGAGTTGTACATGCACATCACTCCACAAGATGGCTCTTCTTCCACCAAGAAGAAAGATTTGGCATTCAAGGCTAGCCAAGAGAAGAGGGGCAAAGCAAAAGTTGATCATGATAGCTCAAGTGATGATGAGATTGATGATGCAAGCCTTGCTCTCATGGTGAGAAGAACCGCCAAGATGCTCAAGAAGCTAAACAAGAATGGTGTCAAGTTTGATGGCAAGAATAAGAAATTCTTCACTAGTAGTAGAAGGAAGTCCATCTCCGAAATGGATTGCTATAATTATGGAGATCTTGGTCATCTAGCTCATCAATGCCCCAAACCCACAAAAGACAATTACAAGAAGAAGTACAAGGGCAAGAAAGATGACTCAAGTGATGATGATGATGAGAAGAAGAAGAACAAGCCATATAAGAAGAAAGATGGCAAGAAGAAGGAATTTCACAAGAAGAAGAAGAATGACAAGGCCTATATTGTTGGTGATTAGCTCACGGACATTGAATCAAGTGGCTCATCCAATGATGAAAGTGAAAATGAGAAGGAGAAGGTGGCCGCTCTTGTGATTGGTTCTTTATTATCTCCATTGACACCACCGTCATCATCCTCTACACATCTATGCCTCATGGCCAAGGGTGAACGAAAGGTACAAAATGATGATGATAGTAATGGTGATGACAATGCTAGTGATGATAATAATGGTAGTGATAGTGATGAAGAATTTGAATCACCTTCTTATGATGATCTTGTCAAATTATTAAACCAATACACTAAAATCATTAGAAAGACAAGAGCTAAAAATAAGAAACTAGAACTTAAGAATGACTCGCTCTTAGCAAAGTATGACATAGCTGAAAAAGCTAATGATGAGCTTAAAGAAGAGAATAAAATTGTGTCATCTAAACTCAAGGAGCTCAAAACCTCTAAAAGAGCGCTTAGAGAAAAATATGATAAACTTGAGGGGGATACACAATGAGCTCATCATTAGCTACAACTTGCTCAAGAAGCTCAAGATTAATCATGACAATCTTGTTCTTTCTCATGAGTTATTGTCCAATAAGCCACATGATGCTACTAACAATGTTGTTAAGATTGATATAGCCACATCATATGATGACTTGATTGTTGAGAGCATTGAGTAAGGTTCTAGTAGCAAAGGCAAGAAAGTGGTTGAATCCGACAACTATGATGATTATGTCAAACTCAAGAATGAAAATGAAAAGCTCAAGAAGGATCTTAAAAAGCTATCAACCACCAACACAATTGTGATAGAGAATCTTGACAATGATCATGATATGGCTCTTGAGAATAAGATGCTTAGAGAAGAGAACAAGACACTCAAGATGGAGAAGAATCATGATGAACTTAGAGAAGAAAACAAGAAACTCAAGTTGAAGAAAGAACATCTCAAGACCAGTTTGAGCAAGTTCATAAGAGGCCAATATCTCCAAAGTGAGCTACTTATGAACATCGTGATGAAGATGGATAGAAGTGGTATTGGGTTCTTGGCAAATCAAGAGAAGAAAGCTTAAGCTCAACATCAACAACAATACAAGTCAAAGCCTAAGCCAAAGAGATGCTTTGAGTGTAGACAAGAATGTCACTTTGCTCATGAGTGTGAAACTCCACCACCACAACCCTTGCCCAAGCATGCTAGACCCTTTGCCTTCAATGCTTAGTACATGTTTAGAAAAGATTCTAGTGGAAAGATGAAAGTCATATTCTTAGGTCCACCCAACAAGAATAGGCCTAAGCAAATTTAGGTTGCTAAGTCACTAGTTGAGAAAGTCAAGGGCCCTCATCAAGTTTGGGTCCCTAAACAATAAGCTTGATCTCTTGTATGTGTAGGTGAACTACAAGACCGGTGGAAGTCATTGGGTTATTGATAGTGGTTGCACTCAACATATGACCGGTGATCCTCGTATGTTCACCTCACTAGATAAACAAGTAGATGGTCAAGAAAGGATTACTTTTGGTGACAATTCAAAGGGCAAAGTATAAGGTTTGGGCAAAGTTGCAATATCAAATAATCACTCAATATCAAATGTGCTATATGTTGCTTCATTGAGCTTCAACTTTCTATCCGTTGGTCAATTGTGTGATCTTGGCTTTCAATGTTTGTTCACCGAGAAAGAAGTGGTTGTGTCAAAGAAAGATGGATCAAGTTATATTCAAGGGCTTTAGATACAACAACCTATATCTAGTAGATTTCACCTTCGAAGATGCAAACTTGAAGACATGCTTATTCACCAAAACATCACTTGGGTGGCTTTGGCATAGAAGACTTACACATGTTGGGATGAGCTCACTCAAGAAGCTAATGAAAAATGAGTTGGTGAGAGGTTTGGGTTTGAAGGATGTGAAATATGAGAAGGACAAGCTTTGTAGTGCATGTCAAGCCAGCAAGCAACTTGCAAACACTCACTAAACCAAAGCTTACATGTCAACAACAAGAGTGCTATAGCTTCTCTACATGGATCTATTTGGACCAACAACTTACAAGAGTTTGGGAGGCAACCTCTATTGTCTTGTGATAGTCGATGACTACTCAAGATACACTTGGGTGTTCTTCCTTCATGAGAAGACCGAAGTGGCCGCATATTTCAAGAAGTTTGCCAAGAGAGCACAAAATGAATTTGAAGTGAAGCTCAAGAAGATAAGAAGTGACAATGGAAAAGAATTTAACAATATAAACATTGAAGCATACTGTGATGAAGTTGGGATCAAGCATTAGGTCTCTGCAACATACACTCCTCAATAAAATGGTGTAGTAGAGAGAAAGAACCGAGCACTAATCACCATTGCAAGAACAATGCTTGATGAGTACAATACACCTCAAGATCTATGGGCGGAAGCCATCAACACCGCATGCTATGCATCCAACCGCCTATTTCTCCAAAAGTTTCTTAGCAAGACCCCTTATGAGTTGCTCAATGGGAAGAAGCTGGATGTCTCATTCTTCTGGGTGTTTGGTTGCAAATGCTACATCTATAAGAAGCGACAACACCTAGGAAAGTTTCAAAGACATTGTGATATTGGTTTTCTTGTTGGTTACTCATCAAAGTCCAAAGTATATCGAATATTTAATCATGCCACCGGCTTGGTTGAAGAAACATATAATGTGGAATTTGATGAATCTAACGGCTCCCAAGGAACACATGAGAATCTTGATGATGTAGGTGATGAACCATTGAGGGAGGCCATGAAGAACATTTTGATAGAAGACATCAAGCCCAAAGATGATGAAGATGATCTACAAGTGATTGATCCACCCTCTTCATCAAATGTGCCACAAGATGATGATAAAGATGGGAGAGTAGAAAATAAAGATACTCATGTCTGTCATGACCAAATGGTGTCACAAGCTCAAGATGTTGATGCTTCACAACCTCCCCCTCAAGTGGTTGATATAAGAAATTTACCTCTACTTCAAGCACATCCATAAGATCTCATCATAGGGAATCCTTCAAATGGTGTAATGACTCGCTCTAAAAAACTTGCTTTATTTATTGAATATCACTCGTTTGTTTCTTGCATTGAGCCTAAGAATATAGAAGAAGCTCTTTAAGATCCAGATTGGATAAATGCCATGCATGAAGAATTAAACAACTTCACCCGCAATGAAGTTTGGACTCTTGAAGAGTGACCACAAGATGCAAGAGTCATTGGAACAAAGTGGGAGTTCCGCAATAAGCAAGATGATCAAGGCATCGTTGTGAGGAACAAGGCAAGGTTAGTTGCAAAAGGGTTCTCTCAAGTTGAAGGGTTGGATTTTGGAGAGACCTTTATACCGGTTGCAAGACTTGAAGCCATTCATATCCTTCTTGCATATGCATCTCATCATGAAATGAAATTATATCAAATGGATGTTAAAAGTGCATTTTTAAATGGCTTTATAAATGAACTAGTCTATTTGATCAACCTCAATGGTTCAAAGACCCTAGATATCATAATCATGTTTATAGGTTGTCCAAGGTGTTATATGGGCTAAATCAAGCCCCTAAAGCTTGGTATGAGCGTTTTTTGTATTTCCTTATTGAGAAGGGCTTCACCATTGGGAAGGTCGACACCACAGTATTTGCCAAGAAGCTTGATGGAGAGATCTTCATTTGTTAAGTTTATGTTGATGATATCATATTTGGCTCATCAAATGAAGACTATTGCAAAGAGTTTGGTGAATTGATGTCGAAGGAGTTCGAGATGTCTATGATTGGAGAGCTTACATTCTTTCTTGGTTTTCCAGTCAAGCAAATGAGAGAAGAGATTTTCATCTCTCAAGAAAAGTATACCAAGGATCTTCTCAAGAGGTTTACAATGGATGAATGTAAGCCAATCAAGACACCAATGCCATCTAATGGACATCTCGACCTAGATGAGTGAGGTAAATCGGTTGATAAAACTCTCTACCGTTCTATGATTGATAGCTTATTATATTTGACCGCATCTAGGCCCGACATCATGTTTAGTGTGTGTATGTGTGCTAGATTTGAAGCTAGTCCTAAGGAGGCTCACTTAGTTGCTGTTAAAAGAATCCTTAGGTACCTTAAGCACGCACCAAGCATTGGCCTTTGGTATCCCAAAGAAGCTAGATTCCAACTAATTGGCTATTTCGATTTGAATTATACCGGTTGCAAAATTGATAGAAAAAAGCACATAGAGAGGGTGACATTTGCTTGGTAGATCACTAATGTCTTGGACCTCTAAGAAGCAAAATAGTGTGGCCTTGTCCACCACCGAGGCGGAGTACATTGCTGCGGGTGCTTATTGTGCACAAATCCTTTACATGAAGCAAACTCTTCTGGACTATGGTGTAGTTCAAGATAAGGTACCTCTTTTGTGTGACAATGAGAGCGTTGTACTGCTTGCTAATAACCCAGTTCAACACTCTCGCACCAAGCACACAGATATCCGTCATCACTTTCTTAGAGATCATGTTGCTAAAAATGATATATCACTAGAAGGTGTAAGGACTGAGGATCAATTGGCGAATATCTTCACAAAACCACTAGATGAGGTTACGTTTTGTCGGTTGAGGAATGAGCTCAATGTGCTTGACCTAAGTAACTTCACTAAAAAATGAGCTTGTATTGTCTTTTGCATTGCATTGTAATATAAAACATGTTTAATTTTTAGTAATGCACTTAGGACTTGTCTAACATGGTTAAGATAACCGCCGAAAAACGTGTGAAAAAGATTAACCTTGGATCAAACTTGACAAGCAACTAGATTTACCTTCTTGTATTGCATTGCATATGCATGTGTGTTGCTTTGTCAGTTGTTTTCGGTTATTTTTTGAGCATCCGCTGTGTTCGTTCACAAATTGGGAGAGTATTTGAAGCTCCTAATGGTTGAATTCCCTATTATGTGGCCACATGGTGCTCCTCGCCCCATTTTGTCACTTCTTTTCTTAAAAAGATATATAGCCCAAGGCAAAATACTTTGAAAAATTGAGGGCTTGAGAGTTGGTTCTCATACTAGTTCCAATTTGGTGTTTATTTGGCTCTTATTTGGATTGGAACTTGGTTGAGAGAAAGTGCCATGAAGAAAGGAGAAGAACAATAGCTGAAGGAGGACCGGACGCTAGGACCGGACTCACAATCAGAGCATTCAGTCATGCAGTATAGGGAACTGACAATGTACAATATTTCACCCACGTCCGGTGCAAAGTTGAAGCTGCGTCAAATCAACTCAAGTTGGAACACAGGGAATGACTGGACTCAGCTGTGCATCAGGTCATGAGAAATTGAACATGTCTGATCACATCGAGAGCGTTTCTGGTGCTCTCTGTTCCTGATCAGTCTAAGGAGGAGCAGTGTCAGGTCAATTCCATTGGAGCGTCCGGTCGCAACAGTGTTCGCGCGGTTTGCTTCAAAAGCTAACTGATGCTTGGGGCCCACTCATCTCTCACTCTCTTCTATCAAGTCAGGCCTGCATCCTCTCCTTCACCTTCACTCGAACCGCCCGCGCCCGTTACTTTCCATCCGTACGCCGGTGCCCGTGAACCCTAATCCGCCGCTGCGCCTCCCTCGCCGAAGCGCTTGTGCCACCGCTCCCGCACATCACGCATGCACTCCCTCATCGCACCCACGCTCGCTGTGCCCATGGCTACACCGTGCCCTTGCCACTGTAGCTAGGTCCTGTCGTTGCCTCTCGCCATGTGCGTCGCCACCGCCGGAGGCTTCTTCTCCAACCTCGCCATCGACTCCCTCGGCTCCAGCGACCTCGCGCAACCTTCTCCTGGTGTCCAGTACTTGTGCTCCGGCATCCCTTTGCCTTAGCATAGCTCCACCTTGGTGCTAATTCTTGACATCCAGAGGCCCTACTCTAGTAAAGTCTTGGCCACAGTCCTCACTTTCTAGGGTTTTTGCCACCCTCGCCAACCAAGTGTTTGTTGAAATGGTTGAACCGGCCCTGGACTCTATTATTAATCTGTTTTTGGTCAATTTCTTTTGTAGAACCTTACCTTGATTGAGTGGTGCCCTTAGCGTTCAGTTCTTACCTTTTCACAGGGATTTGTCAGGTAGTAAGCCATTCCTCCATTTCTTACCAAATTGCTTACTCTAATTGGTAAATCTCATCTCTAGAAATTATGATTGCTTACATATTCTCTCTATTCCATCTCTTGCAGCAAGTTGGGCAGAGTATTCTTGGTCAGTTGTTAGTGGCAGTTAACTCAGGGCCAAGCCCGTGGGTATGGATTGAGGCCAAGCCTCAGTGAGTGTCAGGAGATAGTAGATCTTAGTGACAATGGCTTTCTTGTCAATGGACTGATGGGCAGTTGATCTTGTTTAAGTTTGTCAGTGACAGGGGGAGCTCTTGATTGCTTGATATTGTTCAGTGGCAGTTGATCTTTGCAGTGTCAGTCATGGCTCATTGCAAGAACGTTGGTGGTCCCAGCGATGATGGGAGGCATCCGCTTCGCCTGACAGAGCAGGAAAAGGGGATGGGGCCAAAGAAGACGGTTACAAAGAAGAAGCGCAAGCGTGGTGACACAGAGGCAAAGAGAGTAGCAGTAGTGGCCGCCGCCATAGAGCATGCTGAGAGAGTGGCAGAGGTAGTGGTGTTCACATTGGCGATCAGTTGTCACTAGCTCAGAGGGCCACAGTCGAGGAGCTCAAGGCTAGGCATGGTAGTCCACGTGGTACTATCATGCTTGGATGTCAGCGGGTACCTCTAGAGGAGATTGAGCCCTAGGAGGAGACCGAGCAGCACTAGGAGCAGGTAGAGTAGCCACGGCTTCGACGTTTCAGTCATACTCGCACCCAGGTGTCACCGAGGCCTGAGACACAGAGACATGGTTCTCGTCCACCTCCCAGACCACAGGGTCTGCCTCTAGTGGTGCACTTGGACTTGAGGGCAGCCACAACTAGGCAGGTGCAACAGCTTCGTTTTGTGGAGTTTGAGCAGTGGTTTCCACCAAGGTAGGATGAGCGAGCTTCGGAGCAGTTCTACACAGTGTTGTAGGAGGACTTCTACAATGCCTACCTCAATAGTGGTGTGGCATTTAGATCTCAAAGAGTGCACTCCTTAGAGGCTATAGTTGCAGTTGTGGGAGAGCAGATCCGTCCCCACCTCAGCTACCTACTAGGTCTAGCAGATCTCTTAGGACGGACTGGTCGATACATTCCGTCATGGGGCAGAGAGTTCTATGCTTCTTTGTGGATTGACTCGAGGCATAGGTACATTCACTTTGCTTTTAGAGGCCATGACTACAAGCTATAGAGCTCAAGGGCTAGAGAGATATTGAGGATTCTAGAGTCCTCTATTTAGATTCATGAGATCTGCTATGGAGAGACAGAGCCACCGGGATGCCCTCATGGTGGATAGAGACCACCCATAGACTTAGTTAGAGCTTGCTTTACTGAGCCATTTAGAGAGGGATCGAGCCACACCCCACATGAACTTACACCTACAGCTCGTATCCTTGACTCGGTCATGAGGTCTTTGCTCCTGAGTGGTGGCTATCATGAGGGATTGACACGTGTTCAGGTTTGGTTAGTCCACCACTTGATCTCTCAGACTATGTTTGATATTTGGGATGTGATGCTCTCAGAGATGGAGGACACCTTAGCAAAGGGTTTCAGGGGCCATCGTCAGTTGCCATATGCTCATTGGATCACCTTTCTTATTTGGAAGGCAATTTCATAGATGTCCCTAGAGGCAGTGGCTGAGTGGAGTGGTGCTACTACAGAGTTCCCAAAGTATGACATAAGCCAGTTGTTACGTCATAGTCGTGGGAGGACTCCTAGCCAGCCGAGCCATAGACTAGAGGTGCTAGAGACTGCAGCTAAGCAGGACGAGGCCATCAGAGCCATTGCCGAGACCGAGCTAGAGTAGCTAGAGGCACAGCAAGAGGACATGGTCAAGAGCGACCTGACTGATAGCTTAGACAAGGACTACTGGCCTATCTCACATATGCCACCACGTGCACATGATAGAGAGGCTAGTGGCTCTAGCTCAGCTCTACCACAGCCGCTGCAGACAGACCCTACCTTGCTAGTGATACTTTAGAGCATGCAGTAGGACCAGGCTTGTTAGGCACAGGAGACAGCAGCTGCCATTGCTCAGGTGCAGGCACATCAGGATCAGTTCTAGCAACAACAGTGGGCCATTCAGTAGCAGTAGCTAGTCACAAAGTAGCAGCTTCTTGGTTTCATGCAGCATGTTCTTTCGGCTACAAGAATTGCTTCTTTCTAGCCCACGTTGCAGATCGGTTAGACTGTTACTACTACCCCAGGGACTCCAGCTATACTACCCAGTGGGCCTTAGAGTCATGGATAGCCAGCTGCACAGTTTGCCTCACCTACTGAGCAGGTGTCTCAGTGGTTTGCTTCACCACAGACAGAGCAGGCTCAGCACTACACTCCTATAGTTACGGGCTTTACTCGTACTGAGTCTGAGTCAGTGCTAGTGACAGACACTCCAGTCTCTAGGAGTTTGGATGCTACTTTTAGTAAGCTCACAGGACAGCCTACACCTCCTGAGTTTTGAGTTCTTGCCCCTACCATAGTCGATCCGGTCATAAGGACTACCAAGACGATCCCATCTTCTGTTGCTTCGTCCGAGCCGCCACTGATAGTCACTCCCACACTTGAGACTTCAGCAACAGAGACAGCGGCAGTTGTGGCTCCACTTCCTACAGAGACACCTTATATGCCATAGGGTCAGGCTACTACCACAGCTTTAGAGCCTCCACAGGCCGACCCAGCTACCGAGTCCACCGAGCAGACCCAGACTGCTTCACCTCCACTTCTAGTGACAGAGGGTACATTTGAGCCTGCTCCATAGGGTCTGACTGCTTAGAGTTCAGGGTCCAAGGATGATGCAGCTCAGTTTTAGATCTCTCACCGCACCTCAGCGCCTAACTCGTCTGCTCTTGTCCTACCATTTGACCCTTAGGTTTTGGTGCTTGACGCCAAAGGGGGAGAGGGAGCGAGTATGTTAGACTTAGGGGGAGCATGTGAGATGGACTCATCTTTTGTGTGCTACATCATGCATTCACATTTACTTCATGCAGTGTGATATATGTGATATGTGTGTGATTGTGAGACTTATGTGACATGTGTGCTCTCTACTTGATTATGCTCATTTGCTTAGCTTCCGTGTTCTACTCCGATTCAAACGAGCTTTATATTTCGTACTCATGCTTAATTAATATCTTGTGAGTACTTTGTGTTGGCTTAGGTCATATACGCATTCCTAATCCCCTTGTTCTCATTGTCAAATGCTTATATAAACCAAGCATGTTGAAAACCTCACCCATCTCTTTTATATATACTCGAGGTAGTGTTGTCATCAATCACTAAAAAGGGAGAGATTGAAAGCATCTAGGCCCCTAGTTGGGTTTCGGTGATTAATGACGACACAAGATTACTGTGACTAACGTGTGTTTTGTAGAGGTAATTTGAGTTAGGTCATGGTAATGATGATCATTTGGACAATTATGGTTTTCATGCCCCTGTCGATGAAAATCATTTCGGTTTTCAAAGGATGGACGACAAGGTTAAGGACGAACTAGTTCTAAGTGTCATTTGGCATTGGAGAGATACTTAGAGTAGTTTAGGACTTTGTTTTTCTTTTTGCCGTACTATTAAGGGGGGGTATGAACTAGTAGCTTGACCTAGGTGAGTCTAATGGGTTAGGTGTGGTGCACACTTGTCAAACTTAGCACTAGTGAGTTCAGGAATAGCCCAAAGATAAAGTGAAGTCTACCTCATTCATAAAGGATTTTGAATTGAAAGTGAATGGAGGGTCAAAATGTTGATCGGATGCTGGTTTGGTGATGACCGGACTCACTGGTGTTGCATCCGGTCAGTGATCAGCGCGCGCAGCAGAAGTCGAGGAGCGACCGGACACTGCACAGTGATTAGAACCGGACGCGTCTCTAGTCGTATTTGTAGCAGTGGGGCCTCACTGTCAGGGAGGATCTGACGCTAAATAGTAAACGACCAGACTCTGAGCTTGCAGCATCAGGTCGACATCAAAGAGGGTCTAGAGATCAAAATTCCTGACCGGACGCATCCGGTGGATGTTGACCGGACGCTGGTCAATGTCAGGTCACTCCAACGGCTCTCTCTGATAAGGTCGGCTAATTGCAGCTACGGTGTACTGACCTGCGCGTCCGGTCATGAGGACCTGCACGTCCGGTCACCTCGTGTTTTGCTGAGTTGGATAGTAACGGTCATGTTTTGAATGGGGGAGTATAAATACTTCTACTCGTCCAACTTAGCTCTCTTGCCCATTTGTTCAGCTGAGGAAACCATTTGGTGTGCAAGGGAGAGCAAGAGCCTAGTGGGGTGATTGAGATTTGCTAATCCAATATTAAGGACCTCATTAGTGCATAGAGAGTAGAAAGTGTGCATCCACTCTTCTTATTAGGCTTAGTTGGGTCAAGTGAGAGTTCGTGCTTGTTACTCTTGGTGATCGTCATCACCTAGACGGCTCGGTGGTGATTGGAAGCTCGGTGATCATCCAAAGGAGCTTGTGAATGACCCAAGTCACGGTGTGAGCGGGGTGGGCGATTCACCACGACGGAGTGTCAAAGAATCAGCCCGTAGAGAGCACTTGATCCTTGCGTGGATCAAGGGGGGAGCTACACCCTTGCGCGGGTGCTCCAACGAGAACTAGTGGAGAGTGACGACTCTCCGATACCTCGGAAAAACATCTCCGCGATCCTCTCCTTCTCTTTACCTTGAGCATCTACGTTTGAACAATTCAATTCATGTCTTTACATTCTTAGAATTGCCTTGTTAGAGTAGGATTGGAACCTAGTGTGCAAAACTTTTATGCGGTAGAACAATAGAAACACTTCTGGACACAAGAGGGTGAAATGAGCTAAGTGTAGGGTTTAATTATTGCAAAAAATTTAGAATTAGCCTAATTCATCCCCTTTTGGGCATCTTAATCCTTTCACTATCCACACTCATATGATTTTTAAAGGCCCAAATGCCACCTCAAGTTTGCAACGCGCCAAGACCCAAACTAGGCCAATGGCAAGTACAATGGCCGACTAGGAGATTGATATTGATAATAATGGACAACGATTAACGTTTTGCTAACTGTTAATAAACTCACAATTACTGCTAGTGCATATGGCTCAACAATACTTGGTTCATTGTGGACGTGGTTACGGAAGGAAACGGTGAATTCTACCTTATACAGGGATAGCTTGATTTGTTATTTTCAAAATTGATAATTAATATGGACATGGACAGTTATTTGATGCACTGATATATAAGATGTGGTAAAACTTGTGAAGTACATTGGTTAGGGTTAGTTTGGTTTTTTGGGATAGGAGGGACGTGATAGATTCATTCCAAATTTTTTGAATGTGATGGTCCCTGCTCTATGTTTGGTTGAGGAGACGAGGACGTCCCTGCTATATGTTCAGTTGAAGGAATGGAGATGAAGGATACACATCTGTTTAGTGGGGCCCACGTGTCATCCTCTCTCGACTTCTTTTTCCTCCTTCACCGTAGTTTGCGCTATGGCCGGGGCCAAGCTCGCCCTCGGCAGTGCCGAGGCTCCTTGCGCGCAAGGCTGCTTGGTCGAGCTTGCCCTTGGCTGCACTTGCTGGGGATGGGGCCACCCATGCCATGGCCGGGTCGAGCTCGCCCGTGGCGGCCCTTGTTGGGGTCGACGCCGGGGTTGGCCACTAGTACATCGTCGATCTCTTTTGGTGGTGGCCATTGTTTCGGTGGCGGTTCATAATCTATAGGTGCCACTATAAATAAAACTGTGGGTCCAGATCATGAACCGCCAATGTAAATTCATTTTTATTGGCTGTTTTCTTAAGTTTACCGTCAGTAAAAATACATGATTTCTCCTGGTGGTTGCCTTAAGAAAACAGCTAGTAAAAATATATTTATAGTGGCGGTTTTCATGACCCAGCGCCACTACAAATAATTTGAAATTAATTTTATGAGTTTTTCAAATGATCTCGAATGGAGAAATGGTCTGAACAAATGTTGTAGGATTCAAAAAGATATACAACTTTGTAGTTGATAACTTTCTTTTCATTTAAAATCATTTAGGGCACAGAAATTATGTTTTAAGATTAATGATTTTAAAATTTATATATTTTTTAATTTCTCAAATGGCCTCTGACGGGAAACGATCAAAAGCAAAGTTGTAGATCTCGATGAGATCTAAAAGTTTGTAGTTGAAACTTTTGTCATTGGAATCCATTTAGGGCTTTAAATCTTAATTTTAAAATCTGCGATAGCGAATACTAAGGGTATATTTCTACTATTTAGTCACAAGTGGGCTGAGTTGCTGAGTTCGATTCCTGGGGTCGCAAATGCATGGATTTCTTGCGAAAATGAGTGAAAACATTCAAAACCGTGTGTGGCTGCCTTGTGCGTGAGCCTCCTCAGATAAAAATTTTTTTGCTATTTTTTAGCCTGATTTGTAATTTTTGAAAATCATTTGTAGTGGCGGTTTTCTTAAGAAAACGGCCAGTGTAAATCATTTGTTGTGACTGTTTTCTTATGAAAACAGCCGGTGTAAATCATTTATAGTGACGTTTCTCTAGAAGACGCCTGTAAAGTTCATGATTTTCGCTGGCATTTCACACTGACGGTGAATAAAAGCGCCGGTAAAAATAGATTTAGAACCGTCGGTACAAATATTCTGTGTACTAGTGGGCCGATGTATGGTTGGGTCGAACTCGCCCACGGCTGCCCTCGTCGGGGCCACACCAATGCAAGGCCAAACTCTCCCATGGCTGCCCTCACCAGAGTCGGGGCCGCCTGTGCAGACCAAGCTCGCTCGCCCTCTCACCTTCTCCTTCCGAGCATGCGTCTATAGGGAAAGAGGAAGCACGCCAACGGAAGAAAATGACGTCGTGAGGGGATGAGCTTCTACCTCAGAGTTTGTTAAGGGAAGCTTAGAGACAAAAACTTAGAAGAATATTCTCTCCTAGAGGCGGTTCCATCCCACTCGCCCCTCAAAGAAATACTGGTACGAAATACTTCGTCCTTGTCTGGCCTCCAACCAAACACTTCCTTAGTGTGTGTACTTAGGTTGTGAGGATGCAAAGCAAACAAAGGGCACACAAATAGATCATTGATCAAGTCCAAACAATGAAAATCTTGAGTAAAATTGTATAGATAGGATGAACGTGTTATATGAAAGGCGAAAGGAAAATATATTGATAGGATGGTCTAGTTCTCAGAAAATTTAAAGCACCAAACTATTTCCTATTAGTCAGGCCTAATAAAAAAGACACACGCACAGTCGTTAGTTATTAGCAAATTCGAAGCACCAGACTACCGCACAATACTTACATTAAAGAAAAATACATAATGGATGGTCTGGTCGGTTAATAAATAAATGGACTAGCAGATTATTGAACAACTAGTATAGTGCCCGTGCTAACGCCACGGCTTCATTTCGGATATGCACATGAAAACAACCAAACGACGATATTTTTTCCATAGTTCAACTTTCACACAATTGGATATGACCATGTATATAATTCGAAAAACACTTATGCATTATAAGGCATAATAAAGTTATGTCTCGCTTTAACCATCTAATTTACAATTTGCCTAAGATCTTAAGTAGGCCTTGGATCTTCAGGGAAGATGTGAAAACATTTATTTGCACGGCTCTTCAAGATGTTCACCAAGAATTCCGTCATTGGTGAAGTTGATAGTTGTGCATGGCAGATAATAAGTTAACTTATTAATTTGCTATGTAGTGCACAAAATATACATAGAGAATATATGGTTGATCAGTGGCAATCTTACGCCATCCCACGACCACATGAAATGGTATACAAGGAAACCTCATAGAATAGGCACTGGTGAAACAAAATTCTGAATTCTTAGTTAAGCATCAAAATTACCAAACTTTAAAACTCTCACTGTAATTTTTAGAGTTATCAAGGTTCTTGTTCTGCATATACTCTCTTCAGAACATTGCCTAGCTGTGCTACAACTAATCAAGATTGCAGGGTGCAAGAGATAGAGGCAAACTGCACATGTTTGCCTACTGAAACCAGTGTATTATTTATTGATCCCAAGGTCTGAAAGTTACGGCTAACTTTCAAAATACTTAGGCCCCAAATTAACTTGCAACACACATGAGGAACAGAATTGTATGATCTATCTATCTCATACATAAATCATATAATCTGAAAACATTTATAATGCCTCAGCCCAAATGCTAAAGTGATCTGCAAAAAAATAATAAGAATTACTATTACATAGTACAAGCCCCGTAGCAGGTAATTAGCTTTGTAGAAATGACTTCCAGGAATCTAGTTGCAGAGTTCAGAGAAGTATGTTTATTTGATTTGATAGCGTTGCCGTTGCTTTATTTCTAGTTTCATACTCCCCCATATTCCCACAGTGGAAACAGCTAACCTCATCTATGGCACTGTCAAAGACTAAGGACATACAGATAAAAATGAATGGAGGTAGCATACATAATTGTACAGAACGGTACCTTCAAATGGTGCTGCCTTCTGGCCTGCCACTCAGACCATTGTTGCATTAGTTGCGTAAGCTTTCTTTTGCTTTCCCTGAGATATTAAGATACCAATACTTATTAAAAATAACCAAATGGTTTTAAAATATTTTCCGGAGCATGAAAGTTGCTACCACAAAATGTCATGTGCTAGAAGAAGACTCCTTTGATTCCACACGGGCTCTTTTAACTCCTCTCGAGGCTAAAAATGCCATATCAAGGAACAACAACAGCTATAAATTTGGCCCAAGTCACAATAACATGTGTAGGGTCCCAGGAGTATGACCAAGAGTCTGCGCTTCTTATGCAAGTACAGTTCCCAGGATTCAATGGAAACAAATAAATCTTCAGAAAACATAGGCACTTGCAGTTGCAGAAGTATATTAGCAGAAATACATAATATTCCATTCAATAGGATACGACTTTCTTGAACAGAGATGCTGTTTGACTCATAAATTGGTGCATTTTCAGTCCCATCACCCTTGTCCAGCTTGACCTCAAAACCAGTCACAGTCTGCACAGCTGCAACACTAATCTCGGGCTGAATGGAAGCATCCAGTAGCTGATCCTTTCCAACCACTACGTCATCATCCGCGAGGTCCATATCTTCCACTTGCCCCTCTTCAAGATCCATGTTCCCAGGCCCCAGCAGATGGCTTGGGATTACTACCTCTTCATCTTTCGCATCTTTCTCCCCCTTCATCTTTCGCATCAGCCTCGCAAGGTGCGTCAAGGCTGATGAACTCGTCTGATGCAATGTTTTTGCGGGGCAAATACACTATGCATTCAACATTCCCGATAGAATTTGCAGGAAGGGAAGGGAAGGGAAGGGAAGAGATGCTGGAAATACCTTGTGGGTGCTCGTCGCAGGGGCCGACGAAGACTTGGCGTAGGGCGGCGGCGACGTTCGTCCAGAGGCTGTGGCAGAGCTCGTGCGCACGTGGCCGCGGCGGAGCCCGCTCGAGCTTGCGCCCGTTCGTAACGCGCCTCACGCCGGCGCCATGCCGTGCGCGAGAGTGGAGCCCGCACGCTGGCCGCCGGATACCGGAGACGGATCGTCGACGCGCGATGGTGGCCCGGCCACTCCGCGACGGGGACGGAGCACCAGCGACAGCGAGCAGGGCCTGGAGGAGGGCAGCCGCCATGCCCTTCGGACAAACCCTAGGCACGGGCGCTCCTGCGCGTGGAGGCGCTGCCGCCGTCTCCTGACCCCGGCTCGCGTTGAGCTTTCGTTTTTTCGGAAAAAAGGGTAAAACAAGGTGGAGGTGGGAATCGAACCGTGGTTGCTCGGCGTGGACGTGGGTGCCTGGTCACGCGCGGGAGGTCCGCGGGAGGACGACGGAGGGCAGACACGCTAAACATGAGCCGTCGGATTTGAACGAGTAATGAGAGAGAATGGCTAAGAGATAATCTGGTGCATCTGTTTTGATGGTGTTATATTTTCTGGATGCATTTATAGATGTGGATGTAGTGACTGTGGAGCAGACATTTATTGTATGGCTGTAGATTTATTCTAACTGGTGTATTATAGGGTGGGGTAGATGTAGTAGAAGGAGAGTGGGCCCTAGTGTTGCCGAGTAAGCACATAGTGTGACAGGGTGCAGTCACTGCCAGTTGGTGCCTTAAACCGGCAACAAGACAGGCGCTGTTGCTAGCAGTTGGTGCCACAAACCAATAGTGAAATAGGTGTCGTTGCTTGTTGCTACTTGTTGGTGCCTCAAACTGGCAATGAGGCAGGTGCTTTCGCTGCTAGTTGCTGTCTCAAACTGGTAGTGGTATCTAGGGCAGACCCGGCGATCCAGGCTGCTCTTGTGCGAATGCCACTGAGGCCCAATACATTCTTGACCCAACTGCTGAGCGTCAATGCAGGAAACAAAGGGACCCTCGGCCGAAACGATCAAACAAAGTCAATGCTTATGTAGAAGAAATGAAGGGACCCTCGGTCATGCCACTGCAGCTCTCCGCTCCTAGTTCCCAGACCTGGTCACCACCAAGACACAATCACCAATCATGGTCATGAGTTCATGACATTCATAATCCCCCACCCAATTTATTCACAGTGCTGCTACTGCCTTCAGCCATATGGGTGCTCGTGCTTTCTGCTTTCATCCTCAGGTCCCTTTTGCTACTATAAGAGGGCAGCGCTGCACCAGCCTAGCCGCAACCTGTCCCGGAGCATCGGCCACTGGGTATGTCATAGCACCAATGTCAACAAGCAGTCGATCAGGGGCAGCAACGTAGCCAACAAGTTAAATTTGGCCATGATTTGATAGCTGGTGATTTGGTTAATTAGTCAATTCGGTGCTTAAATCTTGGAGTAATTCACAAAATCTGATTCAAGAAAACTAGCATGTGATTTTTTTGTTAATTAAGTTTTGCTCTCCATATTCATATGATCATTCGAATTTGTGTTACAACATGATTCTAGATAGAACTAACGCCATTGTCATATTTTACTTGTACTATAGGATCTATGTTTCTAAGCACTTGTTATTATTAGACTTTGTTCCTTGCTTGGGCTCGCCAGATTTCCTAGGTCTGCCACTGTTCGTTGGTATCCCACGACACTGCCGGTTTAAGATCCAACAATGATACAATAGGGACTATCATTGCCTCTTAGACACCTACCGGGATTAATTCCAATAGTACTAGGCTGTTTGGAACTATTAGTACTAGCTGGTTTATTAGTAATGAGTTATCAGTATTTGTATCAAACAGTTGACCATACAAAGGATTCTCGAGTGTTAGAAATTGACTAGTCAGGCAGTAGACCTGATGGTTGACTGAGCAAATTAATTCTCGATAGTCCCAATTGTCAATGAATAGATAGAAAATGGTTGTAATACCCGTCGTTTAGACAATTTCCACCTCCTTGTAAGTGTAATTGACTAAATATTCGGTGAACCATATCCAACTGACATATATTGACCATTGGCTGTTGTGCCAAATGGCCATAATCAAATCTTTTTTTATAATATAATGTAACACATCGTGATTAGCATGATGAGCCAATGTGTATATATATGTGTGTGTGTTTGGGGGCGTATCATAAATTATGGACCCATTGTTCATAAAAGATGCCTGACACTACTAGTAGGATTGTAAGAATGGCCAACGTTTTTCAAACGGTAAGGCACACAAAGTAGGGGTCTTTCCCGGTATTAATTTTTTTTTTTGCCATTTTTTCACCTGAATTTGTTTTTTTTTGGAAAACCTCGTCAAGTGATGAGCCCTGTCATCGCAGCCACTTTCCTACTGCCGGTTCAAGAAACCAGCAGTGGTGAGGTTTTTGAACTGGCAATGAAGGCCTATTCTTGGTAGTGAAATTAGACCGATATTTGAAATTATAATTGTTGGTAAGACCTTAATAGTTGGCCATTCGCAGTCTCCCTAACTCCTCGTTGACCATTATATTTTCATATTGGCATAGGTACCTTAACCCGTTCACTGTCACAATCCAGAGTTAACTATTGAGTGCCAAAAACTGCCAAGGAAAGGGTCTAAACCGTTAGACAAATGATCCTTGGCCACAAACCATCAAGCAAACTCTGTCAAGGGTAGAAGACAATGGAAATTAGTTTCCTTGGTGGTTTTATACTCAAGGATGATTTTCTTAGAGGCTAGCCGCCAAGAAAACTAGGACCGTACCTAATTTTCCAAAGAGACAAGAAAATGTTGCAACTATCAAGTAAATTAGTTTTCTTTAGGGCCAGCAAACCTTCAAGAAAATATTCCTACTGTCAAGGAAACCTCCAAGGAAATATAGAGCAATAGCAAAAAAACATAAATAAACAAAAGTGGCTTTTGTTGAGATTTGAACTTGCAACCTATTACTTCAAATGAAAAGCACTTACCACTACACCTCAGGGCTACTTATGAATTATTTTTTTCTTTTGTATTCACTTTGTTGAGTCTTGTAATAAATATTTGAGATCCTAAATGATTACAAATGTAAAAAGTTTGAACTAAAAGGTTTAAGACCTCGTCTAATACTATAACTTTGGTTTAGGTCATATCTCCATCTGAGGTCATTTGAAAAATTCAAAAAATTATATTTTAAAGCTTTGAGATTTCCTTGGGGTTTCAAATTACACCCAAAAAATTATGTATTACCTTGGCGATTTGAATAGCACTCAAGGAATATACGAATTACCTTGGTGGTTTCAAATAACACCCAAGGAAATGAGCAATTACTTTGGTGGTTTGTAATAACACTCAAGGAAACATGGAATTACCTTGGCAGTTTGGTTTAGCACTCAAGAATATCCATTTCCTTGGAGCTCTATGTCCACAGCGAAGGAACTACACTTTCCTTGGCGATTTTGTTTGGGCCCTCAAGAAAATCTTTAGCACTCAAGTAATTCAGGATTGTGGTAGTGGTTGGCCATTCACAATCTCCCCAACTACCCGTTGGCCCTTATACTTCCACACTAGCATAGGTTGTGTATCTAATATACTGTAGATAGGTTTAGGGCCATATGTATAAACATCTAGTGGTCTAATTGCAAAGTTTGAGGACTTGTTAGTAACTCATAGCCTCACGGAGGAAGTAAATACAAACAACCATCTCCCACACCTATAAATGGTGCACTAAGGCTTAGAGGGAAATGACCCATGGCCATCTCACTCTACTTTTTATACTATTCAACCTCCCTCCATCTCACTCTCCTTTTTATACTATTCAACCTCCCTCCCTCTCTCTCTTTGGCCTCTCTCTTTGGGAACAGTCTCCTCTCTTTGGTGACTCTCTTTGGGATCCTTCCCCAGTCTCCTCTCTTTGGTGACTCTCTTTGGGATCCTTCCCCACTCTCTTTGGCAACAAGTCTCCTCTCTTTGGCGAAAGTCACCAACAACCTGTAACGCTTATTTGAAGTGCGACAAGTCCCCCAATAACCTGTAATGCCTATTTTGAAGTGGTCCAAAAAGGTCTACGAATTTATTATGTAACTCATCTAAATTATTGTAGCCTGACATGTTTGTTGGTAAAAAAAGAGTAGCAATTATTGGTAAAAAAGAGTAGCAATTTTGGTCTTAATATAATTCTCATAAATGATTGTTAAACAATAATTAAAGTAGTTAAAATATACTTATTTTTAAATATTTATTAAATATTCAATCCAATTATTGTATATTGAGATTTAACAATCCATATAATCATCATTTTGCAAAAGAAATATAATATCATCATAAGAAGCAATAAGATGTGTCCATAAACATAATGATAGATATTATCGATTACAAGTGGTTGATAATAGCAAAAACAACTTACAATATTTTTCCAAAAAAATTAGAAAGAAAAAACATAACAAATTAATCCTATCACCTATTTTATTGGGCCTCTAAAATGACACATGTACTAGCCTATGTCAACTATATAATGAGTGCGTTGATAGATAAGCTAGCCTAATATTTGTTTTCTAGCATATCCAACTGTTGTAATAGACTAGTACATATATTTACAAAATACTCAATTGATAATGGCTAAATTTAGCAATAAAACAATCAAATATCATTTGTTCTTATGATTTTCATAGCCTATATATGTCATTGTAAGACTGCACAATATCCTCTGCAATTTTGGTGGCATCCATGGACACACCAAGGAGACCATGTCTTGAGAACCCAACAGCATAGAGACCATTCTTTCCTTTCCATTCATTTTGTCTACGTGGAAATCCATCTTTGTGTGAAAAAAAAATCGTTCTCCTATATATAAATAAAAAAATCTAATTAGATACATAATTATTTTCAAGGCACAATCAACAATAAGGATAACATAGCAAAAGAAAAGTGATACTACCTTCAACCAATAAGGAACATTGCTTTTTGTAACCTGTGGCAAGAATCACAACATCAAATGATTCGATCGCATTACCATCAATAAACTCTACACCATGCTCTTGGAAACTTTGGATTGCCGGAAACACCTAGAAATATGCAATAAGTACAATAGTATGAGCTATGCAATTAAGATAATTTTATAATGACAACAACATAAAATAAAAAAGATTAACTAATTACTTTGATGTCACCAGACTTGATCTTTGCTATTGTACCCACATCAAGCACAAAGCGCCTTCCCACACACTTTTTGAGCTCCATTGGACCCATACTAGGTCGAGGAATACCAAAGCGTGCAGTGTTGCCTAGAACAAACCAGGCAAGGAGGAGGAGGATCCGATCCACTATCTGGACACGTAGAAACATAAGAAGCCACAAGGACAAAGTAAAAGTTGAGAGTCCCATGATCTCTCTTGAAGGACGTGCACCTGCAAACATCACAAAACATACAATCAATTTTATAGTTCATAATAAGTTGATAGTGTACTAATCACAGTTACAACCAGTTGAAGAGAAATTACCATTTATCTAAGATACTATAAACTAAAAATGAAAGAGGCAACGAGTTTAAGTGCTCTTGTTTTGGTTTGCTTACAATATAGATACAAATTAAAAATACATTTAGTAAAATGAGAAAAAATAAAGGTAAGCTTGAGAGGCAAACACTTGGAGCTAACCCTTGTTTTGGTTTGGTTCTACAACATGGATACAAATTAAAAAGGCATTTAGCAAAAAACAGAAAAAAAAAACAGTAAGCTTGAGGGGCAGCTAACCCTGTTCTACTAGAAATTTAAAAAGCGTGCTGAGGCAATAACACTTATATAAGCTTGTAAATATTGAACTAGTTTTAATATTGATTTGTACATCACATTCCAATATCAGGAAAAATAGAAAGACAATAAAAATATATAGGTAGCATGGTATAAGGAGTCGTGTTGATGACCATTCAGTGGTCCACAATATAAAAAATGGCATAACTTGTTAGTGTTAGTGTTGTTAACCAAATAGTTAGCATTCATGTTCATTTGGCTAACTCAACTATGGCGAAGGATTTGTTTTTATGTGTTATTATTTTATAAAAAGATCAAGTATATGCTCATGAATCCCATGCAGTAATCACGTGCTATTTATTATCACGCCAAGGGCTCTATAGGTTGTGTACAATTTTGTGGAATAAATTAAAAAACAAAAAAATGAAAAGGTTTGCATTAATGGAAAACAAGAAAATTCCCAAATTACAGATTCTTTTATAGTGATCGCAATGATTAGTTAAATCCATATTAAAAAAATTGAACCAACTATTAACAAAGTAATTATATACATGCACAATAGCGAAGAATATATAATTAAATTGCAACAAAAGTAATAATAATCTATCTGATAATAAAATACACAAGATAATTTCTCACCGAATCGCGCACAACAATGGAGGTGTGCACATTATGGTTGGCGAGGTCGAGAGACACCTCCATGCCGAGTTGCCACAGTGGATGACGAGCACCTTCTTGCCTTGGAAGGCCTCGCCCGCTCTGACGGTATTCATTGGAGTGCATAACTCTGGCCCTTGAAGCTATGGATTCCTCAATCTCAGTACAACAGTTCGCGTTCTCCCCGTGTGGCCACAATGAGCCATTTGGATCGGTACTCCCTAAGCGGACGAGTGGATGGACTCTCGCCGCCGCCATTGATGGGGCCGACGATGGCATCCTTGAGCGCACGCGCACCAAGATTTCATCATCGTGCTTTCAGCAAGCGACGACTTCTGGCGGAAGAAGGGGCGGATGCCAAGGTGCGCGTGTACTCATCGATGTAGGCGAGGAACTGCCGCTTGGTCGGGTATGTGGGGTAGCTGTGTGGGAAGGGCATGAGCGGCAGCTCGCAGATAGCGCTTAGGCAGGTGCAGCACACAGCTCATGCGACGTCTTGGCGGTGCCACATGGAGGCGACGCACTCGTCACGCTCCAGGAGCGCGTAGGGAACGGATCCCATGGTGAGCCTCGCCGCGCACGCCAGCCCCGCCGGCCCTGCGCCCACGATCAGGGGCCCCGATAGCACTGCCACGCCTTGGTCGCCGACGGGGATGCCGGTTGCCGTGGCCCTCGCGGTGGTGCGCGGGCTGTACATCAGCGGATCCTGGTCCATCTTGCCCTCGGTCTCGTTGGCGAAGCCCGCCCGCCTGTACGTCAGCGGGTCGTGCGCCATTTTCCCCTCGGTCTCGAGGAAGCGTTCCATCTTTTGGCCGGCCAGCGATCAAACACGATGAACAGGTACAGATAACGATCTACTAGGCACGCGCGACCAGCACACAGCACAACCTACCTCAGCTCGCTCCAACAACTCAACAATCGGGAGGGATATACTCTGGATATGGATCGATCTGCTCGCAGACGGTGATAGCTATCTCGTAACTGGAGGAGAACGGTTATACATATACCCACACATGATGTGTACATGGCCGGCGGATCCGTGGCCTCGTTATCCGCTGTTCCTCTATCTTCGCCAACGCTTGGTTAGCCGAGAAGAAGGGAGTAGGGGAGCGGTGGTTAATATTCCAACTGATTTTGGAATCTGATTATTCCGACCAGATAGAAAAGATGCCGGATCCGATGCTCCGAGGATGCAGGAGGCAAGTGACATGCATGCACACACCACCAGCTAACAATACACTAGACAGACATATGTCGTGCGTATTCTCGATCCATTCCTCCTGAACTTGCCGCGACACGCGCTAGGTCAGCCCGGAGGCAACGAACGGTGCCGCGAGTCCCAGGACAATGCATTGTGCGTATTTAGAATGTCGAACTGATAGGACTTATCCACAATTAATTATTATTCGGAAAGAAGAAGGGAGTAGGGGAGCGGTGGTTAATATTTCAACTGATTTTGGAATCTGATTATTCCGGCCGGATAGAAAAGATGCCGGATCTGATGCTCCGAGGAAGCACGAGGGAAGTGACATGTGTGCACACACCAGCATGCCAAGAATACACTAGACAGACATATGTCATGCGGATTCTCGATCCATTCCTCCTGGACTCACCATGGCGCACACTAAGTCAGCCCGGAGGCAACGAACGGTGCCCCGAGTCACAGGATCATGCATTGTGCTTATTTAGGATGTTAAACTAATAGGACTTATCCACAATTAATTATTATTCAAAAAAAATCTACTACAACATTATTCTATATATAAGAAGATGCGCATGCACAGATATGGATTTACTATAATTTTAATTGATAAGGAAGATATATATAGTATATTACATTGTATTACATGTTTCATACCAAGTGCTATATATTTGTATCTTATTAATTTGTGAGTGCCGTGTCTAACCATTTGTTGCATTGCGAAATATCTTTTTCTTCTTTCAAAACATTAGTTTAATTTAACAGAAACTCTCAATGAAGGACCATTCATTAAACTATGTATACATTTAATTAACTTAATAATAAACACTTAGATTATTACTCCTTCTAGTCGTAATAACAACATAACATGTTCTTCTTGACAAAATCTAGTGAAATCTTAAAAATTAATTATTGCAAGTATCATGAACTTCTAAAGTATTTAGTTTGAAAATGAGATATATGTGCAAAAAATGTATTAAAAACTACTCTATGTGCCAAATCATAAGAAGTTTTGATTTTTCTAGATACGTATATACTTAGATATACACTATGTTTAGATATATAGTAAAAGTAATGTACCCAGAAAAACCAAAATATCGTATACTTTAGAATGGAGGGAGTACTTATAGCTTGCAAAATCTCATAAATTTGAAAGATATTAAAAATACATTTTAGAAACGTGTGGAAGATCATACAAACTCAAATATGGAGCCTCATCTACTTGGCTTGCGCAACCAACAAACGCTTGAGCTATTATAATGGATGGCAGCCGAGCACAAATGTGAAACAATGGTGCATGTGGAAAACATCAGGAACGCAACGTCCATTTCAAGCAAGTCTGATCTCGACCGATCCAACTTCTTTGAGATCTTTGACTTGAAACAACTTTGATGGAGCCACTTACCATCATGATCTTAACTAAGAGTTAATCTCTTGTGTATCAAAATTCTCTCACTTAAACTCCCACAAGACGAATGTCTTGGATCCCCTAAATGGAATAACAAAAGAAAAACAAAGCTTTAATATCCAAGCATCAAGCCTACATTGGCTCTATAGTGTCCTTATTGGCTCTATAGTGTCCTTATTCTTCCGGAATATCCTCTACGCCATACCCCAATCATCAATCCAAGTCTATGGGGCCAAGACGTTTGTGACCAATCAACTTGTGACTAACTGAAATGTGATTACCGTTGCAAAACACAAATTAGTCATAACACTTGTGTTCATCAATCGCCAAAACACCAAATCAACAAATTGGCCTAGATACATTCGCACGTGTACGGCGAGAGCCTAGACGTAAGGAGACAAGCAGCGTTGTGGTTCGAGGAAGGAGCGTTGTGATGGAGACAGACACCAAGGAGACATTAGTGGTAGTCCGTGAGGTAGGTGATGAAGCAGCGGTAGGACGTGGGGGCTGTGGCTTAGATTGGCTTGGAGAGCGTCACATAGGAAGGAAAAGAGGCTAGCGAAGCTATTGGTGAGTATAAAAAATTCTTAAGGTTTCTTTATATAACATGCCTTTCTATTTACTTAATAATGAAAAAAAAGTTGCAATAGGTCAAGGATAGGAATGAGCTGAAATTTGGCCCAACAATGAGAGGTGGTGCGGGCTGAGGGAAAAGAAAAGGAGAAGAGGAGAAAAAGGAATCGGCATAATAGAGGTTTGATGGCTTATCTCTTTTGAAAACCATGAATCTTTGACCATCCAACTAGTTGATACTGCTTCATATTTGGCCATTCGACTATTTTGATCGGTGATTTTGGTGATGTGGACATCATGTGGCGCCAAAGCCCACATGGCAGAAATTCAAATATAATTTTGGAACTATAAATAATTTTTAATGAAAAAAGTCATCAAGTACAAAGTTGTATATCTCTTCAAGATCTACAACTTTGGTTTTAATGTTTCTCCATCCGAGTTCTTGTTTGAACAATTAGAAAAAATGAATTTCAAATATGATAACTTCAAACTGAATTTTGGGACCATAATGATTTTGAATGAAAACACTGTCAACTAAAAATTTCTAGATATCATTGCGATCTACAACTTTGGTTTTGGTCGTTTCTCCACCCGACTCGTTTGAACAATTAAAAAAATTGAATTTCAAAATATGGCAACTTCAGACAAAATTTTGAGAGCATAAATAATTTCAAATGAAAAGTCGCCAACTACAAAGTTGTAGATCTCATCTATGTCTTCAACTTTGGTTTTGGTCATTTCTTCATCCTAGTTCATTTTAATAATTTAAAATTTTGAATTTCAAAATATGAGAACTTCGAACAAAATTTTGGAACCATAAATGATTTTAAATAAAAAAGTCATCAACTACAGAGTTGTTGGTATCATAAAAATCTACAACTTTTGTATTGGTGATTTTTTCATCCGAGTTTCATTTGAACATTTCAAAAAATTTAAAATTCAAAATATGAGAACTTTAGACAAAATTTTGGGACCATAAATGATTTTAAACAATAAAGTTATCAACTACAAAGTTGTAGATCTTGATAAAATCTACAACAATGATATTTAGTTCATCTTGATTTGACTTGATTTATAAACTGAGATCTTACATGTGAGCCTGACTGCCACGTAGAACTGAGCAATTCTAGCTCGGCCAGTGGGCCCAGCCCGAGTCCGATGGGTTTTAGCCTGCCCACGAACCTTACTGTACAGGGACTGGGCAAAGATCCTGCTGCGAATAAAAAATTTTCTTGGTCCGAGACCATCCCGAAATACTGTTATTTTACACTGTAAAATACGCGGGCGGCCTGCCCAGGCCCAGACCCGTCCCGAGCCAGGCCCAAAAAATTAGGCCCGACCTACCCAGTGGGACGGTCATGAGCGGGACTTTTTTTGGCCCAAAATAACCTGGCTTTTTTGCAGCCCCAGCCCAAAAAATGCTCAGGTCTACTGCCACGTCACCAAACCACTCATGAAAATTCACCGAATCGCCACTATAAACAACATTGTTGGATGGTTCAAGATTCTTGGTTTTGAGTTTAATGGCCAAAACCAAACTTGGACGATAGTTGTATAGTCAAAATTACACTTATACATTTTCTAAAACATACATCAAACTAAATTATTATTATTATTATTATTATTATTATTATTATTATTATTATTATTATTGAAACAAAAATATATAGTCGGACTTAGACGCTTTGAAGTTTCTGAAACCTTTCTTGAATTCATTTGAAATTATTTGAAACTGAAATGTCCCAAAATGAAACCAAATTTTCAAACTAAACTTTATAATTATTTTCTGAGTTGTTTTAAACTTTTATTAAGCGATATAAGATTGTATGACAATATGTCACAACACATTGGTTTCTCATCTTAGTTGGGACCTGCTACTAATAGGCTAGCTATATTTGCTAGCATGAATGATGCAAGCATTTGATTTTTTAGAAAAACCAACAAACGACTATGGTAGTCAAGTATGTATTAAATATCATCTTAAATGTATCACAGAAGTAGGCTACGATGATTTTGAGTTGATGTTTATCACCAAAAACACGAATCATAGGTATGTATTCTGTGGCATCATGGGTGCACAGACAACGCATCCGCTGGCCGTAGACCCAGAGATTCCACGTGATTCATGGAATCATTATCTGGAGAATCTTGGCATTTTTCCTTGATCTGTATCTTGCGTGCGTGAACAGTTCACCCTTTGGATGTAGCCCCCTAGCTTTCGCTTAACTCAAAGAAGTTAAGTGAAAAGTCTTAAAGTCTTGGAGGACTGACTTGTATCCGCCTCCCTTTCACTTACCTGGGGCTACCTCTGGGGCTCACCAAGCCAAAGGTTGAAGAATTCATGCCCCTGGTTTCTAGATGTGAGAGAAGACTGGTATGCACTTCTTTATTTCTCTCCCAAGCTGGAAAACTGCAGATCACAAATTCAGTCTTTACTTCCCTCCCAACCTTCTTTATGAGCACCTTTCATCTACATGTTTCCATAAGAGATCAAGTGGATAAATTTAGAAAACATTGTTTGTGGAGGGGAGCAGAGGAAAGTAACAGAATCAATGCTAAGGCAGCCTGGCCTATGGTTACAAGACCAAAGGAAGATGGTGGGATGGGAGTTTTAGACCTCAAGACCCAAAATGAAGCCTTACTGCTAAAAAATATTCATAAAATTTTCAACAAAGCTGATATCCCCTGGGTGCATCTCATTTGGGAGAAATATTATAGAAATGGCAAACTCCCAAATCATATCAAGAAGGGGTCTTTTTGGTAGAAAGATATTTTGAAACTTTTGGACAAGTTTAAATGAACGGCTTCAGTAGCAGTTGCAGATGGCTCCTCAAGCCTTCTCTGGGATGATTACTGGCAGGGACAACCTCTTAAACTGACATTCTCTGCGCTCTACTCTTTTGTTAAAAAATAGACATTTCTTTCAAAGTTGCAGTTGCTGTCACCATTGCCTCTTCTCTCTTTAATCTTCCTTTGATGGTTGAGGCTTTTGATCAGTTCCAGCAGATTGAACATCTTCTCCAAAACCTTCAGATGGTGAATGGTGCAGATACCTGGATATATATTTGGGGAACCTCCATCTTTTCTTCTAAGAGGGCTTATCGCCATCCTTCAGAATCGAGTTGGTCACGTCCAATCTTCAAATGGATTTGGAAGTCTTCTTGTCAGCACAACCACAAGGTTTTTTTCTGGCCGCTCTCTCAAGACAGACTTAGCACGCGTAATATTCTGAAAAGGAAAAACTTTCATTTGGCTTCTTTCAATTGCGTGCTCTGTGCTCATAATCTTGAAGAGACAGTGGAGCACTTTGTTCCTTGACTGTGAAATGGCTCGAGAATGCTGGGGCTTGATTGGACTGACAGTAAACAACCCCCTTAACCCCTACCAGAATTTTGAAGATTTCATAATGCAGTTAAATGTTCCCTTCTTTATGGAAATTATCATCGTTATGAGTTGGAGCATATGGGCAATCAGGAACGATGTTATTCTCAGAGGCATTCCTGCTAGCAGTCTTCGTTGCTCACAAATTTTCAAGCATACCTTCGGCCTCCTCCTGTGGAGGGCCAAGAAGAAATACTTTCCCTCAATAGAGTTATGGTTAGAGCAAGTTGTGTAATAGCTCTGCTTTTCTTTGCTTCGTTTTATGTTTCCTGAATTTCTCCCCTTCCTTTTGCTTCTTTTTCGCCTAAATTGTATCTTCTCTGTAACCCTCTTGGTTGTGTTTAATAAATTTCAGTAGGGGCTCTTGAGCCCCTCCTGTTTCTTAAAAAAAACTGACCTGTATCCTGATTATTTTGCAGGTTCTTAACGTGAGGTCTCATCCGACAAATCTGGTTTTGTTTTGCCTGCCTATGACACTTCCATTACTACTTTGGCATCTAACACCGTTAACAACCACCAGATAGGACCATTTTGCCCGGCCCTCATGTCTTGTGCACGATATGGTGGATTTTGTTTTTTGCATACCTTTTTAGCAATTTTTTTTGAGACTTTTCACATCCTCATCCACATTAGCATGCCTATGTGCCGTGTTACTTCAGCAAAAATGGCATAAAGTTAGGTATAATTTCTCTCTCTCCAGTGATAAATATGTACGGAGTATGTCATTCCAAAACTAGTAGCATTTGATGGAGCGCCATTAGTAACGATGGCAAAAAATTAAATACCCCTGTTTCAAGTTCAGTCTCTTCCCTTATGCATTCATTCTGTCTCTCTCCTTAAGGCCATTTTCTTTCATCTCTCGTTTATCTCAAGGAAGGCACCAAAGGGACAGACTGGAGGGGCAAATTAGGCACCTAAAGCAAACCTATATATATAGTGTCATATATAAGGGCAGCCCCAGTGCACGAAGCTCCTGCTTGCGCAGGGTCCGGGGAAGGGTCCGACCACTTGGGTCTTTTGTACATAGCATTTCCCTGCATATATAGGAGAGGAAAAAAAACTCATGTTCAAACAAGGAACCATGTCATCTTAGAGTGTCAAAAGGAATGTTCTCTAATTCTTGAGGGTCATCAAGGTAGGAATTTAGTTGACTGATTTCTAGTGGAAGCAAAGTTTCACGACCCAAAACTCATGTAATTGTGTGAGTTACCTTAGTGGATGCAACAATATAATCCAGTAAGAGAGACATGTTAAGGTGTCACTCCAAACAAAAGGCTATAACATCCTACGGCGCCCGGGTGGAGATGGGAGATGGGGTGGTGGTAGGATATGGACATCTGGTGTAGCTGTAGCCATGCCTTGGGGATAAAGTTGAAGGGGCAGCGAGAATAATGCTTTGCATGCTACTCGTCCTAATCCCTTGCCATGGATCCTAAGGCTTATATGAACCAAGGACACACGTTGAAGAGGGGAGAATGACCAAAACAAGATCTCATCATACAGAAAAGAACCACAATAATACAAGATCTCATCATACTGATTTCTTTGGATAATACTACTAGAGGCGAACTCCTCTCAATCCGCCATGGATGTTGGCGCACCCGGTTTCGGAACCCTGAGCTGAAAAGTCTAAATATAGACCCGATGAGATATGCTTTTCGCTGCACGTACTGCCATCGTTGCCACGGACAAACTCTTGAGTTTACAATTTTTTTTCCAGATGCCCATCAGTTGCAAAATCCGTATTGATCTGTCCAGAAGAAAACAAGGACCGGGCATATAAAATTGGAACCTTGCTGCATCCTGGGGACGAGCTGCTGCAGGATCTTGAGCCTCTCGTTTATCTTGTGCCTCCGTCTCTGTCAGCGTATTCATTCAGCACATAATTAAATTAATTAAATACTGCAACTGATCAGTGCATGGCTAATGCTGTAAATCAATGGCTTCAAAATGTGTCATGGAAGAGGAAGTGGTTGCTGCGTGCGTGCGTGCTTGCGTCATATATACCTTCTCTGTCAGGTTGTGTGCTTCTCCGTGGTGAGACCTTCTTGAAGATCCTCCTGCCAGTGCCTTTCTCATCTCCTATATATCAGAGCCCAAGGCAAAACAAGAAGGTAAGCGTATTGCAATGATGAACTGACTTGTACTTTTATTCATTCATGGCGATGAGGAAATAATAAAACAAGAAATGAATTTGACTCATAAGCAAATTGACTTCTGAAATCAACTTACTTGTATACAAGAAAAACTGGGGACCACAATCACACAATTCAGACCAATTCAGAAAATCTACTATTTAGACTTAAGAGTCTTATTAGATACTGCTTTTTGGGACCCTTAATAATTTAGCCCTCAGGAGTTTAGAGTTGTTGGTAATTGCATTAGATCTACTTTGCTTCTAACTTATATTACCCACCTCTGTGATACCTGTCTTTGTCATTAATTATAAAAAGTAGCCTAAAATAACCAGTAAATCTAAATATAATTCACACATATGCCATTATGAAAAAGAGTGCAGAATAACCCAATAAATATGCATACAAAAATTACACATGGTGGACATTATTAAACGTATACTCAATAAGTAATAACCAAATTAAAAGACCTACATTTAAATTACCCATATGAACCAGTTATGGAAACAAATGTATAAGCAAGATTAGTTAGATGTTGTTTTTAGATTCCTACCTTGATGAGCCTCAAGAGTAAGTAATAAGAGGTATGCATGATTACACAGATCAATCCCCAACTTTAACTGTAATAAAAGTTAGTTCATCAACAATGAATATTTCATTCATTTCGTCCTGAACGGTTAGTGATTTTAATCATGAGGGATGGTTATTCAAACTAAAACTATTAGAAGTTGTATAAAAAATTATGGACAAATTTTAAAACAGTGTTATTTATCTGTGTAGCATCTGGGAAAACAAAGGCTAGAGATTATTTGCCTTTTTTTTGTTTAGCTCTCCTGTATGAACGTAGATAAAAGGATATGCCGATGTATCTCATGGACGTATTTGTCCTTATTCGCGACGTGGAGCTCTTCCAATCATGACGTCGAGATATTTGAACCGCAGTAGTCTGACAATGAGGCCCTGTTTAGTTCCCAAAAATCTTCACCCCAAAGTGTCACATCAAATCTTGTGGCACATGCATGGAGTACTAAATGTAGACGAAAAAAAACTAATTGCACAGTTATGTGAGAAATCGCGAGACGAAACTTTTGAACCTAATTAGTCTATAATTAGACACTAATTGCTAAATACAAACGAAAAATGCAACAGTAGCCAAAACCAAAAAATTCACCATCT